>OZ036009.1:610000-800000 GCA_964035015.1 Corallium rubrum
ACATCGAAGGTGCTGACATGAATATCAAAGGTGCCGACATGAACATCAAAGGTGCCGACATGAACATCAAAGGTGCCGACATGAATATCAAAGGTACCGACATGAACATCAAAGGTGCCGACATGAATATCAAAGGTGCCGACATGAATATCAAAGGTGCCAACATAAACATCAAAGGTGCCGACATGAATATCAAAGGTGCCGACATGAATATCAAAGGTGCCGACATGAATATCAAAGGTGCCGACCCAAACATCAAAGGTGCCGACATGAACATCAAAGGTGCCGACATGAACATCAAAGGTACCGACAGCAATTACTGACCTTCGTTTTTCTTTATTTCTTATTTTAAGTTGGATCCTCCAGAATCAAAAGTACTCCATCTCAAAGGAGCTAGTGTTTCTTTTTTGTTTAAAGATATCAAAAGGTTTCTTGTAAAAAATACTCTGAAATAGATGTAACACTCATTCAGTTCTGTTAATGGTAATAATACCATGATCACCTCGGATTCTATTGTTCCGAGCGGGCATTAAAATCTCTAAATTCTCTCTGAGCGGGCAATTTACTAAATCGCCCGCTCGACCGGGCGATTTAGACTAAATCGCCCGGTCGAACGGGCGATTTAGTAAATTGCCCGCTTGCATATATTTTCCATCATCAACATGCGCGAGAAAATTAGTTCTGTTGTAAAAAATACTCTGAAATAGATGTAACACTCATTCAGTTCTGGTAATGGTAATTAATGTTATATTCTTCTTTCGTTGCAGGGCAACAAGGTAGATTTTTACGTATCCTTAATTTTGTCCAGTACAGCAAACAATAGCGCCATTTAAACGGGAGAAAATATGTCGCGATAATTAAAACGCGTCCTTTTTAAGTCGCGAACATACTCGTATAGGTCCGTATAAATGGTCAATTTGTTCAGGACCAAAGTAAGTCGCGACTAAAATAAGAACAGGGTTGAAGTCCAAAATAAGTCGCGATAATTAAAACGCGTCCTATTTAAGTCGCGAACACACTTGTGTAGGTCCGTATAAATGGTCAATTTGTTCAGGACCAAAGTAAGTCGCGACTAAAATAAGAACAGGGTTGAAGTCCAAAATAAGTCGCGATAATTAAGACGCGTCCTATATAAGTCGCGAACACACGCGTATTGGACCGTATAAATGGTCAATTTTTTCATGACCAAAGTAAGTTGCGACTAAAATAAGAACAAGGTTGAAAGCTAGTCCAAAGTAAGTCATGACTAAAATAAGAACAGGGTTGAAAGCTAGTGCAAAATAAGCCGCAACTTACTAGAAATTGACCGTTTGTACGAGTGTGTTCGCGACTTAATAGAACGCGTCTTAATTAAGTCGCGACTTATTTAGAGTTGTCTGCAGAGTAGGCTAAATGTTTTTGTCCTATTTGAGGCAGCACTTCGCGATAGTACTCAGCACTTCGCGATAGTACTCAGCACTTCGCGATAGTACTCAGCACTTCCCGATAGTACTCAGCACTTCGCGATAGTACTCAGCACTTCGCGATAGTACTCAGCACTTCCCGATAGTACTCAGCACTTCCCGATAGTACTCAGCACTTCGCGATAGTACTCAGCACTTCCCGATAGTACTCAGCACTTCGCGATAGTACTCAGCACTTCCCGATAGTACTCAGCACTTCGCGATAGTACTCAGCACTTCCCGATAGTACTCAGCACTTCGCGATAGTACTCAGCACTTCGCGATAGTACTCAGCACTTCGCGATAGTACTCAGCACTTCGCGATAGTACTCAGCACTTCGCGATAGTACTCAGCACTTCGCGATAGTACTCAGCACTTCGCGATAGTACTCAGCACTTCGCGATAGTACTCAGCACTTCGCGATAGTACTCAGCACTTCGCGATAGTACTCAGTACTTCGCGATAGTACTCAGCACTTCGCGATAGTACTCAGCACTTCGCGATAGTACTCAGCACTTCGCGATAGTACTCAGTGCTTCCCGATAGTACTCAGCACTTCCCGATAGTACTCAGCACTTCGCGATAGTACTCAGCACTTCCCGATAGTACTCAGCACTAATTCCCGATAGTATTCAGCACTTCCCGATAGTACTCAGCACTTCGCGATAGTACTCAGCACTTCGCGATAGTACTCAGCACTTCCCGATAGTACTCAGCACTTCCCGATAGTACTCAGCACTTCGCGATAGTACTCAGCACTTCGCGATAGTACTCAGCACTTCCCGATAGTACTCAGCACTTCCCGATAGTAATTTCTAGTTTATTCATTACGGTGCCATCACCCAGGCGGTTGAAGCATTGCAGGACCAACTCGTGATAGATCTCTATGAGTACAACTAATAGTGACAATAACATTTAACAAACAACAAAAGTAAGAACAATGACAACGATGACGACGGGGAGAACGAAAACGGCAGCTACGACAACGACAGCGGCGGAAGCGACAACAACAAAACAACAACAGCAACAACAGCAACAACAACAACAACAACAACAACAACAACAACAACAACAGCAATAGCAACAACCACAACAACAACAGCAACAACAACAACAACAACAACAACAACAACAACAACAACAACAACAACAACAACAACAACAACAACAACAACAACAACAACAACAACAACAACAACAACAACAACAACAACAACAACAACAACAACAACAACAACAACAACAACAACAACAACAACAACAACAACAACAACAACAACAACAACAACAACAACAACAACAACAACAACAACAACAACAACAACAACAACAACAACAACCACAGCAACCACAGCAACAACAGCAACAGCAACAACAACAACAACAACAACAACAACAACAACAACAACAACAACAACAACAACAACCACCACAACAACCACAGCAACAACAGCAACAACAACAACAACAGCAACAACAACAACAACAACGACAACAACAATAACAACAAAAACAACACTTTAAAAACTACAATTTTAGTCTATGATGTATTTGCTTTCGTTTGCTTTAACACTATGCTAGATATTTTAACAGATGTGCTGGAAAGGGTGGAAAAAGGAACAATCAAGTAAGTAGAGTGGAATTATTCCTGTAATATGACGATTATCTTCGTTTCTGCTCTGCGCAGTATGAGTAATACATTATACGCAGGGCCTCCCAGTCCCCGTTGAGCCCCCGCGCCCCAAGAATCCCCCCCCCCCCCCCCCCCCAGGATAAAATGTGTATGGATAAGCAAGTCATTTGAATAGTTTCAGTTGGTACAAAGGCATTGACAAAATCTTTATATTAGTTAAATAGTTTTTATTTTGATAAGATGCATGTGGTGACGAAAAATCTTTTTCTCGTTCCTCACAACATTTTCCATATTATATTTGAAAGTGAACAAGCTGATGAGTTCTGACGCAAAGCGAAACAGTCAGAAATGTGTTGTATTTCAACTAGTTTTTATCTTCAGTGTTGCAGGAGATGGCATTTCCGAGACACTAAATTGCAAAAATTTCCTTGGGCTGCCCCCCGCCCCCCTAGAAGAGTCCCTTTTTGTGAACGAACCCCCCCCCGAGAAATCCTTCGTGTCGTTCGATGACGCCTGCTCAAGCATTGACTAATTTACATCAATTTACTGTCGGTAATGTATTCTTGGTTATGTAAATGAAAAGAAAATCAACACTTTAAAAAAGTATCCCTTATTGACGCTGCTCTGTCGTGTAAATAAATTGGGCACTATTAGGTATTAGCCCAAGCTCAGTGAATATCGGTGAATAATAACCTTCGACTTCATCTCGGTTATTATTCATCGATATTCACTTCGCCTTCGGCGAATAATTGTTAATTATTAGATATTCAATATTTGACTTAATAAATATTGACAGACATAATTCTTAATTTGTACTTATTATTGAAAGACTTCTCGTTTGGATGGTCGTATAAAGATAAATAAACTTTGTTTTTGTCTGACGTTGATCAGAATCGATGTATCAACACAGGAACACCTCAACATCGGAATAGTTTTAATAGCATGGATCTGATCTTAATACTATGTTTTAGCACTTGATATTTCCCAGGGAGGGTATTTTGACCAACAAGGTTATTCTACACAGGGGAATTTAACGAATTTCCGGCATTTCCGGCATTTCCCCGTGGTGACCACAGACCACGCATCTGGCACTCATGATAATGATATGTTTCCGTTAATTAGACTTTACCCCGTTTCAAACATCCATTTCATATGATGGTTAGCTAGAGTTAAGACAAATAAAGCCCGGGTCAGCTTAATCTCTGTCCAGCGGTTCAATATTCGATCACCACAACCAGATTAATATTTTACTTAAACGCTTAACGGGCGTGGGCACTTATTAATATACCCACGTCAGAAGTCCCCCAATTATGTTTGTTTTTAGAATATATTCCAAAACAAACACATAATTGCTAAACTTCTGACGTAATGATTAATATTTGTTTCCTCTTTTTTTAAATTCTAATAGTCAGAACGATTCAGATTTCTTTGCAGTACCACGAAACAGTCAACGGAGCATGGTAGTTACTTCACGATGTTTTCCAATATTCAGGATGCCATTTTTCGGAAAATGTACGGCACTCAGATTGATGAACCCGAAAATTCCGCCTTCGTTGATGGTTTTTTTAGCGAGCAGTATCCAGAACTGGACGTTGTTGTACGGATGACATCTGTGGGACATATGTGGAATTTCGTTGATAGTGGCGAAGTGGTCGTGTTGTATGTGACATTTGCACAGGATGTGAGTGGGATCCCTTATTCAGATCCAGAAAGACCTTCAACCAGTAAAGATGAACCAACTGGGGCAAGCGAATATGCGTATACGGTAATGGCACATAACTTTGAATGACTGGACTGTAATAACAATTATTAATATTAATATAATCAATATTAACAATTTACTAACCCGTGACCGTGTTGTATTTACTGCTTATTGACCGAGCGTGAGGTCTGTACTAGTGAAATATCGGATTGACGTTTTTTAGTATGGCCCGAGACGAGCGCAGCGAGTTGAGATCTGTGCATAAAACAGATAATTGCTAAGGCCAATTAAAAATAATTTTCAGTTTTTCATCGCCGCCCGCCCCTGAAAAATTGGCCGCCCGGAATAATTTTTTTATTATTATTAAATCGGAATTGGTCGGAAGTAGTCGGAAACCGAACATTGGCGGCCATATTGTTTCAACATGCCTTTCGTTGTCGTTCAAATACGAGCTGGAACACAAGTTTTGAAGCCCTGGATAGGCGTACGAGTTCCAGACAATTCTTCTTTAAATGATGTTTATAATGATCTGGTTGCAGGGATCCTTGATCAAGGTTTGTATGTAAATGTTTAAATACGTAGACAAAATGTGTGAAATGGAAGACAACCTTTTAATCCGTTTTTTAATAAAAGGGGAAATATACTACTTACGCTATTAAAAAATAAATAATAAAAAAAATTAAAATCCGCCCGCCCGCCCCCCGTTTTTCAAAAAATCTGATGAAAAACTGAAAATTATTTTTAATTGGCCTAATGTATCAGTCAAATCCAAGCGTGCCCATCCCCCCCCCCCCCCCCCGGGCCGACTCCTGGGCATTTGCCAATTTTTCGAAAAGTGGTGCTAATTCCTTGCGGTTGGCGCCAAAAATCTTTGGCAAATTCCCCACCTCGGGGATAGTTGTACTCTACTTTTGATTTGATTTGATTTGATTTGATTTAATAACTTTGCCAATAATAACAATAACAATAACAATATACACAGTAAATAATTTGGCAGGGTTACCGCAACAGCTAGTTGCCAATTACTGCGGGCCCAAAATATAAATAACAACAACAACAACAATAACCACATGGTCAACACGAAAACAACTAACAACGACGCTTTTTCGGTGTGTGAACAAACGAAAGCCTGACCCTGATATTCATGACCCTGTCACTGAGCTTGATCCTAACCGTTACTTAATTTTAACAGTTACTGAACGATTCACAATATAAAAATTAGCATTTTATTATGAGTACTTCTTTCAAACACCTCTACTAAACTCTCCAGGCGTTTGCTTTTCAACCAAGACGCAACAAACTCTGCATCTTTTGCTTTAAACTCTTCCATAATCAAGTGCAACAGGCAATAGACATCCGTTGATAAAAATACCATACGCAATTCAATTACCCTTCTTTCCTTCCTTCCTTCCTTCCTTCCTTCCTTCCTTCCTTCCTTCCTTCCTTCCTTCCTTCCTCCCTTCCTTTCTTTTCTTCCGTCCTTCCTTCCTCCTTTCCTGTTTTTCGTTGTCACTCTCTTCTTCTTGCCATTTTCCATTTTACGTGCGTCTCTACCTCACTCTTCGTCTTCATTCCTCCATTTCTCCACTTCTACTAAGTTTAAGACTGATTAGTACCTACGTATACAGAACCTATTTCTCATGTTTCCAGGTGGAATTAGCTGGTGAGATAGTACCACTTGAACCTATACAGCATTTTAAATCACATCGGAGTCGGTTATTCAAAGCAAGTGTAACTGTGGACGCATCTAAACTGACAGAAGGTGAAGCCGTTCCGTTTAGTTTAGAATATAAGGACAAATCTGACAAAGTTCGTGTGGTTGATTCCATTACAAGACCGAACAAACCCATTTATTATCGTAAGTACAAATCGAAATAAGTTTTCTAACGTTCCGAGCGAAGACCCTTCGTCAGAGAGAAACGTAAAGAGTGTTTGTTTGATTCAAAATAATTGGATTTTTCTTATTTTTAGAACCAATTTGGAATGCTTTAAAAGTTCGAGATAAATCTCTGAAAGAGGAAATTAAAAAGTTGGAGGAGGAAACACCAGAAATTAATGTTGCTTTTGTAAGCAGTGTTTTTTTCGTGTGATCAAAAAATTATTATTTTCTTAAACATTACGTGGAGAATTGTTTTCGTAACACGTTCAAAACATTCAGAAAACTAAAATACAGCGGGTTTTCTTTTGTTATTTTTTCCAGCATCCTACTATTAGGACCCATTTCTTGTGTATTTTCGTCATGAATTATGAATGAAATGATATAAGTGATAGATAAAGTATGAACAGCGATCTGGATCTGATTTACTACGGCTGCTTTATCGTATTTATCAAATGGACGCATCTAAATAGCCATGTTTTCAAACTATTTTTCAAGTTGGAGTGATTTTAGCTTAGTAAATTGAGGAAAAAGTTTATGTAAATCAGGACGCCAATCTGCATGCGATTAATTTCTTTTGAATTTTCTTCATGAATTTTTAATGAATTTGAGGTACTCTCCCGGTTATGTAATTAATTATTCTATTGTTGAATTTGTTATTTAAACTTGGAAAACGATATTGCCGTAGTTTAACTTTATACTTCTGGTCCGTAAATCATTCAAATAAACGTACTTTTGACAGTTGAAACTTTTAGCGGGCTGGCGGCAATAGTTTCGAACGGCGTTTGACCCCTCAACCCACTAGCTTGTGTGCAGTCTCTACCCGGAAAGCACGCATGCTATCAACCCACTGACAATGTAGACAACACGAGACATCATAAGAGATGAACTGTTAAAAAGTACGTTTAATTTTAATAATTTACTGAACTATCAGTTAAAATACGGCAACATTTTGCAAGTTTATATAACAAATACAACAATAACAACTACAAACCAGTGAATTACTTTGCTATTTTTTACTGATTGTATTTACAGAAAAAAGAAGACCAAAGGATAGATATCGTCAGTGAAGCGGACACTAGTACTGAAATGCATGGCGTAAGTCAACCTCGTACCCAGGCTCTTTGCTCGGGAGTGCCGAGCAAAGAGCCTGGGTACGATGTTGGGCGTAAGTTTAGTATTGCCTATTGGCCATCTTTCATTGTTTTATATTTTCTTTCTATATGATATACATCATCATCTTCTGCCAGATGGCAGGTTCTTGGCATCCCTCCAACTCCTCCTGTTTAATGCGCCCTTTCCTTCATTATTGCGTGTGGTTGTTGGTTCTTCAGTTCATGTGACATTCCTATTCTGGGTCTTCCTCGTGAACGTTTACCCCACATTCTTCCTTTTCTCAAGTTATGTCCAATCCATTCCTTCTTTCTTGACATTATGGCGCCAATCATCGATCTGGCCTCTCCTATCATTTGTGATTCTTTCAATGTGGCTGATCTTCCCCAACCTCCGCCATAGCCACATTTCTAATGCTTCCAACCTTTTAATCCTCTGCTTTAATATCCATGTTGTCATATGGATATTAAAGAAGATAAAAAATGATATACTGATGTTTATTACTTCAAATATTTATCTAGTTCACTCGTCCTGATACTCCAGTACAATTGGCCGAGGATAGGTTTTTTCAACACTATACAATGCAGGCTTGTAAACCATTCTTAATTTCTCAAAATCCATTTGTGAAGCTTATAAGAGAACTTATGGTTGCCCCGCTGACAAACTTCACCTGTCTGAGCTTCTACTATCAATTATACCTCGTCGAGATTTTTCACGTCAAGTTTTTAACAAAAGCTGGACACTACTTGTGCATGGTAGGAAACATCTCATTCTTTCCTTCCTTCCTTCCTTCCTTCCTTCCTTCCTTCCTTCCTTCCTTCCTTCCTTCCTTCCTTCCTTCCTTCCTTCCTTCCTTCCTTCCTTCCTTCCTTCCTTCCTTCCTTCCTTCCTTCCTGCTCTCCCTCCCTCCTTCCTTCCTTCCTTCCTTCCTTCCTTCCTTCCTTCCTTCCTTCCTTCCTTCCTTCCTTCCTTCCTTCCTTCCTTCCTTCCTTCCTTCCTTCCTTCCTTTCTTCCTCTTTTTCCCTACCTGTCTCTTCGTAAAAAAAATCGACTCTCATTATTCATCTTAGCCTGTGATTGTACTTCTAATGGCAACATGGTTTGCTCAGTGGCGCTATATTGGAGATTACACATTTGTAGACTGCAGTGTCTTTCTATGCAATGGTACATTAGTGTTTGTTTTGGTTCTCCAACTTTGGTACATTATCTGGGGATGTGTCTCTCGCAAGTATCTCTTTGGGGTAAGCAATATATTTTAACGTTTATACCAATCTCGCTTGGTTGGTCATTTCGGCAAAATTACTCTGTCTTTGGTCACAGATCTAGAAAAGATATAATCTTTATTCTGTGCTTTGTCCTTTCACAAATCTGTACTGAAAAGCACAGGATAATTTTGCCATAAAGACCACTCACTGCACTCCGCTTGATCAATAAGTGTTGTTGACCTTCTTCACAATTCACTGATGCGTTGTCGCACTTCAGTTGTCCCTGAATAATCTTGTTGGCCGGCAACATTGTTCAGAATGTGCTGTATTGAGAGCTCTCGCCATGACAAGTAAAATCGTCTGGCGTTAGCCAGAGTAAAATACTAAAATCTGCATCAGTCCCTTGGAATTAGAATAATATCTTCGAATTAGAATAATATCTCGGAATTAGCAGACATACTGACAGATAACTGGACTTAACCGGGTATAGCAATGTGTTTTGATCACTTGAACACTTTGTTTATTCTTTTTAGATATTTATGATCTGGCCGCTGCTCATTATTTATATCTTGGCCAACATGCTGTTTCAGATTATTGTTATTACCTCATTTTCGATTAGTCTTTCTCGCATTACTGTGGCTGATGTTCGTCAAGAATGGGGTCAGAATTCTACTCATTGGTATGATTTTATCACACTTGGTCATTTTGATATTCTTTGGTATTTCCATCCTTTGCTGTGGGCTTTGATTTTTTGTGCCTTTCAAGCATTAAGTCATATGTTTGAAGGTAAGGAATGCTTTGTGTTTTGTTTCTTCATTTATTTATACTCAGACGACATTCTGTAACCAAACTCAGTTCTAAAGGACGGTGCCCTGGCGATTTCGAACGAACGAACGAACGAACGAACGAACGAACGAACGAACGAACGAACGAACGAACGAACGAACGAACGAACGAACGAACGAACGAACGAACGAACGAACGAACGAACGAACGAACGAACGAACGAGTCTGCACGCAGGCTACAGTACTACATGTTATATCTAATTTTGTAAATAGTTTCTTAGTTTTTTGTCTTTTTCCTTTATATGTAAATATATTTTGCACACGCCCCTCGTGGAAATCAGCTTCGGTTGACGGGGTCAACGTGTTTAAATAAAGTTTTCTATCTATCTAACGAACGAACGAACGAACGAACGAACGAACGAACGAACGAACGAACGAACGAACGAACGAACGAACGAACGAACGAACGAACGAACGAACGAACGAACGAACGAACGAACGAACGAACGAACGAACGAACGAACGAACGAACGAACGAACGAACGAACGAACGAACGAACGAACGAACGAACGAACGAACGAACGAACGAACGAACGAACGAACGAACGAACGAACGAATGAACTCTCTACATCGTTGATCTAGTCTAATTTCTAGGCTGTTCACTTTTGGCATGAACTTATGGCAGGGTTAAACGGGACCTTTGAACTTCCGGCACGTATACAGCGCGAGATGGAAGGCCTGTTAGGTCTTGTCCACTACACTTGCTTGCACCTAAGTGGAAATACCGCCCGTCAAAACATGTTCTTCGATACGTACATGTTTGTGATCTTAGCCAATCACGTCTTGCCAATCCCACGCTGTCAATTTCAAAGCAGTTAACTTTTGAATATGCTATGACGGACGATGTTTTCACTTAAGTGCAAACGACAGTATTATACCCCTGTAAACTTTATAAACCATGTAAATGTTGTGATAACCATGTCAATCGTATATCTAAACTGTTTTCTCTTGAGGTATAGTATAGACTCTGTCATCCTATATTGGTTTGGTGTCTCGCTTCCACCCCAGGAATCACCTATTTTGTTTTTATTCTGCCAGCCAAGCTTCCTCCTCGTGTTTCTCAAACTGCTCACTGGATGGATATGACAACTTTCTGTAAAAATAATGGATGTTTTAAATCCTCTCTTATTTTGTTATCGCAGATTATATTTGGAACACTTAACGAGGTAAACAATAGGACTATACCACTGGTGGACATTTAAAAAATATAATAACCAACCAACCAACCAACCAACCAACCAACCAACCAACCAACCAACCAACCAACCAACCAACCAACCAACCAACCAACCAACCAACCAACCAACCAACCAACCAACCAACCAACCAACCAACCAACCAACCAACCAACCAACCAACCAACCAACCAACCAGCCAACCAACCAACCAACTAACCAACCAACCAACCAACCAACCAACCAACTAAGGTCAAAAAAAAAAATACCTGGGTTTCCTATTTCTCTTCACAAAAACTTAGGTATGGTCGGATTTACTTTTTTTAACTTTTTTTTAATTTTTTTTTAATTTAGTGCAAATGTCAATTACGCTAGCACATATAAAAATATTAAGGTCGGCATTTGCTAGCAAAAAACACTGATCTATGTGGCAAAAAACTAGGTGGGGTCGGGAAACCGGAAACCCAGGGGTTTTTTTTGGCCTAACGGAAACTAACTAACTAACTAACCAAGCAATCAATATTTTATTTTAGTTTTTTGCCAGTCCTCGACTTCTTCCTTTGTTAGTTGTTCGAATATGTTACACAATTGGTTATCAAGAAGCTGTGTGGAAAAAATTTTGTATTTTAGTTGCCGCATGTTTGAAATACGGTGAGTAATTTAGACGTTTAGTTTCTGCTCTGTGACTGACCGCGTTAGACTGTAGTGTGGAGGTTATCTTTGGATTATCATCTGACATCTTTGATGATCATTTGATTGTTTATTGATTAGGAGATCCTGCAATTGATTATATTGGTCGTGGAGGAGCAGAAATGCCTAGCCGTTTTGAAAATCTAGGTAAATGAAGTTGTTTAGAACTATGAGCCTGCATGTTTGACAGATGTATTGTATGAGAATACGACCAATTAGACCTACTTTACTACAACAGTGAGAGGAGGGAGGGAGGAAGGGAGGGAGGGAGGGAGGGAGGGAGGGAGGGAGGGAGGGAGGGACGGACGGACAGACAGACGTCGGGAGGGAGGGAGGGAGGGAGGGAGGGAGGGAGGGAGGGAGGGAGGGAGGGAGGGAGGGAGGGAGGGAGGGAGGGAGGGAGGGAGGGAGGGAGGGAAAGAAAGAAAGAGGAAGGAAGGAAGGAATAGCGGGAGGAAAGGAGAGAGAGATGATGAAGGAGGGAGGTAGACAGGGAGAGAAGGAAGAAAGCGAGAGAGTTAAAGGGGAGGGAGGGAGGGAGGGAGGGAGGGAGGGAGGGAGGGAGGGAGGGAGGGAGGGAGGGAGGGAGGGAAAGAGGGAGGGAAAGAGGAAGGGAAAGAAGGAAGGAAGGAAGGAAGGAAGGAAGGAAGGAAGGAAGGAAGGAAGGAAGGAAGGAAGGAAGGAAGGAAGGAAGGAAGGAAGAGCGGGAGGAAAGGAGAGAGAGATGATGAAGGAGGGAGGAAGGAAGGAAGGAACGGGAGCGGGGCCGTAGGCAGGATTTTTAGTCAGGGGGGGGGGCAGTAAGACTGCCCAATTTGTAAGGGGTTCCGGGGGTATGCTCCCCCGAAAACTTTTTGAGATTTGAGTCTCTGAAATGGCATTTCCCGCGATCTGACATTCGCAAAATTTTGAACATTTTAAAACATATTTTTAAGAAACGTTCTCTCATTGGAGTTTGTCTAAAACTACAGTATTACATATTTACAAAGACAACGACAGTTATTTGCAACTCACTTGTCACTTTTCACCAAAATGTTCAGAAGTTCGTTGGGAAGTTCAAAGTTCGTTTTGAACTACGCAATTGATAGCCGGCTACTAGGAACCAAGAAGTCAATCAAATGCGTAGCTTAAAAGGAGCTTTGAACTTCCCAACGAACTTGCGAACTTCGGAACGAACTTCCGAACATTCTGGTGAAAAGTAAGTAGCAAATGACTGCAAAATAATAATTACTCTAACGGGATAAAGCGCGAACGCAACGCGAAAACTCATTGTCGGAGTTATGATATTTAAACCAGTTAGTTCTTTATTCTGTGACTCTGGGAACAAATGTGATGTTGTTGCGCAAATATTAACTATATAACTGTCTGAATACCGATAAAAAATAATAATCAACATTATAAAAATAATAGTTTGGATTTTCTCTGTTGGGGCAGTTGCCCTTGCTACCCCCCATCACCCACCCCCCACCCCCCACCCCCACCCCCCACCCCCCCACCCCCCACCCCCCACCCCCCACCCCCCACTCCCCACCCCCCACCCCCCACCCCCCACCCCCACCCCCGCTATCTACGGCCCTGAATGGGGGAGAGAGCGAAGGAGGGAGGGAGGGAGGAAGAGCGGGAGGAAGGAAAGGAGAGAGAGATGATGGAGGGCGGTAGGAAGGAAAGAACGGGGGAGGAAGCGAAGGAGGAAGGGAGGGGGAAGGGAGAGAAGGAAGAAAGCGAGGGAGTTAAAGGAGGAGAGAGGGGGAGGGCAAAAAGAGAGGGAGGGGAGACATTTTACGGAAAGATTTCTTTTTTCTTTGACTTTAGACCAGCTGAAAGACAAGATTAATGAAATAAAAAGTGGATTAACTAAAAAACAGATAAAAGGTTTGAAAGACCCAGAATTCCTGAAGGATCCGACGCGTTTTACGTCACTACTCCAATATTACGTTCTTCTACGTCATCGCTTGACCAGATATGAGATTCAAGTGAATGCATATGGGCCATTCACTCCAAAAGGTGGCGGCAATCTTGAACCGGATAATCGGAGAATGAAGAACGATTTTCCCGACAATCCTGATTTTCGACATTTTTTGAAAGAGGTCAGATGTAATTTCTCAGAAATGGAATGGATTTTTGTTAACAGCAATAAATCTAATCATTTGTAAATTTGAGATATTGCTCAACTTGAGCAACTCAACTTCTCACAATTAAGAAACATTTGTATGTGTTCAAACTGACTAATTGTAAGTGTTTAAATAAATCATTTTCTCTCAAAGTTTAACACCCTTGTTTCGAACAAAACTTAAGATGTATTTATGTTCTTAGAATTCGTAATTTGTAGATCTGTTCTAGTTTTTATTTCGTACTACAGTACTTTTAATTATCTTTTTCTGACTTTGTGCCACTCACATTGTAAATAATATTTGGTTTTAGTTTTTGTTATGAACAGGAGCCCACTTTCTACCAACTTGTATTTTTTTATTATTATTATGATTTCAACTTGGCAAATAATAAAATAAAAATACAATGCCACACAGTTTTTGTATCTATCGTGTTCTGTGTTTGTTTGTTTGTTTGTTTGTTTGTTTGTTTGTTTGTTTGTTTGTTTGTTTGTTTGTTTGTTTGTTTGTTTGTTTGTTTGTTTGTTTGTTTGTTTGTTTGTTTGTTTGTTTGTTTGTTTGTTTGTTTGTTTGTTTGTTTGTTTGTTTGTTTGTTTGTTTGTTTGTTTGTTTGTTTGTTTGTTTGTTTGCTTGCTTGCTTGCTTGCTTGCTTGCTTGCTTGCTTGCTTGCTTGCTTGCTTGCTTGCTTGCTTGCTTGCTTGCTTGCTTGCTTGCTTGCTTGCTTGCTTGCTTGCTTGCTTGCTTGCTTGCTTGCTTGCTTGCTTGCTTGCTTGCTTGCTTGCTTGCTTGCTTGCTTGCTTGCTTGCTTGCTTGCTTGCTTGCTTGCTTGCTTGCTTGCTTGCTTGCTTGCTTGCTTGCTTGCTTGCTTGCTTGCTTTGCTTGCTTGCTTGCTTGCTTGCTTGCTTGCTTGCTTGCTTGCTTGCTTGCTTGCTTGCTTGCTTGCTTGCTTGCTTGTTTGTTTGCTTGCTTGCTTGCTTGCTTGCTTGCTTGATTGTTTGCTTGCTTGCTTGCTTGCTTGCTTGCTTGCTTGCTTGCTTGCTTGCTTGCTTGCTTGCTTGCTTGCTTGCTTGCTTGCTTGCTTGCTTGCTTGCTTGCTTGCTTGCTTGCTTGCTTGCTTTGCTTGCTTGCTTGCTTGCTTGCTTGCTTGCTTGCTTGCTTGCTTGCTTGCTTGCTTGCTTGCTTGCTTGCTTGCTTGCTTGCTTGCTTGCTTGCTTGCTTGCTTGCTTGCTTGCTTGCTTGCTTGCTTGCTTGCTTGCTTGTTTGTTTGTTTGTTTGTTTGTTTGTTTGTTTGTTTGTTTGTTTGTTTGTTTGTTTGTTTGTGCGTGATCGTGTTTACAATATTTCGTCGCCATACACGAAGTCCTCCGAAGGGACAACGTTTTGGATTAAAATACTACGATTTTTTACGGTTCTATTCTATACGATTTTTTCAAATTCACATATCTTGTACATGATGTAACGTTCTATCTAACTGTACAAGTTACGTGAATGGCACAAACCTACAGACGATTCAGGGATACTCTAAAATGATTACGCCAATTAAGTGATAGCATACTGGTAAGTATTTTTAACTTATAGTAAACTTGTGAGTGTGATCTACCATGATCTTGGAAAATTTTTGTAAGATCTTAAAAAAAATCTTATAAGATTTTAGCGAGATCTAAAAAGATACTTAAAGCGGAAGCACACGTTCTCTGACCAAAATAATTTTTTATTATGACTCACAAAAACTGCACAAGATCTTACAAGCGCAGATGCATGTACGCATAGCGTACCTTTTGTTTAGAATAGCGAGCCAATCTCGTACCCAGAGCCCACGTTCCCCTTACCCAGCGGGTGGGAAACGAGAGGCCCTGGGATAATCCACCCGATTCGCACGTTGTACCTAATAAACTACTAGACATTATATACACATTGTATCCAGTAAGTTACTGGAAATTGTTTAATTATAAGATGCGCCAATTAACGGATTAAAACTCACTGCGCATCCCACAATCTTTGCCAAGAACTGTTGACCATAAATTACAAACACTATAAGGGGGGTTGGTCGGGGAGGAGCAGCCTAAACCCCCCCCCCCGACACTTTTCAAGTTAGGGTTACCCCCGGGAAATGCACATTTTTTAGGGTTCGGGGGTTCGGGGGGGGGAAGGGATTCATTAATAACCTCTTTATTAAACGATTTCCAGTAACTTACTGGATACAATGTGTATATAATGTCTAGTAGTTTATTAGGTACAACGTGCGGATCGGCTGGTTTACGCCATGACAAGATTCTTGTTATCCGGAAGAAGAATTATATAGAGTTCACTGTGTTCATCAGCCAATGAAATATCGATGTGGGTGGGGAACGAGGGCTCTGGGAACGAGATTGAGCGATAGCCAATATGTAGCCTATATATTGTAGTCAATATCATTAAACGATACTCCTGACACGTGACTGAAGACGTGCCGGTACTTCAAAATGGCGGCCACGA
The DNA here is from genome assembly GCA_964035015.1 of Corallium rubrum. NCBI lineage: Eukaryota > Metazoa > Cnidaria > Anthozoa > Scleralcyonacea > Coralliidae > Corallium > Corallium rubrum. Next base: position 626,269 of record OZ036009.1, read on the forward strand.
TATCCAAGGAGAGGAAAAATTCAACAAAGATAATAGACGCCTCAATAGACGACTTTCACGATCATGCGCAGTAGCAACAAATATTCAAATTTTCGTCGGAGATAAAAACAACTGTTTTAGCTGGAACGAGCCAGGCACGTAGCCAGGATTTTGAAAGGGGGGGAGCCGAAATGAAAATAAATTTTTAGGGGGGTCCGGGGGCATGCTCCCCCGGGAAATTTTGAAATCGAGAGTCGCTGAAATGCCATTTCCTGGCTTTTGGAGGAAGATTTTACAGACTCTAACGTTAAAAAACGTCATATAAAATACTAAAAACACGCAAACGTCACATAGATACTTAAAATGCATACACTCAGTAGATTGAATACAGTTTATTTCTTGACACAATTGATATTGCATCAGATTTGTAGTTACATGTCTGTCGTTTTATATCAAAAGGGGGGGAGCCGCGGCTCCCCTGGCTCCCCCCCTGGCTACGTCCCTGGAACGAGCATATTGAAAATAGTAGAAGTGCAAAGTTTGAAACGAATTGCTTAACAAATGGAAAAAGTTTCACAAGCGGAAAGTTGACCATTCCAACAGGGATTTATTAGTGATTTAATAGGGATTTTGGCTTGGCGGGCGGGAGTTGCACGCCAAGCCAAAATCCCTATTAAATCCCTAGTGGAGAGCAAAACTTTCGAAGAGCGTAGCTTTCGCACTATTTGTCCAATTTATTTTAAACTTTGCACTTTTACTATTTTTAATATGATCTTTCCAGCTAAAACAGTTGTTTTTACCTCCGATGAAAATTTGAAGTAAAGTTGCTACTGCGCATGAGCCTGAAAATCGTCTATAAAGAACTAAGGTAAAAATTTATAATAGTAATAAGACCAAAAACTCTAAAAGTTTTATTTTCTTAAAAATCGTGATGAAAATTTAGTAAAAAGCTTGTTTTAAACGAATTTTAGCTCGTTTTTCCCCTCTATTAAATGGCGGGGTCCAACTTTCCTCGCAGTTTTGGATGGAATTAGTCTATTCCCCTCGCGAAAACGAAATCTACAAACAACTCAAGAAAAATTAATTATACATAGACCATTACTCTACATTCCCTGTAGTCTGTTAGTTAATCATCTATTCATCTTAAAGTGAACTATCAACACAAGCGGTCGAACTCGAAGATTTAATTTCACTCTCATGAGTTTCCGGTGCTTGAATTCTTCCAGTCAACGACTTTTTGAAGCATTTTGGCGCACAACGCGCTATCCAGGTGCGCCATAAAGTGCGCGCTTTTGGCTTGCTCGCCAAAAGACCCAGTGTGGCAGCTTGAAAGATATTGGCACCCAAGAAAGATACAACAACCAATGCAGGAGATGATTCATAGTTGAGAAAATCTACAAGAAATCAAAAATGAAAAGGTTTTTCTAAATGAAAACGTTTTCCCAAACGTTTATGGAAAGTAGAAGAGACGGGAACCATAACAGGTAAGCAACATATTTTTCACATATTTTCGCCGAGAAAATTGTCACATTGGTCGAACATATAATTTCTCTGAATTTTGACATCTTTAATCATTTGATACAGTGCAGGACAGGTGAATAAAGAAAAAGTACAGCTAGTTATATATTTTTAGGTATATTAAAGCGAAAAGATAGTGAACTGGCAAGACTTTTTAGGACCGAAATTCTGACGTCTTGAGTGGAGCCTTTCTCCAGAAAACGTCAGTGTATATCGTCCTCAAAAAACTTGGTAGTACACCACATTTTCGCATTGCTTTAAGAAATAATTATATGTTAATGTTCCCAGAATAATGTTAACCATTCTCGTATAGAAGCAATAATAAGTATGTTATTAAATTCAAGGTCCAAAGGGGGGGGGGGGGGGGGGAGGGGTGGTTCATCCTGAACTGCAACAGCTTTGAAAACAATGGGGGTGTGGGTGTCACAAGGACCAGGGGCTTAAGGCAGGGGTGTGTGGGTGTCACTGTGTGTGGGTGTCACTGTGTGTGGGTGTCACTGTGTGGGTGTCACAAGGACCAGGGGCTTAAGGCAGTGTGTGTGTGGGTGTCACAAGGACCAGGGGCCTAAGGCAGTGTGTGCATGTGGGTGTCACAAGGACAAGGGGCCTAAGGCAGTGTGTGTGTGGGTGTCACAAGGACAAGGGGCTTAAGGCAGTGTGTGTGTGGGTGTCACAAGGACAAGGGGCCTAAGGCAGTGTGTGTGTGGGTGTCACAAGGACAAGGGGCTTAAGGCAGTGTGTGTGTGGGTGTCACAAGGACAAGGGGCTTAAGGCAGTGTGTGTGTGGGTGTCACAAGGACAAGGGGCCTAAGGCAGTGTGTGTGTGGGTGTCACAAGGACCAGGGGCCTAAGGCAGTGTGTGTGTGTGTGTCACAAGGACAAGGGGCTTAAGGCAGTGTGTGTGTGGGTGTCACAAGGACCAGGGGCCTAAGGCAGTGTGTGTGTGGGTGTCACAAGGACAAGGGGCCTAAGGCAGTGTGTGTGTGGGTGTCACAAGGACAAGGGGCTTAAGGCAGTGTGTGTGTGGGTGTCACAAGGACAAGGGGCCTAAGGCAGTGTGTGTGTGGGTGTCACAAGGACCAGGGGCCTAAGGCAGTGTGTGTGTGGGTGTCACAAGGACAAGGGGCCTAAGGCAGTGTGTGTGTGGGTGTCACAAGGACAAGGGGCTTAAGGCAGTGTGTGTGTGGGTGTCACAAGGACCAGGGGCCTAAGGCAGTGTGTGTGTGGGTGTCACAAGGACAAGGGGCTTAAGGCAGTGTGTGTGTGGGTGTCAAAAGGACCAGGGGCCTAAGGCAGTGTGTGTGTGGGTGTCACAAGGACAAGGGGCCTAAGGCAGTGTGTGTGTGGGTGTCACAAGGACAAGGGGCTTAAGGCAGTGTGTGTGTGGGTGTCACAAGGACCAGGGGCCTAAGGCAGTGTGTGTGTGGGTGTCACAAGGACAAGGGGCTTAAGGCAGTGTGTGTGTGGGTGTCACAAGGACAAGGGGCCTAAGGCAGTGTGTGTGTGGGTGTCACAAGGACAAGGGGCTTAAGGCAGTGTGTGTGTGGGTGTCACAAGGACAAGGGGCTTAAGGCAGTGTGTGTGTGGGTGTCACAAGGACAAGGGGCCTAAGGCAGTGTGTGTGTGGGTGTCACAAGGACAAGGGGCTTAAGGCAGTGTGTGTGTGGGTGTCACAAGGACAAGGGGCCTAAGGCAGTGTGTGTGTGGGTGTCACAAGGACAAGGGGCCTAAGGCAGTGTGTGTGTGGGTGTCACAAGGACAAGGGGCTTAAGGCAGTGTGTGTGTGGGTGTCACAAGGACAAGGGGCTTAAGGCAGTGTGTGTGTGGGTGTCACAAGGACAAGGGGCCTAAGGCAGTGTGTGTGTGGGTGTCACAAGGACCAGGGGCCTAAGGCAGTGTGTGTGTGGGTGTCACAAGGACAAGGGGCCTAAGGCAGTGTGTGTGTGGGTGTCACAAGGACCAGGGGCCTAAGGCAGTGTGTGTGTGGGTGTCACAAGGACAAGGGGCCTAAGGCAGTGTGTGTGTGGGTGTCACAAGGACAAGGGGCCTAAGGCAGTGTGGGTGTCACAAGGACAAGAGGCCTAAGGCAGTGTGGGTGTCACAAGGACCAGGGGCCTAAGGCAGTGTGTGTGTCACAAGGACAAGGGGCTTAAGGCAGTGTGTGTGTGGGTGTCACAAGGACCAGGGGCCTAAGGCAGTGTGTGTGTGGGTGTCACAAGGACAAGGGGCCTAAGGCAGTGTGTGTGTGGGTGTCACAAGGACAAGAGGCCTAAGGCAGTCTGTGTGTGTCACAAGGACCAGAGGCCTAAGGCAGTGTGGGTGTCACAAGGACAAGAGGCCTAAGGCAGTGTGTGTGTGTGTGTCACAAGGACAAGAGGCCTAAGGCAGTGTGTGTGTGTGTGTCACAAGGACAAGAGGCCTAAGGCAGTGTGTGTGTCACAAGGACAAGAGGCCTAAGGCAGTGTGTGTGTCACAAGGACCAGGGGCCTAAGGCAGTGTGGGTGTCACAAGGACCAGAGGCCTAAGGCAGTGTGGGTGTCACAAGGACAAGAGGCCTAAGGCAGTGTGTGTGTGTGTGTCACAAGGACCAGGGGCCTAAGGCAGGGCATCTGAGGGGACATTTAGTCACTAAGTTACAAGCAGTTAATCACTAATAATCAGACAGCCTAAGCAGCGATGAGTTAACAAGTTATTAACCCATTCCTACTGAGGTGGCTGAAAAGAAGCCCTTTTTAATTTAATTTTATTCTGTCTAAGAGCCCACAGCAAGCCTCTAGAGCCAGCAATGGGTTAATTTCTCTGCAATTGTCTGAACTTTCAAACCTTTACCTTTTGGGCAATCTTTACTAAATATCAGGCATGTAAAATATTGCGTCAATGTCTTCTTGTAAGCTTGGGCATTGTGCAGTTGAATGCATAACAATCCATATGTGAGGTAGACAGAAACAATAAAGGAAATAATCACCATGACAAAACCAACAGCTGCTTTTTGAAACTTGATTTGTCGGGCTTTTGCTTGAGTTTGGGATGCCATCAATGATGATTTTCTCTCCTATATTGTTAATAATTAATATAAGTTTATTCAATCTAAGCTTTGGAACAACATATAATTGCCAACACCTCTCTAATTAACACTTTTTCCAATTAACACCCTCTCTCTAAGAACACAATTACCCCAATTTACACCCTAATTAACACCCTCTCTATAATTGACACCCTCTCTCTAACACAATTTCTCTAATTGACACTCTCTAATTAACACTTTCTCTAATTAACACCCCTCTCTAATTAACACCCATTTCTCTAATTAACACTTTCTCTAATTAACACCCATCTCTAATTAACACCCCTCTATAATTAACACCCTCTCTCTAATTAACACTCCTCTTTCTAATTAACACTCCTCTCTCTAATTAACACCCTCTTTAATTAACACCCTCTCTCTAATTAACATCCTCTCTAATTAACACCCTCTCTCTAATTAACACTCCTCTCTCTAATTAACACCCTCTCTCTAATTAACACCCTCTCTCTAATTAACACTCCTCTCTCTAATTAACTCCTCTCTCTAATTAACACTCCTCTCTCTAATTAAAACCCTCTCTCTAATTAACTCCTCTCTCTAATTAACTCCTCTCTCTAATTAACACTCCTCTCTCTAATTAACACTCCTCTTTCTAATTAACACTCCTCTCTCTAATTAACTCCTTTCTCTAATTAACTCCTCTCTCTAATTAACTCCTCTCTCTAATTAACTCCTCTCTCTAATTAACACTCCTCTCTCTAATTAACACCCTCTCTCTAATTAACACCCCTCTCTCTAATTAACTCCTCTCTCTAATTAACACTCCTCTCTAATTAACACCCCTCTCTCTAATTAACACCCCTCTCTCTAATTAACCCCTCTCTCTAATTAACTCCTCTCTCTAATTAACACTCCTCTCTGTAATTAAAACCCTCTCTCTAATTAACACTCCTCTCTTTAATTAACTTCTCTCTCTAATTAACACTCCTCTCTCTAATTAACACTCCTCTCTCTAATTAACTCCTCTCTAATTAACACTCCTCTCTCTAATTAAAACCCTCTCTCTAATTAACACTCCTCTCTCCAATTAACTCCTCTCTAATTAACTCCTCAATCTAATTAACACTCCTCTCTCTAATTAACACCCTCTCTCTAATTAACTCCTCTCCCTAATTAACACTCCTCTCTCTAATTAAAACCCTCTCTCTAATTAACACTCCTCTCTCTAATTAACACCCCTCTCTAATTAACACCTCTCTCTAATTAACACTCCTCTCTAATTAACACTCCTCTCTCTAATTAACACCCCTCTCTCTAATTAACACCCATCTCTCTAATTAACACCCCTCTATAATTAGCACCCTCTCTCTAGTTAACATTCCTCTCTCTAATTAACACTCCTCTCTCTAATTAACACCCTCTCTCTAATTAACACCCCTCCCCCTAATTAACACTCCTCTCTAATTAACACTCCTCTCTAATTAACACCCTCTCTCTAATTAACACCCCTCTCTAATTAGCACCCTCTCTCTAATTAACACCCCTCTTTCTAATTAGCACCCTCTCTCTAATTAACACCCTCTCTCTAATTAACACCCTCTCTCTAATTAACGCTCCTCTCCCTAATTAACACCCCTCTCTCTAATTAACACCCTCTCTCTAATTAACACCCCTCTCTAATTAACTCCTCTCTCTAATTAACACTCCTCTCTAATTAACACCCCTCTCTCTAATTAACACCCCTCTCTCTAATTAACTCCTCTCTCTAATTAACTCCTCTCTCTAATTAACACTCCTCTCTGTAATTAAAACCCTCTCTCTAATTAACACTCCTCTCTTTAATTAACTCCTCTCTCTAATTAACACTCCTCTCTCTAATTAACACTCCTCTCTCTAATTAACTCCTCTCTAATTAACACTCCTCTCTCTAATTAAAACCCTCTCTCTAATTAACACTCCTCTCTCCAATTAACTCCTCTCTAATTAACCCCTCAATCTAATTAACACTCCTCTCTCTAATTAACACCCTCTCTCTAATTAACTCCTCTCCCTAATTAACACTCCTCTCTCTAATTAAAACCCTCTCTCTAATTAACACTCCTCTCTCTAATTAACACCCCTCTCTAATTAACACCCCTCTCTCTAATTAACACTCCTCTCTAATTAACACTCCTCTCTCTAATTAACACCCCTCTCTCTAATTAACACCCATCTCTCTAATTAACACCCCTCTATAATTAGCACCCTCTCTCTAATTAACATTCCTCTCTCTAATTAACACTCCTCTCTCTAATTAACACCCTCTCTCTAATTAACACCCCTCCCCCTAATTAACACTCCTCTCTAATTAACACTCCTCTCTCTAATTAACACCCTCTCTCTAATTAACACCCCTCTCTAATTAGCACCCTCTCTCTAATTAACACCCCTCTCTCTAATTAGCACCCTCTCTCTAATTAACACCCTCTCTCTAATTAACACCCTCTCTCTCTAATTAACGCTCCTCTCCCTAATTAACACCCCTCTCTCTAATTAACACCCTCTCTCTAATTAGCACCCCTCTTTCTAATTAACACCCCTCTCTCTCTGATTGACACCCCTCTCTCTAATCACACTTTCTTTCTAATTAAGAGCTTTTATTATAGTTTTAATATAAACTTACTTGAATCAGCTTGAAGATAACAATGAGAAGGCAAGATATTCCTATACTTAAGAACAGCTGATTTGGTAAAACAAAAGAATAAAATGCCAGATCAATGTTTCCAGGAGAACAGTGGCGTAAATACACTGGGACATATTTATCATCGGATATTAAAACATAGGTTATTGGTATGATGGGGAGCAAGAGGCCAATGATTGACATGACTATCAACTTTTTCTTCTTGTGTTCTAGACTAGGAAGCTTGTCAATAACCAAGTTCTAAACAGAATAATTTTTAAAAAATCAATCATGAATATTGTATGTGCTCTGGTACAACACTTTGGCCCTTAAAAATAATAATTTAACAAATATTCGCCGAAGGCGATGTGAATATCGGTGTATAATAACCGAGATGAAGCCGAGGTTATTATTCACCGATATTCACTTAAGCCGGTTTTCCACTAGACGACTCTTTTCGCGCGAAGCGACTTTTTCTTTTGTCTCATGAGCTCTGAGCTGGAACTAATCAGAAATCTATTGAATTCGAACAAAAGAAAGTCGCTTCGCGCGAAAAAAATCGCCTAGTGGAAAATCGGCTTTAGCCTGAGACGAATGATGGTTTTAGTGTAAATCCACATTTTCGTACTTTTAGGAACAACATTTTCTTTAAAATTGTTAATTTCCTCTAAAATTGTTAATTTATTCATCTGTCGCATTGACAAATGGGCTGGTGGCCATTTTGAATAAACGCTGTAGGTGATTATCGAGAATTAATTTATTATTGAGTCGGTTTTCTTTGTTCTTTCGAGGGCTTTATATCGCATAAAGTCCCTTGAATAATAATTAGAAACGAAATGAAGAAAAAAAACAACGAAAATCTTTGTCCAAGGTGGAAAAAAAAAGACAAAACTTTGTTGGAAAACCTCCTCAATAATAAATTAAGTCACATAAATCCCTCGAACGACGGGATGTATGCGATATACTGCCCTCGGACGCTGCGCGTTCTCGGGTCTTTATATAGCATACATCCCTCGTTCTCGGGATTTATCTATTACTTTGTGCGAAGTAGCTCGACCAATCAGCGCGAGCGATTTTCTTTAATCACCTGTGTATTTATACTAATATATCTGTGTTATGAACTATCTATGAATTATGAATTATATATGTGTACCTTGAAAAGCAGTGCATTGGAAACAACAAACATTTCTCCAATAATCAAGCTGATATAATGAATGAGAATGCCATGGATTGTACAAAATAATGTTGGATTCTTGATTGCTTCATCCAGAAATGTACTTGAGCAGAAAAAAGTTGATCTTTTGCCAAACTTTGGGATTAAAACCAAAAGCACTAAGAAAAGAAATCGTGTAAAATATATCACCACAATGTGGCTGACCTACATGCATCTGTGGGGCCCCTATAATCCTATATATCAGATAACTGCACCGTGTAGGAATCGAACCCAGTGTCACGGTCTCAGCGATCCCCCAGTCTGAGTTATCCCCTAAGACCAACTGCGCAGTTATCCCCGCTTTTCTGCGTTGATATTGTCGTTGTTCTAACTCGAAAAATACGTATAATCTTGGAAACCATACTTTTATCACGTTCATGAGTTACATGGTATTGCCATTCGTAATAATCACAGACGTTTTATATTTATATTTATGATATTGATTACCTTGCGACCAAATGTTTAAAAGAACGTAATAAAAGTATGGTTTCCATGATAATACGTATTTTTTGAGTTAGAACAACGACAATATCAATGCAGAAAAGCAGGAGATAACTCAGACTGGGGGATCGCTGAGACCGTGACACCGGGTCGCAGAGGTGAAAGGCACGTGCACTAACCACTGTGCCACCAACATCCTCTAAACCCACGTGTTCACCGGTCTTCCATTATTCCCTTCCCGTCTATTTAAGCGACGACTTGGAACGTGTGCAGAAGAGGGCTCTATCCATTATATCACCTGGAGTGTCATATCATCAGAATTTAGACCTGTGTAACCTCAGGTCTCTGTATGACAGACGTGAGGAACAATGCAGCAAGTTATTCGCTTCAATTGTATCTGACCCCTTACACAAATTACATAAATTACTTCCATCATTTCATGAGGCCAAGTATAAAAGCGTATGTTCGATCTTCCGCGCATACGCACTGACCGTTTTAAAAGAACTTTTATAGCTGCTTCTTGCTTTTCTGTAGACCTCTAACGTATTGTAGATCCCTAACGTATTATCCTTTTTTTACATTATAAGTTTCCTTACACAGTTATTGTATACTTAATTTTATTGTAAATATCTATCTATCTCAAGCAGTTATGCACTGACATGATTTCTGTAGTCGTATAGACACGTGCATGTATGTATGCATGTAACACGTGCACAAAAGAAAGTAACGACTCAATGGTTAACACTTTTATTACAAACATGGTGCAAACTTTCCAAGATACTATCTAAATTCATGGAACTAACGTACCAGTATAAGAACTAAGAAAGATAAAAGTAATTTCTCAATCAAATGTTGTCTTTTGTCTAGTTGTCTTACTATAACACTTTTTTACTATCCGAAAATAATGCCCCCGCCCGACGCCCCATCAGTAATAGATACTTACCTATTGTTGCTCCAGATCCAGCCATAAAGAGCATTATGATATGTGGAAACCTCATTCTTTAAAAAGAAACTTTGGATTAAAGAAATGTCGAACTTTACGAAAATGTCAAGGTGCGCTTGAACTCTTTGCCCATACCGTATCGTTCATTTTCGAACGAAGTAGACTTCAGTATTTTACTGTGTCTAACACCAGACTATTTTACTGTGTCTAACACCAGACTATTTTACTGTGGCTAACACCAGACTATTTGACTGTGTCTAACACCAGACTATTTTACTGTGTCTAACACCAGACTATTTTACTGTGTCTAACACCAGACTATTTTACTGTGTCTAACACCAGACTATTTTACTGTGTCTAACACCAGACTATTTTACTGTGTCTAACACCAGACTATTTTACTGTGTCTAACACCAGACTATTTTACTGTGTCTAACACCAGACTATTTTACTGTGTCTAACACCAGACTATTTTACTGTGTCTAACACCAGACTATTTTACTGTGTCTAACACCAGACTATTTTACTAGTACTGTGTCTAACACCAGACTATTTTACTGTGTCTAACACCAGACTATTTTACTGTGTCTAACACCAGACTATTTTATTATGTCTAACACCAGACTATTTTAATGTGTCTAACACCAGACTATTTTACTGTGTCTAACACCAGACTATTTTACTGTGTCTAACACCAGACTATTTTACTGTGTCTAACACCAGACTATTTTACTGTGTCTAACACCAGACTATTTTACTGTGTCTAACACTGTCTGTCTGTCTGTCTGTCTGTCTGTCTGTCTGTCTGTCTGTCTGTCTGTCTGTCTGTCTGTCTGTCTGTCTGTCTGTCTGTCTGTCTGTCTGTCTGTCTGTCTGTCTGTCTGTCTGTCTGTCTGTCTGTCTGTCTGTCTGTCTGTCTGTCTGTCTGTCTGTCTGTCTGTCTGTCTGTCTGTCTGTCTGTCTGTCTGTCTGTCTAACACCAGACTATTTTACTAGTACTGTGTCTAACACCAGACTATTTTACTGTGTCTAACACCAGACTATTTTACTGTGTCTAACACCAGACTATTTTAGTATGTCTAACACCAGACTATTTTACTGTGTCTAACACCAGACTATTTTACTGTGTCTAACACCAGACTATTTTACTGTGTCTAACACCAGACTATTTTACTGTGTCTAACACCAGACTATTTTACTGTGTCTAACACCAGACTATTTTACTGTGTCTAACACCAGACTATATTACTAGTACTGTGTCTAACACCAGACTATTTTACTGTGTCTAACACCAGACTATTTTACTGTGTCTAACACCAGACTATTTTACTGTGTGTAACACCAGACTATTTTATTATGTCTAACACCAGACTATTTTACTGTGTCTAACACCAGACTATTTTACTGTGTCTAATACCAGACTATTTTACTGTGTCTAACACCAGACTATTTTACTGTGTCTAACACCAGACTATTTTACTGTGTCTAACACCAGACTATTTTACTGTGGCCAACACCAGACTATTTTACACTGTCTAACACCAGACTATTTTACTGTGTCTAACACCAGACTATTTTACTGTGTCTAACACCAGACTATTTTACTGTGGCCAACACCAGACTATTTTACACTGTCTAACACCAGACTATTTTACTCTGTCTAACACCAGACTATTTTACTGTGTCTAACACCAGACTATTTTACTGTGTGTAACACCAGATTATTTTACTGTGTGTAACACAAGACTATTTTACTGTGTTTAACACCAGACTATTTTACTGTGTCTAACACCAGACTATTTTACTGTGTCTAACACCAGACTATTTTACTCTGTCTAATACCAGACTATTTTACTGTGTCTAACACCAGACTATTTTACTGTGTCTAACACCAGACTATTTTACTGTGTCTAACACCAGACTATTTTACTGTGTCTAACACCAGACTATTTTACTCTGTCTAATACCAGACTATTTTACTGTGTCTAACACCAGACTATTTTACTGTGGCTAACACCAGACTATTTTACTGTGTCTAACACCAGACTATTTTACTGTGTCTAACACCAGACTATTTTACTGTGTCTAACACCAGACTATTTTACTGTGTCTAACACCAGACTATTTTACTGTGTCTAACACCAGACTATTTTACTGTGTCTAACACCAGACTATTTTACTGTGTCTAACACCAGACTATTTTACTGTGTCTAACACCAGACTATTTTACTGTGTCTAACACCAGACTATTTTACTGTGTCTAACACCAGACTATTTTACTGTGTCTAACACCAGACTATTTTACTGTGTCTAACACCAGACTATTTTATTATGTCTAACACCAGACTATTTTACTGTGTCTAACACCAGACTATTTTACTGTGTCTAACACCAGACTATTTTACTGTGTCTAACACCAGACTATTTTACTGTGTCTAACACCAGACTATTTTACTGTGTCTAACACCAGACTATTTTACTGTGGCCAACACCAGACTATTTTACACTGTCTAACACCAGACTATTTTACTCTGTCTAACGCCAGACTGACTTTTCTTTATTTTTAAAAGATTCCTGGAATTTGTTGAAAGATGTGAAAAAGGAAAACCCCTCAAGAACTCCTCTACATTGTTTGTTATTGAACAGCTGGCTGGGCTGCGAGTTGCACTTACAATTCAGGTAACTTCAACCAAGTTGTGAGAACAAAACAAAAGCAAGTTGTACAAAAAACTGCAGTTATCCAATCCGCAACAACCATGGCTTCTTGCGCGTCGTTACTGAATGGCAACCAATCACAAGGAGGCTTGCAGAATCCAGAGTTATTGGAAAAAATCAACGGAGGATTACATGGCCATGAAGGCAGTAGACTGACAAAGAAGAGAAAAAGAAAGAGTTTTATCAAGGTATGATCATAGTCAATCGAGATATGGTCTGGAAACTCAGCTAAAGTCTTTGGTCTATCTTTTTGTTCGCCTTTATGCATTTTTGTGCACGGTGCACGGTCACTGAACACATTGTATTTTAGTATAATGAACGAATTGTCCAATAGCAACGTTTCAGTTCAATCACTCAACCGTGCTATTTAAATATTAATAAACCTAAAACAAAGGATGTGCACCGTGTAAGGTACGGTTCAACATAAAATCACAGCTCATTATAAGCGCTTTGAAGTTTGCCGAGTTTCCAGACCATATCTCGATTGACTATGGTATGATGAATAACAAAATTTAGTATAAATACACAGGTGATTATAGAAAATCACGCGCGCTGATTGGTCGAGCTACTTCGGATTAATTCTCGATAATCACCTACAGCGTTTATTCAAAATGGCCGCCAGCCAAGTTGTCAATGCGACAGACGAGGAAATTAACAATTTTAAAGAAAATATTGTTCCTAAAACTACGAGAATGGGTATTTATACTAAAACAATTATCCGCCTCAGGCTCAGTGAATATCGGTGAATAATAACCTCGACTTCGTCTCAGTTATTATACACCGATATTCACCTCGCCTTCGGCGAATAATTGTTAATTCTATTTGAGATTACATTATATGATAAAACACTGATTTCATCATATTTTACATTTTTACCGATTTACATTAAGATACTGGAAATCTCTCGATTGCCGTAATTTTTTTTCTCGCAAATATTAAAAAGCGACCAAGATATAGGCAAAAATATTACGACTACTGAATTTCTTGGCGCGAAAGTTGCAATTATGATTGATAGCGAATTATTAGTTTACGCGCCGCGTGAAATCTTCGCGGGTATCGAATATCTGAGAATATCTTGTCGTGGTTTGTTGTTTTGAAGACATCGTTTATCTGAACAACACAATGAAATTCCAAAAGAAGTATATTACTAGTCTTTCTCGACCCGTGAGTCCGCGGGCGCCATCCCTTTGAAATCAGAGGCACAGAGGGAAAACAAAAGTATATTTTGCCATAATCAGTAAATGAGAAGGTGCGTTTACCAGAAAGGATTTCGCTGCGAAGTTGCCGAACGAAAGACAAGCGCTGGCGGATAATGATATTGGTTCAGGAACATCATCATCATCATCATCATCATCATCATCATCATCATCATCATCATCATCTTTATTTAAAAAAACACGGTATCGCTTCATTTTACATGTAACGAAAAGCTGGAAGAAGCAAGAAATCTTTTCTCGAAGATCACCGCGCTAGCCTTCTTTACATTTGCGTTTCGCCGGCATGATGTAAAGAAGCGTTCCTATCAGATTTCTCTCACCATTTGATCGGGGAGAAACCATTGCCAGGCACACTCTAAGGTAGAGTTGTGTCTGATTGGTTTACGGTGATAAGAGGATTATAAGTGTGGGCGGGGGAAATGACAGAAAAGGTCAAAACCCCGCCAAATCTTTTATCCTCTTTTACAGAGAAAGAAAATTTCGCTAATTCCCTCTTCTAAAATAGATATCGGCGGCTTGCGTTTTTTTGTAAAGGAATAAAACCGTGTTCGCATTTTAGATTTAGTGCAATATTTTTCCAATAATATGCATATCTTTTATCGTTTTTACCAAATCAAGATGAGTCAACTTGCCATTTAATAACAAAGCAAATACAATACCTGTCAAAAAATGCGAACACGGTTTTGTTCTTTGATCATTTGAGATGAGCAATATGATGTTTTGGAAGCTTCTGAGTGAAACCAGAACCGCCGCTATCTCCTGGCGCAAAGGGCGCTATTATTTAAAAAGCACCTCGTGGCAACTGCAGTATGTAGAATTTTTGTTAAATTGTTAGCTTCTGCAGTGATTTATCATTGTGTTTGCCAAATTTGAGAGACAAAACTCAAAAATTGAGCGTGCGGTGAGTATTTTGGTGAAATAAGATTCTATCGTATGGACCTCTCCCTGTGCTGAATTAAATCGTCCGGTGTTAGCCAGAATAAACCTTAAAGACTCGTCGTCAGGCTTCAAGTGTAATAACGGAAACCGAGCATATAAATTCGGTTCTCATCTTAATTTCTGTCCAGCAGTCCAATATTCGATTGCCACATTATTTATTAATAAGTGTTCAATTTTTTTGCTATTCCGGTGTTCAGCTGTTCCATGTTGTTGAGGTGTTCCGCTCGTCCGTGTTCCGGTGTTCAGCTGTGTGTTGTTGAGGTGTTCCGCTCGTCCGTGTTCCGGTGTTCCGGTGTTCCTGATTTTTACTAACAGAGACACCAGACTATTTCAAATTACTCTGTCTAACACCAGACTATTTTACTCTGTCTAACACCATTTTAATTTCTGTCCAGCAGTCCAATATTTGTTCGCCACATTATTAATATTATAAATAAGTATTCATTTTTTTTTGCTGTTCCGGTGTTCAGCTGTGTATTGTTATAATTGAGGTGTTCCGCTCGTCCGTGTTCCGCTGTTCCTGATTTTTTACTAAACTCATCATCAGTGGTCGTAATAAAATAAAAATGACGCTTTTTGAACAGAGAAGAGTTGATATAATTATTATTTTTGAATATTTATATGAGTCCAAGATATACCTGCAGTCAAGGACTGATGATCCAGGCGGGTATCTTAATCTTAATCTTAATATTAATCTTAGTATAAAATGTCAATGCCCAACATAATGCACGAAGCAGAGCCATAAGTTTAAAAGTAATTTAATGAGTTCTAACGTTTCGTTGCTTCTCGCAACATCTTCAGAGAATGAATGAGGGAATAAATAATTACAAATATGTAAAGAGGTTACTAATAATTAAAATAGTGAAACAAACGTATACGTGGGCAGTGAACAACAATCGAAATATAGTAAGGTTAGATATACTGCCAAAACAGAGAACGTAAGAGTCTAACGTTTCGAGCGAAGGCCCTTCGTCAGGGAGAAACGTAACGCTAGACTCATATACGTTCTCTGTTTCGGCAGTATATCTTATAACCTTACTATATTTCGATTGTTGTTCACTGCCTACGCAGCACGCTAATTTTGTTTCCCTATTTTAATTATTAGTAACCTCTTTATATATTTGTAATTATTTATTCCCTCATTCATTCTCTGAAGATGTTGCGAGAAGCAACGAAACGTTAGAACTCATTAAATTACTTTTAAATTCATGGCTTTGCTTCGTGTATTATGCTGGGCATTGATATTTATACTGAGGTCTATATATACATCTTATTGACAATTTAGTCGAGACAAAGACGTGTACAAACAGGTTCTGTGGGTCATAAATGATAGCTCAGATCTTCGTCTGTTGAATAAAATCGTTTGGTGTTGTAACCAGATGGGCAACGGGCTCTACTGAGGTTTAATACATTAATAAATATGACCAGAGTCTGTTCTTGACGGTCCCACGATGTTTTATCGCACTGTGAATGGAGCTGTAAATTATTTTAATAATTACAGCAGACCAGGTGGCATAAGACTATATGACCAGATATCGGACGGTTGATACTCGAAGGCAGGAGCTGCGCAGATAATTTTCAGACTTCGGAAATGTAATGTGTTTTACTTGCTTGCTACTGTTCTTGTTGCGTTTTGATGCAAGTGACCACGAAACAAAATACGCAATATATTTTAAAAACGGTGTTTTGACAATATGTTTACCAGTCTGAGTTAATATCAAATAATATATCCCTTACCTTATCTTTGATGAAGGTTTATCTTGCTCTGGTGGTGTCACGGGGTTCATAAAGAACACAGTTGGAAGAAAGCAAACGACCCATGCACTGACCACGATAAGTGCACATAAGACATATGCGAGAATTCGTCGATTTTGTTCTTTATCCATCGAGCTACAGTTCATCACGACATGCACTGATACGAACAACCTTCGTGTTGACCTGAATATGAAACTTCCGGTGGCGGTTTCGCAGAAATACCACGAAATCATCAAACCATTACGAAATATTTAGGCCTACGCTAAACGTCGAATTTAATTCGAACATTAACTTCGTTGGTAATGTGACGTAAATGCCACGTCGAGTTAAATGTTGAATTTCCGTTATAAGTGTTTTTACTTGGAATCTAGGAGCTTGAAAACAACTTCCTGAAAATGTAATAACCGACAACAATACAATACGCACGTTTTTCACCTTTATTATCACTTCTCATAGAGATATGATTAGATTAATAAAAGTAAAGACGCAGGCAACTTCGATCTTCTCCTTTATTAACAGACATTTCGGTTTTCAGCCTTCTTCAGTTTAAATTAAAAAAATTAAAAATAAAGGCCTGTATATAGTTTTTTAATTTAAACTGAAGAACGTTGAAAGCCGAAATGTCTATTAAATAAAGGAGAAGATCAAAGTTGCGTCTTTACTTTTATTAATATATATATATATATAAAGCATGAAGTATAGTTAAATTAAAGTCTTCGCTACCAGAGGTATCACCGTAAACGGGATCATCAGAGTCGCCTGATGATCCCGTTTAGGGTGAAACCTCTGGTAGCGAAGACTTTAAGGTAACTATACTTCATGCTTTATATTTTGCTCTATCTATATGGTATTGAATGAGCACTCTAATATTTCGTGAACCAAACAAAATATATATATATATATATATATATATATATATATATATATATATATATATATATATGTATAGGTTATATACCCAAGTTCGACTGAGGTATATAACCGACTTTTATATCACGATTGAGTCGGTTTTCTTTGATGTACCGCGGTGTATATACAGGTTATATCCCGTGCATAAATAATTGATAAAACTTGTCGACAAAACTCGAAAAATCTTGATCGAAACTCTTCGAAATTGACGAAACCTTGTTCGAAAACCTCCTCAATCTTGATATAAGTCGGTTATATACCTCGAACTTGCGCGTTCTCGGTATATAACCTATACATATCACGATTGAGGGAGTTTTCGAACAAGGTTTCGTCAATTTCGAAGAGTTTCGATCAAGATTTTTCGAGTTTTGTCGACAAGTTTTATCCAATTATTTATGCACGGGATATAACCTGTATATACACCGCGGTACATCAAAGAAAACCGACTCAATCGTGATATAAATATATACATGTCGCCCAGACTTTCATACACAACTTCGTGTCTCTTAATTCTCTATCTCCAATTCTATTACACAATCGAATTTGAAGTAAGGGTAGGTAAGTTCGATATAAATTTCTACATGTATCAGATTACCATTAACTATTACAAAAACACGGTGCCGAATATTTAATTAATTCGAGGCGACGATTAATTGCCGAGACCGAATTTAATTCGTGTGTCTAATATATACGTCGCAGTTTCGTTGAATAAAATTCAAACAATTAATTTCGTCTGATTTTTTTTCCCCTCATTATATTATTCTTTTTTCTTTTTAAGGGCCCACTGTAATTGGTGTTTAACTGTTGTGGTGTCCCAGCTTCTTTTCTCTTATTTTTTCCCTAATTATTTTATTTCTCATGTAATTTTAAGAAGCGAAGCTAAATAAATATAAATAAATAAATAAATAAATAAATAAATTAAATTCGTCTATTGTGCGACGGGCCTTACTATATATGACCATCTAGTAGAAACATTAACTTCTGGAAACACAGGGGCGCGGTTCTGGCTGTGTGTGTGTACATACGTATGCAAACTTTATTTAATTTTGTAGTAGAAACATTAACTTCTGGAAACACAGGGGCGCCGTTCTGGCTGTGTGTACATACGTATGCAAACTTTATTTAATTTTGTCACTACCCAACATTCACAATAATCGTACGATCAAAAATGTTTCAATATTTCGATAATCGAGCTACTGGTTAATATTAAAGACTTATTAACCGAGTGTGAGGTCTGTACGGGAACGTATTTGCCTGAGGTTTTCGTACAGACCGAGCGACGAAGGAGCGAGGTTTGTGCGATAAAACCGAGGGCAAATACTTTCCAGTACAGACCGAGCGAACGAGGTTAATAAGGAATTTATTATATGGCTATTGGTTCATTTTAGTTTTAAGCTTCGAGCGTTGTTTTCGTCTTCGGAGTATGCTGTTTACCTTACTGTTGACTTTTTCGTGTCGCTTCTTGGCCTTCTTATTTACACCAGTTCGGCTTTTATTTGTCGTGTTTTTAGATAAACAGCTTTAAAGAAAACCAGCAGCAATGTTCCAGCACATTTTACTGTTCAGAATATAACCAGTTCTCTTTTACCTGTATTCAAATCAACTCAGAAATGTTCTCGCCAAAACTTACAGGGCCGAGAAAAAAGCGTATTGACCAGTCGGTCAATATCGTAAAATCCCGACCTCTCCGGAACCAATCAGCGTGCGTCGTTTTGCGTACGGACCAAAAATCAAACCCAGCCATATAATAAGGGAAAATTATTTGGCAAGTCGCCAGGTGTTGTGCGCACATCAATTTTGGCATACTCCACTCAAAGACAAGTGAGAAAAGATCATTTCTACACAAGAACGGTAACCGTGAACTTTCTCTATCCGTCACTGCTGGCTTCGGGGGCGTGCCAAAATGATGCATGAGCAATAACTGGCAACTCATGTAATTTTGATAAAATCTTGAACATGCAGTTCTCGCGCACGAGCCATACTACTATACAGTCTTTATGCGTGACTCAACAATTGTTTATTTTCGTTTAAAAGATGGGTCACTGATGTACTTCTGGCGATTCTGTTTAGTGATTGTTCGTTTGAGCGTGACAAAAGTCTGCGTAATCGACAATAAGGTTTCTTCCACAGTTCTCTGGCTTTTTCATTGGCTGCTAGAAGCAGCATTGTAGACACTGGAAAGATGCCAGCAGCAATGTAATCCAGAACAATGGGAATATGTGATATGAATTGTTTATAATCTAGAAAAAGAACAAGACGTGTAGGATAACACCATCGATAAATGAGCAGCACGTCAGGGCAGGCAATTAATCAGAATACTGACACGTTGAAGCCTAATGACGAGTCTTTAGTGTTTTATTCTGGCTAACGCCAGACGGTTTTATTCAGCACAGGGAGAGGTCCAGGAGTGTTACTGTCGTGGCAATAGAAGCGTTCCTAAAATAATTGTGCAATTCGTTTGTTCAAATTGATCAATTCATTTGATGAACTTCCTGTTTATTATTGCTAAACTTCCTGTTTTGAATTTGATTGGTTCCTGGTTTTTGAATAACCAATAAGAAAAAGAATTATTTGCCAAACACCAATCAAATTCAAAACAGAATTCAAAAAAGGAAGTTTAGCAATATTTTCATCAAATGAATTGTTCAACGTGAGGAATACAACTGCACAATTATTTTAGGAACGCTTCTATTGCCACGACAGTAAATCTACGATATCATCATACACTTAATGTCTGCTCCCGAGGGAAACAGTTAGTTTTGTTTTCCCGAGAGTCTTGATATTTCCTGAGACGAACCGAGGGATCAGACATTAAGTGTTTTGTTATATAGCTTGAGTTTCGCTGAATAATTTCGACGTTTATCAAGGGAAAGTACACAAAAGACAAACGCTAAGACTTAACCAAAACATTTCGCCTGGCTCCGTAATTTCACTTCAACCAAACAAATATGAGTCTCATAACAAAAGAACAGCAATACCCTTCTCCAGTTAATCTTCACACATGCTTTGAAGGTCAATAAATATTATTTTTTTCGTAGCAAACAAGCTTTTGTTTCTAGGATGCCGTGAAGAGTTCAAAGTTCTGGCGGGCAACAATTGAAAACTTATTGACCGAGCAGGCAACAAGTTCTCAATTATATTGCCCGCTCGGTAGACATTGAAATATAGCTAAGGTCATGTGACCACAAACCAACCAATGACAGTCATCGTCGCATCCAGTGAAACTCAAGCTATATAACAAAAACACTTATTTACTGGCGCGAAAGGGAATAAAATAGTGTTTTGTAGCCCCAAAACCACCGTTGTAATGCCAACAAAAATGTTGAGCGAAAATCTTGATACTATAGTAAAATGGATTAAAACGAATGTCTGTAATATTTTTAGAGGTAATATTTTTGTTTTTGTAATTGTTAGCACTTTGCTTACAACTTCTTACCTGGAGAACAAGTTGGTCGAATGATTAGGCAATGAAAATAATCTTTTATTGCAGTTTCAAATGATTTTGCCTGATGCATAAGGTAACATATGCCACCGTATACTAGATAGACAGTGACAGCGTAAAATACCATGAGAAGAGTGAGGCGAGTGACGACATTGTTCATCTTGTTCTTACGTAGTCTTGCTTGTTCTAGGGAAGCTATTACGGGGACACGTCTTTCCTAAAACGACGCCATCACACAATAACAATTAAAGATATATATTATCAATAAGTTTGAAAAATGGTAACCATTTTTCAAATTTATTAATAATTCATGAAAAAAACACAATGGAAATCTGTTAACGAGGCAGTGTTGGACTAAAGTGGCTATTTGAATTTATTTGAATTTATTAATTTGAATTTATTAAATTTGCCACTTAACGTGTGGCAGGAGAGAGGAACAGAACTTTCGTCCCAATTGACACCAAACTCCTATGTGTAGACAACTAAGACCTAGGTGTTGATTTTACGGAGGGAGGAAAACCGGAGAACCCGGTGAAAAACCCTCGGAGCACAGGAGAGACCAACTAAACTCTACTCACATAAGTCCCAAGCTGGCGGAGTACGGGGTTATTCCCAAACGGTCACCCATCCAAGTACTAACCCCGTCCGACACGGCTTAACTATTGGTGCACACGCCACCCGTGCTCCCCCAGTGCTGTTAATTAAAACTAAACTACACTAAACTTATTTATACTGGATAGCTCTATCAATCATATCTAATCTCCCTAGAGGACCAGTAAGGACCATCCTTTATTGGACCCGGAGGAAACCTGTGATGTTTGGTAGAGTCAAACTGGAACTCTGGGAGCACTCTGATCTTCTCACATGCGGCCAAGGTGAAATTTTAATCAGATAACTGAACTGAGCAGGTATCGAACCCAGGTCTCGGAGGTGAAAAGCACGTTGCGCTTATAATTCATGCTAATATTCCATGATTTGGGCTCTTGAACGCCACGAATTTTTCGGCATAAGCCCTGATCAAACGAGAATGCAAGTCATCGCAAGTTTTAGCTTGTGCTTGCTTGTGTCTCGTTTGATCGCCAGCTTGCGGTGACTTGCGATGACTTGCGTTAGCTTGCGACTAATTTGATCTTGTTCAAATTTTATCGCAAGTTTTCTTCAACTTGCGAAACGTTTGAACACAAAACACAAGTCGATGTAAGTCCGTCGCCACAGAAACTATGAGAACTAGCGAAAAGGCGTGGGAACTAGCGGAAGTGCAGAACTTGCGACGACTTGTGCCGACGTTTGACTGCTGGCATCGCAAGTCATCGTAAGCTAACTTGTGGTGACTTGCGTTCTCGTCTGATTAGGGCTTTACACTTGCAAGCCAAGTACAACTTACCTTTAACAGTTTCCAAATAACGATGTAGAGGAATGAGACACCGATGGCGAATAAAATATTCTCTGGCAGTATACCAGTGTAGTAAGCAAGCTCGAGTGAGCTTGGGAAACAATAATTGGAGTAAAAAGTAAGAGAATATCCGTCGTCAGAAACCAACACGAAAATAACTGGGATGATTGGAAGAAGCCAGCAAGCCAGTGCACTTACTAAAAAGTACAATCTATTTTGATCGTTTGCTGCGGGAACTTTATCAAACACTAAACCCTGGAAATGAAAATGAATAAAAAATGAAAAGAAATACAAAAGGAAGAAAAAAAATGGGAAAGGAAGATATTAGGAAGGAAGAAAAGAAATAAAAAAAAACACGAAGTAAAATCAAGTACAGAAGAAAGAAGACACAAAACGTTAAGAGAAACATTGGATCCATTATAGGATTTCGGTGGATAGAAACATGTTTATGACCGTCAAGTTTGATAGAAACTTTTGTAAGGGACCGTTCATTATTTATGCCCAGGGTTGGTACCGAAGAGAAACTAGAAGCAGGGTTAGTTACCCAACCTCAAAATGGTTTAAGATATTTTTTACCCTACCCACTTAAATATTACATTCCCTACCTTTTATAAAATATCTTCGCAAAACAAAATACATACTAAAATTAAGTACACATGCATACTGCAAATACTACAGTACGTGAATTGTTTTCATACTGTCAATACTGTTCATTAGATAAATTTATTTTTATTTACTTAAACGTCCGTTTTGATAAGAACAAAAAAAAAGTTAACATACAAAAAATACTGGTGGTGTATATCTGATACCTTAAATTTATTCTAGTCAGCAAATGCCATGATCCATCACTTTGCCCAGACCTTGTGGATCGTCCTTCACTTGATTCAATTGCTCATCATTTTCCTCATCACCACTTTCATCCATATCATGGAAGACAAATCTTATTTTACCCAATCCGTGAGTAACTCAAAAACTGGGTTACTCAACCCATTTCTCTTCGGTACCAACCCTGGGCATAAATAATGAACGGTCCCTAAACTCCCACAGTACGTGAGTCAGAGTGAAAGATAAAGGATAAAGGACTGGGGGCTAATCATCCTTATTCGAAGGACACAGACCAACGTGGCCGTGTCGAGGCATATCAAAGGCGTTCCAGGCAGCCGCCAACGACACAGTTCAGACTACGGATCACAGCTAAGATGTTAGGTGTTGATTTTATGGAGGGAGGAAAACCAGAGAACCCGGCGAAAAACCCTCGAAGCACAGGAGAGATCAACTACAACTCTACTCACATGAGTTCCAAACCCAATAACGGGGTCATTCCCACGCGGTCACCAAGTACTAATCCCGTCTAACCGGGCTTAACTTTTTGGTGAGAGGTAGCGCGCTCAACAGCACACAGCACCCGTGCTGAAAGAGCAACTGCATTTGCGGGTTCCTAAGAAAGCTCAGCTATGCAAACATTACCTTGGCAACCACGACATTGTACGCGACAAACCACAGCAAGATTGAGCCCTCCAGATAGTGAATAGAAACACCTTGAAGTTTACAGTACGTTGTCGCCTTCATGCCAGGAATTGAGAACTTGCTGGAGCAATACACATCATTTCCCAACAATGTGGCCACTGCAGCCATAGAAACTAGAATAGAAAAGAACATTTTATAGAATTGTTTCAAATTCTTTAAAAACTAGCCTAATGTCTTATAACATTAACGGAACGGAACGGTCTTATAACGCAGTGCAACGCCTTGTAACGTAGCGCAATGTCTTATAACGCAGTACAACGCCTTGGAACGTAGCGCAATGTCTTATATTAATGTAGCGTAATGTCTTATATTAATGTAGCGCAATGTCTTATAACGCAGTACAACGCCTTGGAACGTAGCGCAATGTCTTATATTAATGTAGCGTAATGTCTTATATTAATGTAGCGTAATGTCTTATAACGGAACGGAACGTCTTACAACGTAACGCAACGCCTTGTGATGTAGCGTACTGTCTTATAACGTAACGAACGCAACGCCTTGTGATGTAGCGTACTGTCTTATAACGTAACGTAACGCAACGCCTTGTGATGTAGCGTACTGTCTTATAACGTAATGAACGCAACGCCTTGTGATGTAGCGTGCTGTCTTATAACGTAGCGCAACGCCTTGCAATGTAGCGTACTGTCTTATAACGTAGCGCGACGCCTTGTAACGTAGCGCAATGTCTTATAACGCAGTACAACGCCTTGTAACGTAGCGCAATGTCTTATAACGTAGCGCAACGCCTTGTAACGTAGCATACTGTCTTATAACGTAGCGCAACGCCTTGCAATGTAGCGTACTGTCTTATAACGTAGCGCAACGCCTTGTAACGTAGCGTACTGTCTTATAACGTAGCGCAACGGCTTGTGATGTAGCGTAACGTAGCGCAACGCCTTGTAATGTAGCGTACTGCCTTATAACGTATCGTAATGACCTATAACCCAATGCAATGTCTTAAAACGTAGTGTAACTTTGTCACTGCGTGGCTGACTTAAAGTTTAATACTGCGCGACGTCCTTCCTGCGCACTCTCAACTGAAATCCGCAGCCACCATGAAATCCACCATCACAGGAATGGTCAGGAATTTGCATTCATTAACAAGTACCATAGTATTGACTATTATATATATATATATAAAGCACTACCAGTAACACAATGTTATACCGTAGGCAATTAAAATATAAATATAGTGTCCACTAACCAATTATTGTTGATTGTCCTAGCATAATGACAATGATAAAATGTGGATATCTCCATCTATAAAACACCAAAAATTATAAGGTATCTGCATCTCTATCTCAACTGAACTCTCAATCACCATCGAGCAATGTCAGACCTACAGTACAGTACAGTACAGTACAGTACAGTACAGTACAGTACAGTACAGTACAGTACAGTACAGTACAATCTACAGTACAGTACAGTACAGTACAGTACAGTACAGTACAGTACAGTACAGTACAGTACAGTACAATCTGCAGTACAGTACAGTACAGTACAGTGCAGTACAGTACAGTACAATCTACAGTACAGTACAGTACAGTACAGTACAGTACAGTACAGTACAGTACAGTACAGTACAGTACAGTACAGTACAGTACAGTACAGTACACTACAGTACAGTACAGTACACTGTACAGTACAGTACAATCTACAGTACAGTACAATCTACAGTACAGTACAGTCTACAGTACAGTCTACAGTACAGTACAGTACAGTACAGTACAGTACAGTACAGTACAGTACAGTACAGTACAGTACAGTACAATCTACAGTACAGTACAGTACAGTACAGTACAGTACAGTACAGTACAGTACAGTACAGTACAGTGCAGTGCAGTGCAGTGCAGTGCAGTACAGTACAGTACAATCTACAGTACAGTACAGTACAGTACAGTACAGTACAATCTACAGTACAGTGCAGTACAGTACAGTACAGTACAGTACAGTACAGTACAGTACAGTACAGTACAGTACAGTACAGTACAATCTACAGTACAGTACAGTACAGTGCAGTACAGTACAGTACAGTACAGTACAGTACAGTACAGTACAGTACAGTACAGTACAGTACAGTACAGTACAGTACAGTACAATCTACAGTACAGTACAGTGCAGTACAGTACAGTACAGTACAGTACAGTACAGTACAGTACAGTACAGTACAGTACAGTACAGTACAGTACAGTACACTACAGTACAATCTACAGTACAGTACAGTGCAGTACAGTGCAGTACAGTACAGTACAGTACAGTACAGTACAGTACAGTACAGTACAGTACAGTACAGTACAGTACAGTACAATCTACAGTACAGTACAGTACAGTACAGTACAGTACAGTACAGTACAGTACAGTACAGTACAGTACAGTACAGTACAGTACAGTGCAGTACAGTACAGTACAGTACAATCTACAGTACAGTACAGTGCAGTGCAGTACAGTACAGTACAGTACAGTACAGTACAGTACAGTACAGTACAGTACAGTACAGTACAGTACAGTACAGTACAGTACAATCTACAGTACAGTACAGTACAGTGCAGTACAATCTACAGTACAGTACAATCTACAGTACAGTACAGTCTACAGTACAGTCTACAGTACAGTACAGTACAGTACAGTACAGTACAGTACAGTACAGTACAGTACAGTACAGTACAGTACAATCTACAGTACAGTACAGTACAGTACAGTACAGTACAGTACAGTACAGTACAGTACAGTACAGTACAGTACAGTACAGTACAGTACAGTACAGTGCAGTGCAGTGCAGTACAGTACAGTACAATCTACAGTACAGTACAGTACAGTACAGTACAGTACAATCTACAGTACAGTGCAGTACAGTACAGTACAGTACAGTACAGTACAGTACAGTACAGTACAGTACAGTACAGTACAGTACAATCTACAGTACAGTGCAGTGCAGTGCAGTACAGTACAGTACAGTACAGTACAGTACAGTACAGTACAGTACAGTACAATCTACAGTACAGTACAGTACAGTACAGTGCAGTACAGTACAGTACACTACACTACAGTACAGTACAGTGCAGTGCAGTACAGTGCAGTACACTACAGTACACTACAGTACAGTACAGTACAGTACACTACAGTACAGTACAACTTACAACTGAGGTATTTTGAACCAAGTAAGCAAAGCCAGTATGAAAGAGAACAAAGAAAGAAAACAAGCTGTATATGTTGTTCCATTTATCTCTAAAATTTGTTTCTCATTCCAAGGTTTCCAGCCACATGGTGGTACACAAATACTTAAATTATTTTTCTTGTACTCAATAAGAGGTTTGTTGCATATTGATATATTATGAGGGTAATTGAGGTGACTAAACATTCCATTTCTGGTCATATTACTGGAATGAATGAAAAAATTAGCTGTATATATTTAAGATCACAATCAATTTATCTAACCATTCACAATTTTGCACATTACATACTGTACTAAAGTCATGCTTGCATTATACCAATATAATATATTTATATATGAGCTGGCTGGCTGGCTGGCTGGCTGGCTGGCTGGCTGGCTGGCTGGCTGGCTGGCTGGCTGGCTGGCTGGCTGGCTGGCTGGCTGGCTGGCTGGCTGGCTGGCTGGCTGGCTGGCTGGCTGGCTGGCTGGCTGGCTGGCTGGCTGGCTGGCTGGCTGGCTGGCTGGCTGGCTGGCTGACTGACTGGCTGACTGACTGACTGACTGACTGACTGACTGACTGACTGACTGACTGACTGACTGACTGACTGACTGACTGACTGACTGACTGACTAGAGTTGTCCAGTATAAATAAAGTTATAATAAAGAATTATGATCAGAGATTTTTGTAAATAATATTCCATTCAAATGTACAGACCAATGCTGGTATATTTCAAGCTACCTTGCAATACTTGAATTTGCTGGTTCGAGTTTTTCTGCTGTGAAGTAAAAAATGGTTGGTAATGAACAAAGGCCGAGAACGAGGACAAACAAATGAATAATCAGTCCATTTAAACACCATGTTTTGATCTTTGATTTCAACGAAATGGATCCCGCTCCTTCAGGTGCAATTCCGCTTTTTATCATTTTCGTGTATTGTAGTAAATACTACTTGTATATTTTGATATATTCTAGCAAGTTGGAACGATTTTTGTTTGAAAAAAATCCGACTTCCAAGAAGCCTAAAGCACTGCGCTATATAAAGCACAGGTTTGCAATTCTTGGATTTTTATCAGTGCGTCGGTCGGTTCAGTAAAATTCTCGTTTGAACACGTCCTGTGCGTAAGTTTTATGAAATTACACACCCCCCCCCCCCCCTCCCCCTAGGCTCGATTCCGGTAATAAGTCCATGTCCAATATGCACGAATTTATTGGCGAGGTTTAGGGGGTGTGTTGGGGTCAGGCTTTCATGAAGTACCCAGGTTATTTTGGACATGAACTTACAACCCAGACACAGAACCCAGATTCCAGCCGTTGGATATCGGGGCACCGAATGGCTGGAATCTAAACCTAACCCCCCCCCCCCCACCCCCCACCCCCACCGGTTTATCAGGGAGGTCAGGGTATTTTAATTACTCTTGGTCTAGAACAGGGTTGTTTTTCTAGAGCACCAGTAATCTGGTCTGGCATCAAATTTGGAATTTATGCAAATATGTATTCACTTATAATGTTGAGAAATGTGACATTCTGTGCTTTTAACACTTTGGGGCCTGGACCTCACCCTGTGCTGAATAAGATCATCTGGCATTCGCCAGATAAAATACTAAAGACTCATCTTCAGGCTTCAAAGGGTTAAATAAGTATATCAATGCATTGATGAGGGAAAATATTAAACAGAAACACAGTTTATAAATTATTATAACAGTTTTTATTATTACTTTTTTTCCTGACAACATTAAAATATTTCAGATTAAACCATAAAAATTATCTGTCATATTCCAACTGTGGCCACAACACATTGACACAATTCGTTAGTGGGTCTTCAAATCAATTCAGCTTTTCTTCCATAGCACCTGTGATCTTTTTGATCTTTGTTGCAATGGACATATCAACATATTTATCAGCAATATTGATTATCATCCCACCAATAATAAATGGATCAATCTGAAAAAAATATATGGACAATTTTTTTATGACTGGATTGCTAGTACTGTAGGCTGGTTCAGAGTTCTTTCTTTGTCAAAATAAAATGTCAAAAGTTTTGAAAACCACAGTAACAAGAATCAAACCTTAGTTTCAATTTTTAAAGTTTCATCTGGTTTTACAAAACTTTTCAAAGACTGCTCTAGCTCTTTCATGTTTGATGCATCCAGTGGCTAAAATAAGGAGAAAAATTAACATTTGTTTCCATACAATTGTTTTCTTGACATATAAGATGCAAACACTTCAAAAAATGAAGTATCATGTGTCACCTTTGCAGTGGTCACAACACACGGTACTTCTTTACGATGAGCAGACATGATTTGAGAGTAAGCTTTAATCACATTGCCAGACAAAGAAAGACGATTATTTTCAGCAAGAGCACCTGTTGAAAAGAGTCAAGTCAACATACAAAACTGTTAAATTCATAAGAAATTAACTTTTCTTTAATTGTATAATAATTGATATAAAGTTTATAGTCCAAATGGTAGATCAAGATCCAATTAGCTGACATACCAAAAAGGTTGATAGTTAAGTCAGAGAAACTCAACATCTTGAAAATGTCCTGTAAGGCACCTAAGAATTGGAAACAAATAAATTAACCACTAAGTTGGTGATGTTTCTAGGATGTTTGAAGGTCCTCTCTTTCACAAGTAAAATTATCTGGGAATGGGTTAATATTTTTAGTTTGAATCTTTTAAATAAAATAAAGCTCACTTTGTTTTTTCAACTTGTTCAAAGTAGGATCTTTCAGGAAATCTGCAAATCTAGCATGTGTCTTTAGTAAACCCTATAACATACCAGGAGAGCAGTTAGCTAATGTAAGCCATTTTAAGTGCTATAATTGTGATGTATATGTCTAATATATCACCTAGATAATATCTATTACCTAGGAAAATAATAATAATAATAACAATAATAATATAAAATAATATATTAATAATATTATTAGATATTTATCTCAGATAATATATTATCTGAGATAAATACAGCAGCCACAATTGCATCAGTTTACTTCCATTTTCACTGTTTACCATGATGCATGGTAAGTGTGTCCGTGTATATGTATATGTATGTTGGTGTATTGGCCAGTGTGAATTGGGTCATTCCAGAAAACATCCACACCTCCCCCATGGAGGAAATGTGAAGTTGACCCCCTCCCCCCTTCAGATGTCCTAGTACATTTTACTATTATCAGAAGTAGATTTACCCCCCTCCCCTCCCCGGATGGCACAAATTTCCTCTGTGGGGGAGGTATGGATCTTTTCTGGAATGACTCATTCAGCCGTGCTTCTATACAGTTACAGAAAACACAGCTTTCAGCCAATCACAGCACGCATTCTTAATTAAAAGGCTATTTTATAATTAATAGAATTATTGAATAGATACACTAGTATACTGTTCTTTTATTTTCATTCAGATTAAAATATTATTTACTGTACCTGTACTTGGGTTAATTCTTTTTCTACATTTTCCAGCTTTTTATTTTTTGATGCTGCTGAATATAAAGCATGAGCATATCGGCCCTCAATGCCAAACACCTTTATTGGAGCCTTTTGGTAAAAAAAATTAAAATATTATAAAAAATACAGCCTTTCTTTCACCGCTAGGCGCTAGAATTATATTCATAATGGCATCAATTGCACTTTTAGTATCAATATTCTGTACTTTATACCTTTACTTGGGACGCTTTAGGCAAGCTTGTACTGAAAGAGCGAACCTAGATGGAAAACCAATATTGTTTTAATACGACAAAGACAAAAGGATATTTGTAAACTACAGATTTAATATGGCGAGTTACCATACACATTTTTAAGGTGCATTTTTCATAATTTAGAAGCGTGGAAACCGACTTTTCTTGTAATAATAAATTATTATATAGTGTAATTGTTTAACAAGACATTAATTTCAAAGATAATATGTAGTCTTACGGCTAAAAAACTAGCTTTTTCCACAGCTTTACACCAACTTGTTACACCCGCCATCTTGTCTGCTCGCCACCAGGACCAAACTCGGTATTCCACAGGGAACCCATATACACAGAATATTTATACTTAAATCACCATGGCGCAATATTCAACTTTTCCCAGAAAAACAAAATGTTAAATTTTATTCTTTCAAAAGCACTTTACAAAATTCTTAAGAGTACACAGAGATGGGATCAGTGATTTACCCCTATAAGGCCTGAGTAACTTGGGGGTCATACTTTGTAGGAGAGAGAAGGGGGGGGGGGTACCAATAAGGAAATCTTTCATCAAATTGGCCCTGGGAAGAAAAAGTTCAGAAATCACTCACTTAAAAACTCCCAAGTACTACAAAACATTTAGGTATATTTTGACCATTTTGAAGCAATTGTTTTGTTTTGACAATCTGAGGACAAAGTCTGCAGTTGAATTTCATTTTCTTTCGAGTTACATCCAAAATGGGTTTGTGACAATTGATTTACAACATCAGTTGTGTTGAAGCTTTCTAAATATATTTCTGCTGTTTCTGCTTTATTCAACATCATGTTATGACCAGAAGATGGTCCACACTTTGGATTGTTTGTCTGTATTTTTCTTGGATATCTCAATCCCTCCAGGGCTGTCTGCGTATTTGATTTCTTTCTTTTTTGTCCAGCTTTATATTTGTTAAATATCTGTCTTTCTGTTGTAAAAGAAGTTTCTGAGTCACTTTCACTGCCATCTTCTTGAATTTCTTAAAAAAATAGAAAAATATCATGACTTAATTTTTTATATAATAGCTAGGGTTTGTCCCCCAGTGGTGTGTGGTCATGTAAGTGTAGGCAAGTGCAGGGCCGTCGAGAGCCAGAACGGGCCCCGGGTCATAATTTGCATGCGGGCCCCCTCCGATATTTTTACCAAGGTTTTGCGGAGGGGTGTATCACTCCAGAAAAGTGTACGAGGTTTTGGGGATTTTCAAACTCCTGTGAGATATTTTTTTGATTTTTGGTGAATTTTTGAGAGTTTTTTTTTGATTTTATAGAAATTTTTTGAGATTTTTGGTGATTTTTTGAGATTTTTGGTGATTTTCTGAGATTTGTTGAGATTTTGTGGATTTTTTGTGATTTTTGGGATTAAAGATGTATGACATTTTTTTTAAAGATACACCCCTCGGGTTTTGCTGGGCCCCAGGGGTGTGTTTTTGACAATTATTATAATATATGATGTATTGACTGATTTTTTCAGGCCCCTTCTGGGCCCGGCTCCGGGGTAATTACCCCACCTACCCCCCCTTCTCGACGGTACTGGGCTAGTGTTGCTTGCCTAAACAATGTCTCCCCTTGTTTCTCTTTCTCACTCTTCAGGCTGAAAATGTCTTTATTTGGATTTTTGTACCTTTTTCAGATTCAGATCCAATAAACTGTATCCATTTGCTATAATCCAGTGTCTTTCTCGACACAGGAATATCATCATGGTTGACCTGATCTTCAGCTTGTCCCAGTTGTTCAGTTTTCTGCCACAATTGCTCCTCTTCCTTCACTTTTCCTTCCTGTTTATCCACTTTTTCTTTCATCATGTTCAATTTCTGTACATACTGACGACATTCTTTGCCACTTCCTTGTACAAAAATCTTTCTAAATGATTGTTTTTCACCGCACATTTTGCATGTCCATTTTTTCTCCTTTTTAACCTGTTTTAAATCAAAATGGATATATAAATTATTCATTCATTCATTTCTTGAATTCATTCATTCCTTCATTCATCTTTACCCATATAAAAGTTATTTTTACAGTTTGTCACCTGCTGTCCTTGAAAGGTTTGGCAAAAACAGCAATTTACAACACAAATTTCAACCATTTTCTTCAATTAAAATATTAAGTTGGTTTTCACATTTCAAATATGGCGCCTAAACATTGGGTCGGAGATACTTCGTATCAGTTTCGTGTCCCGAAGATGGTACCGAACTTGAAACGACACACATCGAACCTAAACCGACTATAAATTGCGCGTATATCATTTTACGGACGAAAGTTTATATTTTGCGAAGTGAGAAAGGTTGTCTTTGAAGTCATTTCCACGGTTTATTCTCTTACTGTATCCTATGTCTAATACTTGTAAGTATTATAACTATTGATATCTTTACCATGCATTTAAAAAGCTTGGGACTTTGTTTAAGCGATTTATTAAAAAATATTGATCATTAATTGTCGGACGTCCCAATTAATTTTTCAAGTGACTGCTCTTTTGATATTGCGATTCCAAAGCGCGTTTTGTTAAGCCAAGCATAGTCAAAATTTGGCGCTTGTTTTTGAAAAGAGCACTTATTTGGAGTATATTTCCAGACCTTGCTGTAAAGTTTCTGCCTTTTAAGGGACTTTTCTAATCAAATATTGATCTAGAAGTATTAAAAACTTGGCCATTATTGTTTTACCAAGGTAACGACGACGAAATGTCAATAATAGTTTATTGTGTGAATGAAAATGAATGAAAAATCATTTCTTGTTCACCACTGACGCTCCTGAACTTTCTTGTGAAAAATGCAATGTTATTAATGGTACCTGTTGAACGATTTTGGCTCACAGTATTTGTTTATTTTTAATACGTTGAATTTTCTCACGGTTTGAAGAGACTGCGGCGCAATTGGACCAACCTTCCCAAGTTTTACTAGTAAACATTATTTGTGCTCTCTCCTAGCATTTGGGCTGGTTTTAATTCTCTTTGATTAAGCTTGTATTTTTGCCTTTTGGTTTATGCAAAGGAATATTGTGCCCAGGAATAAGTGTTGGGAGGCTATCCTGACATAACCTACTGTATCTTATTGTATCTTATTGTACAGCATATCCTCTCATTTCAAAATGATGATTATCGTCATTTGTGAGATGTCGTTGAATTAACAACAATCATCATTTTAAAAAAAGAATTCCCTACCCCCAAACCCCCAACTCAACCTCCACCTCTAAACCTGACCCTAACCCTAACCACAACCCCCCTGACAACCGTAACCCTAACCACAACCCCCCTGACAACCCTAACCACAACCCCCGTTGCACCTAACCCTAACCACAACCCTCCGGAAAAACGTCCCACCTCTCAGACCATCACCCTGACCACAACACCCCTAATGGTTCTTTTGTTATATGCAATTTAGTTTAACATCCCGCATGTGGGACAGAATCTCACTTGAGTATCATGATAATCATCATATTCGACTGTGTGAAGAAATGATGATTATCATGATACTCAAGTGAGAGGACATGTTGTATTGTAATACTGTATTGTGGTAATAACTGCCCTCCACTTCCCTCCAGTCCTCCTCTCATGAATCTTCTGTCCTCGAGTTGGGCAGGCTAGAAAATTCACGGAGCTTCCAGCACTCCAGCCCCCCCCCCCCCCCCCTGTGCATAGCTAAGCTCTGGGAGGTGAGGCATGAGGTGACGAATGAAAGCCTGCACAGATTCCATTGAAATTTGAATGCATGCATCCAAAATTTAGATGCAATGTTCTAATTGATCTTTTAATTAATTGACAAGTTAATTAAAGCAGATTAACTCATTGACAGGGTACACAGGCTCTAACATTTCTTGCAAGTGTTAGCTCGAGCCTGTTTGCAAATTAATGTTAGGAGGTAAGGGTACTGTACATGTACATGTATATACAGGTTGGCCCGTATGAGACTAAGATAATTTAGGGAGATGATAGGGCTAAATCGAGTTATTCTGACCTCCATATGAATACATGTACCTCCACCCAAATCATATAGCAGGGCTTGAAATTTATGGTATCCCAATATCCATGGGATACTAGATTTTAGTTTTAGATACTAGAAGTTTTAAATTCAGTATCCAATGGGATACAATAAATATTTTGATAATGCACAGCCGCAGAATCTGAAGTAACGTGTTACAATGTAGTGTAACATTTTATAATGTATTGTAATGTCTTCTATAGAACGTGACGTCTTCTATAGAGCGTGACATCTTAGATGTACAGTAGCACAACATCTTAGAATGTAACGTAGTGGCTTAGAATGTGGTGTAACATCTTACAATGTAGTGTAACATTTTATAATGTAGCGTAACATCTTATAAGAGTGTGACATCTTAGAATGTAGCGTAACATCCTAACTTACAATGTAATGTGACGTTTTATTTAGAAATTGCAAGTTGAGATATTTAGTATATTTAAAAGTGGGATTGTACTAGATTTCAAGGAGGGATACCAAATTCAGAAACCTGGTATCCCACTTGGATACTGCCGAAAACTTCAAATTTCAAGCCCTGTATAGGCCATCCATCTCTCCTCACCAGTTGACAGCCATGGGTCAAAATGATAAATAAATGAATAATGTATTTGGTGTTTCTACAAGTCATTGCATTTTCTTCTTTTTACTATAATTATAAAGATACTCGCCACCTATCCAATTGCCAGGGATTGAACCCATGTACAGCTTGCCAATCTCCAATATTTCCCACCACTGCTATAAGCCAAGAGGTTAATAATTATGAAAGAATTCTACGGTATAATTTTGGTCCTCCACAGGGTTCACATGAAGCAATGTTACACGAAGCAATGTTTCAGCAAACACTAGGATATGCACCAAGTAGTTGTACTCTGAACAATGGTGTTCCACGTATGACTACTGCGGGCTGCATTAATCAGCTTGGTACAGATCCACGACAATGGGAAATGTTGCTGCAGACAAAAGATTTGATCATAAAGCAAACGAAAGAAGTTATTGAAAAGTGAGTTGTCTGAAGAGGATATACATTTTCTCTTAGATGCCCACTATATGTGTTCATTTATTTGGAGTAATAACCTAATTTTTTTACTTATAACCATGCAAATCTCTTTCAACTTTAGGCAGCATCAATGCATAGAGAATCTAAAAAAACAACTTCATGAATATAATACAAGTGTAGGTGGAAATCTATTGAGAAGATTACAGGATCGTGAACATGATGTTGAACATTTACGAATAAGATTAGAGACTGAAATAGCACCAAAATATGAAGTGGAAAAGTTACATCGAACTTTAGGGTAAAAACCAAAATAATGCACTCACCATCCAGTAGTCTAATTTAAGTTGAACAATAGTTCACATTAGACCTGACATCCTTAATTCCACTCCTGCATAATAATTTGTGCTTCTAGTTTGGCCTTTGACTAATGTTCTGTCTTGATATTGGTGTCAAATATTTAGCCAGACTGAGTATGAACTTGAGAAGACAGAAAAACTGCTTCAGGAAACTCTTGATGAAAAAGGTTCAGAAATAGAAAAACTTACTGGACAGGTATATAAATATTGAAATACATGTACAGTGTACTGAAAATGTGAAGTGTTGGAAGTGAAGCCAATGCCATTGTAATAAACCACATTGAGAATGAGTGTAATTGATGTGTTTTTACATCATTCTGCATCATGTGTATATTGTTCAGAGTATTGGCAAAGTGAAAGAACTGGAAAAGGCTACTAAAGAGAATATACGGTTAGAAGAAGAAAAGAGGGTATTAATGTAAGAAAAATTTTACTCAGTCACTTCAAAACTGTTGGTTTCTTTTGTTGGCTCTCAATGTTGGTTCTGTAGTAATAAGATATAAATTGTATTTATTTTCTCTTATTTCATAGAACACGGATTGAAAGCTTAGACAGATACGTTGGTGAGCTTCCTACAGCTGAAGATTATAAAAGACTTATGAAAGAAGTATGTGCTTATAAGGAAATGTGAGATTTTTTGCAGATTACGAAGTTGGAACTATTAAATTGTGCAATGCATGCTAAGTTAACTTAAAAATATTTCAGCTAAAACATTGGAAGACCCATTGTTCGAAATTAAAAAATCAAATGGTTGAACAAGAAGTGAAATTGAGTTCTGGAAGGAAAGCTCTGGAAGAACGTGTATGTTAATAAGTCATTTTAGATGATTATATCTGAGACTTTGTGCTGGGTTCTTTCTTTGTTTTTTTTTTGTTTTGTTTCATGACTGTTATTTTTAAAGTATTGTTCTACTCTAGGCAATGAATGCTGACAGATTTGAAAAAGAAAATTCACATTTACGAGAAATGGTAAAAAGGTAAAAAAAGTTATAATCCTATTTACCTCGGTACTGTATATACCTGTATTGGATATTAATGGGATATTTTATCTATTCTTTTTTCTAATTGCTTGATTTAGTCTTCAAGATGTGATGAAGAATGATGAAATTCATTCTAAAGCACTGGAATTAGAACATGTACAGTTTGAAAATGAAAGACTTCAAGCAGACTTGACCAAAATGGAAAAGGTACTAATATTTAGACAAAATGGAAAAGGTTTTTGATTCAACTGATTGAGCACTTGTTGTTAGTGGAGACTACTGATGGCATGGTAAGGTGTGGTGATTGGTATGGTATGGTATGGTATTGTATGGTTCTTTGTGGTAATGGTACTGTCTGGTATTGTACCATTTGGTATGGTATGGTATGGTATGGTGCTGTATGGTATGATATGGTACTGTATGGAATGGTACTGTATGGTAAAGTGTGGTGATTGCTGTATGGTATGGTACTGTATGGAATGGTACTGTATGGTAAGGTGTGGTGATTGGTATGGTATGGTTCTTTGTGGTAATGGTACTGTCTGGTATTGTACCATTTGGTATGGTACTGTATGGTATGGTATGGTGCTGTGTGGTAATGGTACTTTGTGGTATGGTATGGTACTGTATATGGTACTGTATGGTATGTTGCTGTGTGGTAATGGTAATTTGTGGTAATGGTATGGTATGGTATGGTATGGTATAGTATTGGTACTGTTTGGTATGGTATGGTATGGTATTGGTACTGAATGGTATGGTATTGGTACTCTATGGTATGGTATTGGTACTGAATGGTATGGTATTGGTACTGAATGGTATGGTGTTGGTACTGTATGGTATGGTATGGTATTGGTACTGTATGGTATGGTATGGTATTGGTAGTTTGGTACTGTATGGTATTGGTACTGTATGCTATGGTATTGTATGGTATGGTATTGGTACTGAATGGTATGATATTGGTACTGAATGGTACAGTATGGTATTGGTACTGATTGGTATGGTATTGGTGCTGTATGGTATGGTATTGGTACTGTATGGTATGGTATGGTATTGGTACTGTATGGTATGGTATTGTATGGTATGGTATTGGTACTGAATGGTACAGTATGGTATTGGTACTGAATGGTATGGTATTGGTACTGTATGGTATGGTATTGGTACTGTATGGTATGGTATTGGTACTGTATGGTATGGTATGGTATTGGTACTGTATGGTATGGTATTGGTACTGTATTGTATGGTATGGTATTGGTACTGAATGGTATGGTATGGTATGGTATGGTATTGATACTGTATGGTATGGTATGGTATTGGTACTGTATGGTATGGTATGGTATTGGTACTGTATGGTATGGTATTGGTACTGAATGGTATGGTATTGGTACTGTATGGTATGGTATTGGTACTGTATGGCATGATACTGGTACTGAATGGTATGGTATTGGTACTGTATGGTATGGTATTGGTACTGTATGGTGTGGTATTGGACTATTGGTACTGAATGGTATGGTATGGTATTGGTACTGTATGGTATGGTATTGGTACTGTATGGTATGGTATTGGTACTGAATGGTATGGTATTGGTACTATATGGTATGGTATTGTTACTGTATGGTATGGTGCTGTGTGGTAATGCTACTTTTTCCACTAATACACTATTTCTAATTCAGTTACTGAAGGAAAAACAAAAGAAAACTAAAGATTTTTATGTTCGTTCACAAGAATCACAGAAAAAGTTGGAGCAACGTATATCACAGGAAGAGGTGTGTGTGTTTGGTGTAAAGAGATAAAAAATGTAATTGCATTAATAATGTAAGTGATGTGTGAGTAATGTACTTTGTTTTACTTTCCAAAGGATGCCGTCTCTGCTTTAAGAGAAGAAGTGACGTCAAAAGAATGTGGTATCAGTGAACTGAAGAGTGCAATGAAACAGGTGAAACGTAATTTCTTTTCACTCCCCATCCCCCCCTCCCCCCCCCCACTTCCTCCTCTCTCCCATTTCGTCTACTTACACAAGAAAGCGTGGCCATAAGGTCTGGGTCTGTGCTGTGTATAAATTTGAAAGCGTTGGGTTAAAGTGTCTATGAAGTGAAAAATTCGTTGGCATTTTTGTTGTTTTATTGTACAGAGGAGCATGACAGGAGCACTCACTGAAAATTTCAAGAGAATCTGATGCGTAGTTTTCGCGCTATCAACTCTTAAAATTTGCCGTGGATAGTCTGTTTTGGCGAATTTTTGGCATAGTTGGCTATCTGCGTACGTCATAAGCATTGTTTCCGAAAGCCCAATTTTTCTCCAAGATCGACTAGCCATGGCAAACTTTGAGAGTTAATAGCGCGAAAACTACGCATCAGATTCTCTTGAAATTTTCAGTGAGTGCTCCTGTCATGCTCTTCTGTACAATAAGACAACAAAAATGCCAATGAATTTTTCATTTCATAGACTTTAAGGTTTTCAAATTAGCTTAAAGCTAGAGGTCAGTGTCAGTGCTACGTAAAGTCCGTAAACTGTTCTTTCTAGAGGTCCATTAAGGGCCATTCCTCGTTGACCCAGCGTTACTACAAAAAGAAACCGGAGTACCTAGAGAAGACTGACCTTGAACCACCCTTCTCACATGTGACCAAGAGAAACTGCACCGAGCTCCGGAACCGAACCCCGGATGGCAAAGACGAAAGACAAGCACGTGCGCTAACTATGCCCCTTTAATCTTTGGATTTATTTATTGTTCAGCTTTCAGGGAAATATCAAGATCTTTTAGAGGAGAAACTGGACATCAATGACAAACTTAAACAGGTATAGAATAAATATCACAATAAATTTATCAAGGAATTAATTAAGTTCACATTGCTTGAGAACTTCTCGCTCAATAAAGATCAAAGCAATTGACCGTACCGAAAAAAATGGCGACTTGTACATTTAACCACAATCCTTTGTGTGCAGTAAATATTGTTAATCTTGCAGAATTATCGGAAGATAGGTCTTTAAAACAGTCAACTTTGGTAGGAATGAAGTTCTTGCTTACTTAATCCATCTTAGCATGATAAACAATGTTTAGTTGTTATTTGAGCTGATTTGAGGTCGCAAAGCATTGTGGTTAAATGTACCGCCGCCATCTTTTTCGGTACCATCAATAGAGACCTTAAGATACCCCGGGTTCGGTTTACGGCTACGTGTACCGCCATTTTTGTTTACTCGTAATATCTACCCGTTTTCCCGTGGTAGATCATGGTCTACCCGTACATATGACTACGGGTGTGGGTAGATTACCCGTACCCATAAACCGAACCCAGGGTATCTTAAGGTCTCTAATTCTATGGATGACACCGCTAACGGTTGAGGGTGGTGTATACTTGAATTGGTCCACTAATGGTTGGGCTTTTTGTCTGCTTTATAGTTGCAGATTATTAACAGTAAAGAAGCTCTTGAAACGAACAGAAAGATTTACAAACAGGTACAGCTAACTACTAGAACAAAGTGAAAAGCTGATAAACTGCTGAGATTAGTTTGATAACGAAATACTGACGTTTCTAGCGGAGCTCTTCATCAGAGTATAAGATGTGGGCTCTGCTTGAAATGTCAGTATTTCGTTATCAAAACTAATCTCAACAGTTACCACCTTTTCACTTTGCTTTCTTCAAAACACTTCCCACGCACCACTCTCCTTTCTTAGGCCCGTTTCAGACGGCGTATTTTTCATGAGCCGTATCTAATACTAGAATTAAGTTCATGAAAAATACGCCGTCTGAATCAATTAAGTACGGCAGTTTGTATTAAGGTCGACCTAATTATTAAATACGGCCGTCGCGGTCGTATTATATATACGACTGTGGCACGACTTTGATTCAAACGACGTATTTTTCATGAGCCATATCTAATGCATAAATTATATAGTAATGTTTAATGTATGATATTACCCACAGTTTGAATACGAATATGCATTTAATTATATTTAACTCAATAAATATGGCGTCTGAATCAAACGTCGTTCTTTGGTCGAACTATGGTCGACCCAATTTGTATTAGATACGGCTCATGATAAATACGCCGTCTGAAACGGGCCTTACAGCTAATTACTACTTTGCATTGTATCACTATCAGAGCGCGTATTAATTGTGTGGATATCTGTTTTGTTTCATATAATGAAAGTAAGTTTCTTCTTCGTTTAGCTTCGTCGTTGTATGACTAAAGTGAAGGATATTATGCGCATGTATTGTCAAAAGAAAGAAGGCAATGATCCAGATTTATCTCTTCTCTTGGGATCAGCAGGTATACACCGGAGCTTGTGATTAGGGTTAGGTTTGGAGTTGGGGTTAGAGGCTGGGTTATAATGATACACCTATAGGATAAGGGTTTGTGTAGAATTCAGAATTAGTCCTGAATTCTAGATGAGAAAGATATATGCAACATCGCTGCCAAACGTTTTGCGCATGTGCGACGTCCGAGCGGGAAACACTGAAATATTTGGACTGGTCCGAGAGTCCGACACAAAAGTTAAAATTATAAGCATGCTACCAAAAAGATAAGGTAGGTAATTTGTGCATGGCTTCTTTGTCAATATTGTAACATATTCTGAATTTACCCCTTCGTAATTTTCTTTATCCCTTTTTTAAAACACAAATGAATAGTCGAGTCTTACTTAGTCTTCACTGTCTGGTTGTTGTCGCCACGGCTTCTCTTGATGTTTATTCTAGCGAATTCACGCATGCGCAAACGTTTGGCAGCAGTGTTTATATATGCTGACTTTGCTGATCACTTTCAACCTCGTACCCAGGACCGTGTGTGAAGGTGTGTGAAGGGAGTGTGAAAATGGCGCACAAAATTCCTTTTTGTTCACAAGTACTCTATAAATTATGAGTTTAACCAGTCTGAGCCAGAGAAAGGGTAAGGCTTTGCCCGAGCTCTTTGTACTCGTCTCCACAAATAAACCTGGGTACGAGATTGATCTCCACGGCTCTGCCTGCATTGCGGGCTCTGCCTGACCACAATCTCTTTCCCAGAGCCTGCGTTCACGGCCGCTGACCTCCATCCTTGTTTTGAAGGTTCCGCTGACAGTTCAGGACACGTTGGTGAGAGGTCACTAAGTGATGACGTAACTCAACTAGCGGAGGATATCGAGGAATTCCGAGTATTTCTTGCCGATCAATACGCCGAAGAATTAGCGAACAATGTGGAAGGCAATTGTATTACTCACTGAACAAGAAGTCATCTCGGAAAGTTTTGCTGGGTTCGGAAAATTTCATGTTGTGTCGGAAAGTTTAGGTTCTTTTCGGAAAGTTTCGGTTCTTTTCGGAAAGTTTCGGTTCTTTTCGGAAAGTTTCGGTTCTTTTCGGAAAGTTTCGGTTCTTTTCGGAAAGTTTCGGTTCTTTTCGGAAAGTTTAGGTTCTTTTCGGAAAGTTTAGGTTCTTTTCGGAAAGTTTCGGTTCTTTTCGGAAAGTTTCGGTTCTTTTCGGAAAGTTTCGGTTCTTTTCGGAAAGTTTAGGTTCTTTTCGGAAAGTTTAGGTTCTTTTCGGAAAGTTTAGGTTCTTTTCGGAAAGTTTAGGTTCTTTTCGGAAAGTTTAAGTTCTTTTCGGAAAGTTTAGGTTCTTTTCGGAAAGTTTAGGTTCTTTTCGGAAAGTTTAGGTTCTTCTCGTAAAGTTTCGGTT
Organism: Corallium rubrum; assembly: GCA_964035015.1. Lineage (NCBI taxonomy): Eukaryota > Metazoa > Cnidaria > Anthozoa > Scleralcyonacea > Coralliidae > Corallium > Corallium rubrum. Next base: position 668,731 of record OZ036009.1, read on the forward strand.
CTTTTCGGAAAGTTTTGTTTCATCTCGGAAAGTTTCGCTTTATCTCGGAAAGTCTCGTTTAGTCTCGGAAAGTTTTGTTTCAACACTCGGAGAGTTTCTTTTTTTTTTCGGAAAGATTCGTTTCAACTCGGAAAGTTTCGTTTTGTCTTGGAAAGTTTACTTTCGTCTAAGAAAGTGGCCTATTAGTCAGTGCATGGTTATAATATGACTTTAATCGTGCGTTTGCTAGTAAACATATCAGATATAGTCGCTGGCATGCAGTATATGTGAAGTTGTTCGCTAACCATTTTTGCAAATATTAATTATGCTCAAAAGAATAGACAAAAAAAACGAAAGTAAATTAATATATTAAAAAAATGTAATTTATTGGAATATAATTATAAGAAAGACATATATAAATATATAAATATTGTAATGGTATAACTGTGATAATTGTAATGCGTGATAAGTATATGTGTGTGTTGGCATTGAATATAAGCTTTTGTTGAAATCAAACTGCATTGTCTCAAAATTATTCTGACATGATCACCTAGAAGGAGTATTTCGGCCAATGATAATGATCGTTAAGTTTCAAAACTCATCACTGTTTTAATTCGTTGTGCCGTGCGAAAGACGGCGGCCAAGGTATTCTAGTAATTTTACCTGCGTATATACTTTATATAAAGTATTGATTTATTAAGCTTCTGCCGCCAAAAATAACTAAAAAAAGACAGGGCAAAGGAGACGTCATGCAGGTTATACTCCATTTACGACGATCCTCTAACTCTCTTTTGGTTTAACGCGTTTTTAATACACCAAGCTGAAATGTACAGTTATATATATATATATATATATATATATATATATATATATATATATATATATATATATATATATATATATAGGACATATTTTAATCTATGTTACATTTAAGAGTCTCTAAAGTTCGATATTTATTTAGTTGTATACGGTTTTTGTTTTTACATAACTGTTGATTGATGGAACAATGGAGAGAATAACGATAAAGCAGTGTTTAGTGTTGTCTTCACTCTCTTTTCTCGTTGTCTTCTATTACAAAACCAAACACGAACAACTTCTTTATCTAAACCTAGACTCTCTGCAATGCGATAAACCTCAAGTGAAGAAGGCTTAGGATGTTTCATAAAATGTCTCTCCAGTGCTTCTTTCGCTGTCAAACCAATGGTTGTTCGTTTTTTTCTCTTTCGATCTTGGCCAAGCCCGTCATCAGTTTCTTCTCCTTGTCTCTCAGCCTCAGCCAACCAGCGGCTAAGTATTGGCTTGAGTTTATAGGCGTTTTTTAGACTCAGTTGTAGGTTCTCAAAGCGACATATTGTCGTTTGGCTGAAATCTGTTCCATGGATGGTCGCCAGAGCTGCACCAACTCCAGTCTGGGTGTATCCAAGTTTGATGCGACAATGTTTGAATTCGTTGGCGAACCTCTCAAGTTCTTGAAGTTGTTTAGCGCGTGCTTCTAACTCCGGATCGAACACCGAGTTGAGGGGATTACTAGGGTTAACGACCATGTTAGGGCCACCGGTTGTAGTCAGAGCTTGAGTTGGTAGTGCGTAGGTATAACGACATTGTGGTTTATGTAATGGTTGAGGGCTTGGTACAGCAGGACTCGCTTGGATGAGGGTTGATTGTGGTGGGACGGGATAAGGCAAGGAGTTACCGATTGGATTACTGCTCGATGTGCTGAACGATTCATACGTTTTATACGTTGTATATGCATTATGATTTGTAAACATGGAACAAGCCATTCTCGACATGCATATAAATATAATATAACCAAAACTGACCTGTTTCACGCCTATGGATGAGGATCACCCTTGATGATTTGATCTTATTCACACAGCGTGGTGCGTCGTTCTGAATGATTTATACAAGCCGTTTATTGACAACTTTATACTGAGCGCGCAATCACTGTCCCGTCTTAATGCATAATTAATACAAGATATCAGCGCGCGTTTTTGTTCTAACATTTCTAAAGTCTAAGGATGCACGCAATTGATCAAGGCGGTCTTATTCTTTTCTCACCATATCGTTTGTAATTACGTGCAGGAAGCTAAACTTTTTGATAAGTGCTCACGCGAAATTGTCAATTTGCTCTAGAGATAAGGTCGCGCTTTCATATCCTGTCTAAGACAGGAGCCGACAGACATGTATTTGTCAATATTCAACATTTTAGAAATTTAAACTACAAACTCTAATGATTTTAAATTAAAATGCCTCGAGGAGAAAAATGTGTACTTGGTCTTTCAAGTATATATTTCAGTTTTATGTGGCTAGTTTAGTTCAGTTTAATTTATCCTGATAAGGAATTGCTACCTAAATGGTCACACACGGTTTCCGAGTTCTAAAATTCTTGCCTTAAAAACTGTAAGAATTATTAAGTATCCGTGAAAATAACTTGTACAAATATTTTTGTAGAACGGACATGGTTAGGCATTTGAGAAGAGCGCATTCAAAGGGAAAAGCTGCGAAATTGGCAAACAACAAAAAAGTGTTTACTTAATAAATGGCCTTTAGTAAACACAAAAACGCTTTGCGTGTATTTTTGAATTGACAAACAGAATGCGTTGAAGTACTGATGTGAAGCAGGCATGTACTTCCCACGGTGCAACACAAAGAGAAAAGATAAACTTTGATAAGCTTTCTAACAACCATATCCTCATGATCTGAACACTAGATTTCAAAAAAAATAGAAATGTTCAAATTTCTGTAACACATATATAAAATTACAGAATATTCTGCAACATCAACACATACGTTACAATATACTTGTGTATATTTATATACTTTACAGACGGTGAACTTTAGAACAAGGTTAATCAATGTCTGTATATATATACCAATATACTGTACTAGTCTTTACTATTCATAAATGATACTTTATGAGCAATGATATATTCTTCTAATTGAAAGCGCTATTTTTTCTAATTTATTATTCCCGCCATTTTTGGCTTATTAATTTGATAAATATTCTACGAAGTAGAGTAACAAGCTTTAGGTATATTTTTTAGAAAAAATCTATTAAAATTAAACCTAAATATTTAATGTTTAAAAGAAACGAGAAATGTCGATATACTGAAACGAAATAAAACCAACAACAAATGTCCACAACGCAACTTTCCTCCACGTATATAAAAGTGTTTAAGGAAATTTTCTTGGCCTATGGTTATGTATCAAATTAAAGGTTAATTTACCTCGTTTAGCATAATAAAATGCTCGCAATATTATAATAAACGAAAGAACTAAATGGCCAGTAGATAAATATGTTGTCGTAACTTAAAAATAATGTACAATTAAGCTACTTTATCCGTCCTATCTTGACGTTAATATTTTGTTGTTTTGTTTGAGGCGCAACTCAACTCGTTGGCTTAAATATCTCCTGTACGCAGAACTTTTATATTTTATTCTGGCTAACATTTATTAGACCATTTTATTGTGACTAACTCTAGACAGGGACGTAGCCAGGATTTTGAAAGGGGGAGCCGAAATCGGAATAAATTTTTAAAGGTTAATGGGGGCATGGGTCCGGGGGCATGCTCCCCCGGGAAATTTTGAAATCAAGAGTCGCTGAAATGCCATTTCCTGGATTTTGGAGGAAGATTTTACAGACTCTAAAGGTTAAAAAACGTCATATAAAATACTCAAAACACGCAAACGTCACATAGATACTCAAAATGCATACACTCATCAGTTGATTGAATACACTGCTTACAGTTTATTTCCTGACATAATTCATATTGCATCAGTTTTGTAGTTACATGTCTGTTGTTTTATATCTAAAGGGGGGAGCCGCGGCTCCCACAGCTCCCCCCCCTGGCTACGCCACTGACTCTAGACTAGCTATTTCATTTTCTTATGTGAGTGAGGCCTCGGGTGATAAAATATAATATACTTTGTGTTCAGTCTTTCCGACACTTGTCATTTCCTTATATATATGATTTATGTATATTGTTTCGCTTGATTCTATATTTCAATATTAATATGCCGACAAGTATTCTTTATTCTACGTAATTCAAGTACTTCCACACAAAAAAAAGCAAAAAATATGACTTAGATAGCATTCGGTTTTCACACACTGAGGAAAACTAAAAAAGTAGCAATCATTTTGAAAAAATTCTAGTTTTCTTTAGTTCTACATTATTCCCAGCTGTTTTTTGGCAGCTATATAGGGAAATACAAGAGAAAATCTACTGTATATATGTATGCAGACTTTTCATTTCTTTCAAAGAAATATTGGATTTTTAAAATAAGTTTCCTGAATGCAATGAAATTGATACAACCCGCTGGCAAAGTTAGCTTATAAAATACCTATAATTGGATCTAACAATGCGGTATCTTGTTAACTTATTTAGCAAATACGCTTTGTTCATAATATTTAAATATGACATTAAAAACTCAAAGGAAAATCTTATGTCAGAATAATTTCTTTTTTCGTTTAACAGATGTTCTGAGTATAGTTATATATAGGTGAATGTTTTGATTTAGAGATGATATTTTGATGTAGTTCAACCACGGCGTTCATGATTTTTAATATTTTGTTAATTATTTGATTTCTATAAACTGACTACCCGACGTTTGTCAATTATTATCAAATATTATGTCCATTACTTTCTACCTAACTCTAAATAATTTTGTTTAGCACACACCCAGCAGGAGTCGACTTATAAACGGTTAAATTGACGTATCGTGCGGAATGTATATACATTTGCTGTATGTGGCATTTTTTGTGGTATACTATATATAAAACAGCTTTGATTTACAGTATATGTCTTAAAATGTGCAGTTTATATTTCAATATCACAATTAGCAACTATATATAAAAAAGCCGGAATAATTTTCTTGTCGTGGGAGTAATTTGTTGGTTCTGTACTAATGGAAATGGGAAATGAGAATATAGATTTTTGGTGTAATGCAATGTGGCTTGTATATAGTGTTATACACGATCGAGTTGTACGTGCAATACAGTATTCACATGTATATATGTAGTGCATGTGGTTCGTTTGCGAGCTAGCTTGCTGCAATTAATTACTAATGTAACAGTATCATTTGGTAGACGTTCTTAAGCTAAGCTGGAATACTATAGGAGTATAGACTATAGACTTTGAGTCCTACTCTGCGGGAATCACGGACCTACAACCTTCTAATGACCGATTAGAACACTAACCATTGAATTAATTTGATTTTAACGCACAATTTAGCTGATAATCATTCACATAAATAAATTCTGGAGAATAAGAAAAATCTCATATATCTATATATATATATATATATATATATATATATATATATATATATATATATATATATATATATATATATAAACTTTGAAGTATTGAGCTCGCGTTATGTATAAATTGCCAAACTATATATTTTAACTTGGTATACATGGAGTTTTTTTTGTTCCGTTTTTTTAGTTTAAATTTGCCATTTAGTTTGAATTTGCCGATAAATTATAACTTCTTGTTGTTTGCGGCACTGCGATAATCGTTTCTTTAACGAAAATAGTCTCTTTTCCTTTGCCAGTAGTCACTCAGTCTGTGATTGTTGCCAAGTAATTACGTTTTTCATTGTCGATAACTATCTTTGATGCCAAGCACATGGCTACATTCGTCATTAGCATGTGCACAACTTCTCACGAGGATATTCTCTTGGTATAATCCCCCCAAAAATAAAAACTAACTGGCATAGAGTTGGCAATATTTTGAACATAGGAGAACCCATAATTAAAAATAGAAAACGTTCTTTCATGTTTTTGTAATCGCGTTAGGCGAAAACACAAACTCCTACAACCATTTCGAGTTCTGCCAAACTTTCCGAAAGGTGTTTACGTATTTTTCAGTCGGAACTGGGAATACATGTTTTTTATTTTTCTATATAAAATAACGTGAAGAAACCCACTGCAAAACCGACGAAATAACGGTTTCATTATCAGGATATAAATTCTCATAACTGACGAACTGAGTAGTTATACGTGATCGCGCCAAAGAGCCTGGTCATGAGTTGGGTTTAACCAACACTTAACCCAAACCGCCGGGGAACAAATTTCGTAAAGGATGCTGCTCCTTGGGAGGGAGGGGGGGGGGGTATATTTTCTGTGACAAGAGATTCTCGTGTAATGACGTAAATCCTGCATGCTGGGAACCAAAAATAAATTTTCAATCAAGGGCACGACAATTTATTTTTAAATTTTAATCACTTGAACGTGTTTCAATGAGAAACTGTACAAGAAATCTTTAACTACAGATGTTTTAATTATATTATAAGTTATATAATATAACTTAATATATATATATTTATTTATTTAATAATATAACTTAATATATATATATATATATAACTTAATTTAAGTATATATATATATATATATATATATATATATATATATATATATATATATATATACTGTGGTTAACTGATATAGTATATGTATGCATGGCGCTACCGATATTGTTCAAGTAGTTACTGTAAAGACTTGAACAAAAGCTTTTTTGTTAATCTAGGATCTTGGAATCGCAATCTAGGAAACGGATCCCAATCTAGGATCTCGGGATCCCAATCTAGGAAATGAAATTTTCCGTTTATATTTTCCCCTCCATATGGCATATAGTATACCATGTTATACTTCGAGAAAATTCATAATTTTATTTTGCAGAATTATTATTTATATCAGAAGTCTTTATATATACAGAGTCGATAGATTTTTCATGCTTCTTTGGCTAAAATTGAACCACTAAAGCGATTGTTTTCAATTTATCAGTAAACTATATAGTAGAATTTCCGCTGCATACATATCATTTATTTCTTCTCGCCTTCATCCTGGTCCTCCTCGTCATCAGAGTTGTTTTTTAGTTTGCCCAAGAATTCATTAATTCTTTTTGAAACATCGTCTATATCCTGACTATTTGAAGACCTTCTTCTCATGAGTAGTGTTCCGTTATTGTTATTTGATTTTCTTTGATTTCCGTTCTCACATTCGTGCTCGATACATTCGTGAAACTTGATAGTCGGAGGCAACGAGAATCTTCGCGGTGTATTTTCTCGTAATTGTGGCGTCTGGGGTAGTTGAGTGCTCGCCATCGAGGACTTTGACGACTCCGCTGTTGAGATCTGTGGCAGAACACTCGTTCCGGTTACTCCGGGCGAAGCGCTAAGCTTCCTAGCAAATTGTGGACTAAGTTTCTTTAAATCCACTGAAGACAACGGACGAATATTTTCCGGATCTAAAAGCTTTGATTTTACAATCTGTTCTCCTTCGGCAAGTTGTCGTCGAAGCTGATCTTTCTCCTGCCTAAACTGCTTCGATATTTGATCCTTTTGGCTATCCAATTTGTCCAATTTCAATTTCAAAAGCCTTCCGGAGAAGGCGTTTTTCTTTAAACTTTTGTCTTCGTATTCAGATCTTTGGTAAGCCATTTGGTTTTGGAAAGCTAATACGTTTGACTGAAAAAAACGTTTGAATGTCATGAAAGATGAAACTTTCCATCATCTCGCCTGATAACCAATGAATGTAAGTATATGCAAATCATCTTCCTTTCCACCTGCTAGCTTTCTATTCTCTATCCCATCTAGAATTACTCCAATTAAAACACATCTATATAGTCAAGGCAGCCATAAATCTTAGTTTGCTTGATTAAGAAGATTTTCAAAAAATATACCGTATACACGCATATTTATTCGTAATTTTTTTAAGAAGTTCGATTATTTAATACCATCAGTTGAACTTGCTTTTTTTTCCGGGTTTTCCAAAGATATTCAAATTTCGCATTTCAAGATTAGCTATACAATTGACTCTGTTTTTAATAATCTAATGTTTTTGAAATGAAACCAGTGTTAAAATATCAGTTGTATATAGCTTGTTGGTGCAATCAATCAAACAACATGATTGTTCGTGTGTTTTACAGACTTTTAGTTTTAATTTAGCAAGATATTTTGTTTACATATGTCATACTCTCTCTATCCGTTTATTGACATAATTCTTTTTTTTCATGAATAAAGTAGAATTTGATTTGCCATTTTATGGAAAAACGTGATAGGAAAACATTGGCAAGGTTACGATAGTTCAATTAAATGTTTTTCGCCAATAACACAGGATGGTAGTAAAGTACTGTGTGTGCCAAAGCAGGAATCATTACTACTTTCCATAATCGCTTGCCCGTGCAGCATTTTTTCGGCCTACTTCATATCCTGTAGTGATTCTCTCGACGGCATATCTTTGATAAATCTTGATAACTTCAATGATATTCACCTAGGCGTTATAGCATTTTGATTAAAATTATATAAGACTTATATTTAAACGTACAACTCACTGATTTTGCAATTAGTGGTGAATGTAAAAATTCAGCGTAGCTTGTCAGACTCAGTGCCAGATTAGTACAGTAGCAAATGCTACGTGCCCCGCGATTTTGGGGGCGCACTGGAAACCAAAACAACGAAGAAGAAAATCGTCCAAAGTACCAAACACTATCTATTCGAAGAGACATTTATACTCGCTTTAGAATTAGATGAAAAAGTTCGCTCAAATTGCTGCCAATGGTGTTTCCGAGGTTCTCGATTTCAAAAATTTCCGGGGGGGACCCCCGGACCCCCCTACAAATGCGGTCACTACTTGCCACTACTGCCCCCCCCCCCCCCCTCACACACTTTTTGACACCTTGCTACAGCACTGATTGTTGTTGTGGTTGTTGAGTGTTCTCGAAGAAGCATAACGAGGATATCTAGTATCCCAAATTGTTTAGAATACTGAACGACTTTGCACTTTTTTTGCGTTCAACCCCTGCCCTCGAAATTTTCTAGTTGCGCCCCTGTGGTCTACATTATAGATATGATTCATATGAAATGAAAAAGAGTTTAAATGGCGACATGCCATTGACAATTGACGTGCGTAATATGGGGCCCCGCGCAACCTTAATCCGGCACTGGTCAGGCTCTTACAGCTTGCTACAGCAGACCCTACCTATTTTACTCTCGCGTCACTATTTTCCTTTCTTGCAAAACCGGGGGGGTGTTAAATAGTAAGGGCTATAGTAGGCTAAGATTCTTATCTCTTTATGATGTAGCCAACACGATCTCTTACCAAAATTAAGTGTATATCTTAATTGTAAAATAGGGCTCGAATTAAGACATGGCCTTAATTTTAAAATAGGGCTACAATTAAGACATGGCCTTAATGTATCTGTCCCACAAGCGGGATGTTAAACTTGAACACATAAAGCTAAAAATCCGAGAGGGGTGTTGTGGTCGGGGTCTGAAAGCCGGGACTTTTTCCGGAGGGTTGTGATTAGGCTTAGGGCTACCGGGGGGTTGTGGTTAGGTTTAGGGTTTCCGGAGGGTTGTGGTTAGGGGTTGGGGGTATGGGGGATGAGTTTTCATTTAAAATTAAGGATTATCCTTAATTCTAGGCGAGTTGACAATTAAGGATAATACTTAATTTTGGATGTGAGGTCGATCAAGTCCGTCTCTTGCAATGAGAACCTATTTAAGTAAGAGATAAAGCCCGAGAACGAGGGCTGTATGCTATATACAGCCCCGAGGACGCGAAGCGTCCGAGGGCTGTATATCGCATACAGCCCGACGATCGAGGGTTTTATCTGACTTATTTCACGATTGAGGAGGTTTTCCAACAAACTTATGTCTTTTTTTCTACCTTGGACAAAGATTTTCCTAGTTTTTTTCTTCATTTCTTCTCTAATTAGTATTCAAGGGCTGTATGCTATATACAGCCCGCGGTACATCAAAGAAAACCGACTCAATCGTGAAATAATAGACAATAATATATCATATACTATGTATGAGTATATATTTAAGTCACAAGTGGATTACTGTTACACGATTCAACTATTCTCTTAGTCTTACAGTTACAAAATTTATTATATACCAGAAAAATGACATAAAGTTAAAAATTACTTAAGGTTACATTGAAAAGTGAGTGACAAAGAAAAGATAACACAATTACATACAGAGTCAGTAGTTTAGAAAATACAAATTGTATATCATTGTATTACAGAATCATCCTCAGAAACATGAGAAAATTTTTCATGATGTCTTACACTGCTAAAGTCAACCGAAAAATTTCGGCTGACTCGAGCGGGATTTGAACTCGCACCTTCGGGATTCCGGTCCGCCGCTCTACCTGTTGAGCTATCGAGCCGCACAGGGATTGGAGGCAAGTTCTATCCAACTTAAGTGCACGAGATATTCTCGCGACGACTTAACGCGGATAAGCGTTAAGTCGTCGCGAGAATATCTCGTGCACTTAAGTTGGATAGAACTTGCCTCCAATCCCTGTACGGCTCGATAGCTCAACAGGTAGAGCGGCGGACCGGAATCCCGAAGGTGCGAGTTCAAATCCCGCTCGAGTCAGCCGAAATTTTTCGGTTGACTTTAGCAGTGTAAGACATCATGAAAAATTTTCGTATATCATTGTGTTTGGAGATTATGACTAGTAGCCTAGCAATGTAACTAGTAACAACTGTATTTCATAATATTTACGTGATGAGCTGTATTTTGTTCATTGTCTTTGTGGGGCGCCTGAAACGCAAAACAAGGGGGCGCATTTGGAAATTTCCCGGTATTCCGGTGGACGGATCCCTCCCTGAGATATTGAAAAATCACAAAAAAATACGCGCATACACAATACATAAAATTGTGCTTAAAATTATTAATGCCGCTCTCAAAATCGAGGAAATACGATTTCAGAGGCTCGGAAATTTCCTAGAAGCCGGAACGCCCCGGGTGCGCAGAGGCTCACACCCTGACCAGACCCTTAGAGCATCCAGGCTTTGCACTCAGCCGCCAAGCGCCCCTTTCATATATTTTATTCCTGGTAACTTTTCTGCTGCCAGTTCGCCCCTGGATCCGTCTCTTCTAAGTTCTAATGGGAACCTTGTCAGGGAGGGATTGGAAAACGGTGCGAGGGAAGGACTGGACAGACAGATTGTCTTGATACACCTGCAGGGCGCCAAACGTTCACCTGTTTATGAGTTGGAGGCGTGGGCAATTAAGATATGTTTATGTTAATGAGCGCCGGTGTGAAGGTTGCGCTAGAGACCCCATCAGTGAGATGCGTATGTTGCGCTGTGTATGTACAGTTCCCTGAGTATCGCCCCCCTGCCCCATCCTGGTCATGACGTAGGTTAAGTGTGCGCAGTCGCGCAGGTTCGAGACATGAACGGCGCAAAGAAGATGTATGGCCTATGGGAGTTTGTTCCTCCATTATATGCACAGTAGTTGAACCACTGATCTCAAATAATATAGTGAGTTGAACTGTGCGTCCATCAACCTGCCCCCCTGTACGGCTGTAGTTATTCAGGGGGGGAACTAGAGTTAGACGAGCACTCGTTCCCAACCTGTCACCTCTCTTTTTAGAAAGTGCGCCTGCATGCTTTGCTGTCACTTTGTGCGCATACTTTGTTGTGAGTTTGTGCGCACCACGCTGAAGCAAGTCTCCTTTGAGAAAAAATATTTTTGTCGGAATAGTTCGGCACTTTCTCCTTCAAATATCCAGTGTAGATTGTGTAGGTTAGACAGAAGAGGAGTCTTTTTTGTTGATTATGTCTGTAAATGAAAACTCTCGTTTAAAATCGTACAAGAACAAGGGACTAGATTCTGAAGAACTTCGTCGCAGAAGGGAAGAAGAAGGCGTACAGTTGAGGAAGGCCAGACGAGAAGAACAGGTAAATATTATTTCATTTTGACTGGCTTTGAAGCAAATATTAACAGTACAGAATTATATATTGATTAAATGCTGTATCATTTAACAAAGTAATTATACCTGGTCTTTTTGTTTATAGGTTTTCAAACGTCGCAATGTTATTGAAACTGAATCAAATTTCAAACCGACTCCAGAACTTGTAGCTTTGCTGAATGACCCAAATCAGGTTAGATTGCCTTACAAAGTGTATTGTCTTTTCACCGTCTGCTGTTATATTGCGTCAGAACTAATATTGAAGGTAGTTAATATTGTTTTGTACATATGTTGAACGTTGTATTGTACGGTATAGCCACAGGAATATTTAAAGTCCTTTATTATATTCAAGATATATATTATATTGTTATATAGCTAGAGTTTCGCTGGATACCACGATGACTGTCATTGGTTGGTTTGTGGTCACATGACCTTAGCTAAATTTCGATGTCTACCGAGTGGGCAATAATTGAGAACTTATTGCCTGCTCGGGCAATAAGTTTTCAATTGTTGACTGCCAGAAGTTTGAACTCTTCACGGTTTCCTATAAACAATGGCTTGTTTGGTAAGAAAAAAAGAATATTTATAGGTTTTCAAAGCATGTGTGAAGATTAACTGGAGAAATGTATTGCTGTTCTTTTGTTCTGAGACTTATATTTGTTTCGTTGAAGTGGAATTACAGAGCCAAGCGAAATGTTTTGGTTTAGTCTTAGCGTTTGTCTTTCGTGTACTTTCCCTTGATAAACGTCGAAATTATTCAGTGAAACTCAAGCTATATAACAAAACACTTAATGTCTGATCCCTCGAGAAACAGTTAGTTTTGTTTTCCCTCGAGTCTCGATGTTTCCCTCGACTTCGTCTCGGGAAATATCAAGACTCTTGGGAAAACAAAACTAACTGTTTCCCTCGGGAGCAGACATTAAGTGTATAATACTTATTACCATTATAACATAAGGTGCTCTCTACGCACACTCTGATTGGCTGGTCTCCATGCATTTATAAGAAACAGATCGTGAATGGTGTCAGCTGGCCAGAAAAACCTGCCAAGTTCCAAAAGTACCTCACTTTTAGCTTGATTTTTCTTCTTATTTTATAAAACAAATAAAATATACTGCTCCTGTATAGAATAAAACATATTCCAAAGAATAATGCCATCCTGAAAACTCAAGATACGAGTTAAATGAGTGGAACTATAGTGAAAATTGCAATATTTGATACTTGTCTGATGATGACTTTGAAATAAAGTCAAAATATTACAATGTTCACTGTAATAAAGTCAAAATATTGCAATTTTCACTATAGTTCCACTTGTTTAACTCATACCTTTGGGATACTGCTCCTGTGCATATTATATTCTCTATAAAGGTACGTTTGATGTCATTTGAATACGAAAGAAGTGTGAAAGCACTCGGCTATCACCTCATGCCTCTACTCAACTTCTTTTGCATTCAAATGATATCAAATGATATCAGGTTCTTCCATGCTTGTTAGTAAAGTGGGTGGGACCAATATTGCTTTACATCCTTTTGTGTCCCCATTATCCCTATAAGTGTAGAAGAACCTCTGATCTAGCGTCTTAGCCAGCTAAAAATGGCCTCTTTATTTTAGTTTATTATTTTAAATTAGGAGGGCTCTGTAAGAGTGTATTCAAAAATTTTATTTTCTCTTAGCCCTCATTACAGAATTCAATGATCCAGAAGTTATACACTGATAATGTTGAAGAACAATTAGCTGTGACTCAACAATTACGAAGATTATTGTCAAAAGGTATCATTTCATTGTCTTATCGCTGGAGTATGATACCATACCAGTGAGTTGTTTGCTGAATTAACAGAATGTTTGTCTGTCTTAGAACCCAATCCTCCTATTGAAGACGTAATCAACAGTGGTGTTATTCCACGACTAATCGAGTTTCTTCAAAGAGAGGAAAATCATCTTCTTCAGGTATCATGTTTAGAAGACAAAATAATGTACATTGATTACAATGGAAATCTCAATATTAACAATAGAGTATGTAAATATTAATATGATAATGTTAATTATTTTGATTGGGCTAGTTTGAAGCTGCGTGGGCATTGACTAATATTGCTTCTGGAACATCATCACAAACGAGAAAAGTTGTTGAAGCAGGAGCTGTTCCAATCTTTGTTGCTTTGTTATCTTCTCCTCACGAGGATGTTCAGGAACAGGTACTGTATTATACCCCCCTCAAAAAAAAAAAAAAAGAAAAGAAAAAATGACATTACTGTATTTGATAAATGATCACATTTTGGTTTTAAAATAACTCAAATAGGAAGATATAATTTTACAACAAACAACCTGTCAAAGGCGACGCCAACGCGAACGCATCCCCAAGTAGTGGTAAATATCTAGGGGGGGTCCGGGGGCATGCTCCTCTGGAAAATTTTGAAATCTAGAGACTCTGACATGCTATTTCCTGCACTTTGGAGTGAGTTTTTACAGAATTCTGAAGATTATAAAACTTCATAGAAAACACAAAAGATTACAGATTTCAGATGTTTATATTCCACCATTGAAGACCTAGCTATACAAAGTTTTGTTAAGTTTTGGCACCCTTGCTAGTTTTGGCGCCCCTTCTGCAACCCCAGCTGGGGGGCCTTGCCCCCCCCCACCCTGCCACCACACCACTGATTGTAGAGGTTTGACTGTAATGATTTTGAATTCATTGTTTTCTTCTCTTGTAATTATTTCAAAGGCTGTTTGGGCTCTTGGTAATGTTGCTGGGGATAGTCCTGAGTGTCGAGATTTTGTCATTAACAGTGGCATGCTTGGACCATTGCTTATGTAAGTAATGTACAGTACTACATATTGTTGCCTTGTTGGGAATATTGTTCAACGAACCGCACTTATTATAAACAGCTACTGTAATATTATGATGTAACAGTGGGCATTTAAATCAGCCATCTTTAATTTCTTGGTAAGATTATAAGGTTGAGAAAATTTTTCATGATGTCTTACCCTGCTAAAGTCAACCAAAAAATTTCGGCTGACTCGAGCGGGATTTGAACTCGCACCTTCAGGATTCTGGTCCGCCGCTCTACCTGTTGAGCTATCGAGCTGCACAGGGATTGGAGGCAAGTTTTATCCAACTTAAGTGCACGAGATATTCTCTAGCAGTGTAAGACATCATGAAAAATTTTCTCATGTCCCTGAGGATGATTCTGAATTAGAATTGAAACACTGCACATCCTCACAGATAAGTGTTAAGTTGTCGCGAGAATATTTCGTGCACTTAAGTTGGATAAAACTCACCAATCCCTGTGCGGCTCAATAGCTCAGCAGGTAGAGCGGTGGACAGGAATCCCGAAGGTGCGAGTTCAAATCCCGCTCGAGTCAACCGAAATTTTTTGGTTGACTTTAGCAGTGTAAGACATCATGAAAAATTTTCTCATGTCTCTGAGGATGATTCTGAATTATAAAGTTTTCTTTCTTTCAATTGTTCTAGAATTTTAACCAATTCAGGGAAACTCAGTATGATAAAAAATGCAATTTGGGCTCTGTCAAACTTGTGTCGAGGAAAGAGTCCACCACCAGACTTTTATAAGGTAGTTTAACTAAAAATTTCTGTTTGTTTTGGCTTGCCATAAAGCTTCTGGTAAGATGGGCAACTACCTGTTCCAGCTTGGCAATTATTAATGTTTTCAAAATTCTTTGTATTCATGCAGGTTTCTGCATGTCTTCCTATTCTAGCTCGGTTACTGTTCTGCAATGAACCCTCGTCAGTGTATCAGTCTGACCCGGATGTTCTTGCTGATGCTTGTTGGGCCCTATCCTATCTTTCTGATGGTCCAAATGAGAAAATTCAAGCTGTTATTGCTTCTGGAGTTTGTCGAAGATTGGTTGAGTTGCTGATGTAAGTTAATGCATGGAGTTATGAAGGATGGAATATCATCAAACATGAAACTTGCAGTACTTACAAATATTGCATTGAAAATCACTGCAAGTAATCTATCTTACCACTAATACCCAATAACCAAGAAATATGTCTTTATCAATGACTTCTCTTCCTTCCTTCCTCTTACCAGGCATCCATTCAACAGTGTTGTTTCAGCCAGTTTAAGAGCTGTTGGTAATATTGTTACTGGGGATGATGTTCAGACACAGGTACTGAGAAACTTAGACATGGCAAAAAAAAAATACCCGGGTTTCCTATTTCTCTTCACAAAAACTTAGGTAGGGAGGTTGGATTTTTTTTTTAGATTTTTTTTAATTTAGTGCCCAGGAATAACAATACATGTAGTATTCTTTCCAACACCAAATGTCAATTACACTAGCACATCTATTAAAGCTAATTTTGAGCACACTACTAGGTTCTGATGCCACACTTGCTATCCCAAGATGCAAATCATGCTGCAACTCGGGCTCCTTAAAAATTCAATAAAAAGATAAGGGTTGGCATTTTGCCAGCAAAAAGTAGGTAGGGTCAGGAAACCGGAAACCCAGGTTGGTTTTTTTGGCCTCATACACATTCTTCTATAAGTGTCCATAACTTATTTTTGTCACAGGTTGTTATAAACTGCAATGCTTTACCAAGTCTTCTTCACTTGTTGAGTTCATGCAAAGAGACTATAAGAAAGGAGGCGTGTTGGACTTTATCTAACGTTACTGCTGGCAATAGGGCTCAGATACAGGTGTGTGTACTGTGCACAATTAAATGAAGGGCCAAGCATGTTGACTGTTTTGTCACACATGTTATTCCTTCAAACATTTTTAGAGTGTAATTGATGCTAACATTATCCCTATGTTGGTGGAGCTCCTTGGAAAAGCTGAATATAAAACAAGAAAAGAGGCAGCTTGGGCAGTAACTAATGCTACATCTGGAGGCACTCCTGAACAAATACGGTAGAAAGATACAGTACATACATTTATTATACAACTGCATTAAAAACTGTCCAAATAATGCTAAAAATGAGTACAAATATACAGCGATATTTGGATAGTTAGTTATTTGGATAGTAGAAAACCAGTTTGATAGATTTTGTTAGCCAATTAAATTTATCACTCAGGAACTACTTCATGTATGCTTATTATTTTGTCTTGGTGCGAGTCATCTACTTCTCTGGCCTTTTTAGAGTTTTCTTTTCCCATAAAAATTTGTTGATCAGAGCAGTTGTACAATAAATCTCTGATTAGATGTTTTAGTGTGTAGTATCGCTGTATATTTTTACTCATTGTTTGTATTTTGACTCACCCTGTGGGCTCATCATAATACGGCACAACTCATAAAAATATACAGCGATACTACACACCAAAACATCTAATAAGATATATGTATTTTACATGGTCGATATGGTATACCAACACCATAATTGGAGTGGAGCCTCGCTATAACGCAGTAGTTTGGGTCCTTTGTAGTAACTGCATTATAAATGAAGCACGTTATTGCAAGGTACAGCCAAATCTTGTTCCCAGTACTCTTCCCACTCAGTTCTGGTGCAATATTGTGGACTGAGTACAGGGAGCGAGATTGAGTACTGCCAGAAGCACTTTTTGTTCAATTCAAACAATCCAAATCGCAACCAAAGAAGCTTGAAGTCTGCTCAAGACTTCAACAAAATGGAATTGAAATAAGATTTTTGAGCATGGTTTTCATTTCTCGCAATGATCGCACTGCTGTGTTGTTGTTTTATCTCATAATGATTGCAATTATTCAGGATGATCAGTGATCATCAGCCAACAAGATCAAATTGTCTCGAATGAGAATAATAGAAACTTCAGTTTCATCTTTAGAATAGTTATCACATTATCGGTCATATTACACATAGATTCTGTTGCTATTTTGCAGAATTTAGCAGTCTGTAGGTAAACTTCAGTATAAGTTATCAAATGACAAACCAGGAAAAGTAAAATTATGGGGACCAAGAATCAACCGTGTTATACTGAGTTGAGCATTATAACGATGCACACTATAGCAAGGCTCCACTGTATACTCTGAACAGTAATTTTACTGTAGCTTTCAATAATACTGGGGGTGCTTAATTTTTGTCTTCCCATCAAGGTATTTGGTTGACCAAGGCTGTATTCCACCTCTTTGTGACTTACTTACAGTCACAGATGCAAAAATCATTCGTGTTTCTCTGAATGGTCTTGAAAACATTCTTAAAATTGGAGAAATGGATAGAAAAGCACAGGGTACACCAAACAAGTATGCTTTAATTATCGAGGAAAATTATGGTAAGGACACCTATTTCCTTTTTTTCTAATGTTTTCAAAATATAATTTACACCAAGTACAACATGGATGGTCCCATTTCTAAAACCCACCTTTTCTTCCCATTTTGAAAAGGTCTTGACAAAATTGAGTTTCTTCAAAGTCATGAAAATGAAGACATCTACAGGAAGGCCTTTGAGATTATTGAGAACTTTTTCAGTAGTGATGATGTCGATGAGAAACTTGCTCCAACTATTGAACCAGGACAAGGACAATTTCAATTTGGACAGAATGTTGATGTGCCTTCACAAGGTTTCAAATTCTGACATTAATCAGTTGAGAGTACGAGTGATGACAGACAGACAGTGAACAACAGAAGACAACTCTGAACACTGACATCTGATGAAGACAACATGACATTCCAAACTGCTGCACACCTACCCTTATTAGTGCGTATGCATAGAATGATAGATGTGATAACGATGAAAAGAAAGAGGAAGAAAAGTGAACAGAGAGAAAGAAGAAAATGAAAGAGAGAGACTGTAGGAAAGGAAAGTGAGTGAGTGAGAGAGGTTAAACCACAATTAATTTAAAGATGATCAAGAAGATAATATTAGTCTATAAAGCTGGACCAGTTTGACCAGTGATGTACTTTAAAACCCCAGAAATACATCTGGAGTGAAATGAAACCCACAATGTACTAAGAAATGCCTAAAACTTAAGAAATACCTATTGTCAAAAGAAGTGTTTTTGAAATGCTTGTGAGAGTGTAATTAGGTGATTTCTGTTTAATTTAGGAAAATATATAAATATTATATCAAACTTTTGTGCTGATGGTAGAAGTCCGAGTGAAACTATCTTAAACAATAAAATTGTTGAATCATGATACTACGTAAAATGTCTTTTAAATGTTTTCAATATTATGTTAAAGTTACGTTATGCAATCTACTGTTCCAATCTACTGTATGCAGGCTTTGGGGGAAAGTGGGCTCTGCCAACAAACTCGATCTTCACCCCAAGTTTGGGATGAGTCAGTCAGATTTTAAACTGGTTCAAAATTTTAATCAGTCAAATTTTAAACAAGTTCTAGTTTATGAACATGTGCAAGCAGGAAAATAGCAAGTAATGTATTAGAGCCTGGGTCCAAATAGTATTTTGGTAACCTTCATGCATGCTCAAAAAGAAATGTCGAGTTTTTTGGTGGAGTCCACTTTCCCTGGAGCAGGGTACATTATGTACTACCAAAGAAAAAGACACTACCAAAGAAAAAGAAACAAAGTTAACTTAAACTATAAGTGTAATCAAGTAAATCGGATAATTATATATATACATGTACAGTGTATTTACACCAGTAAATATGAAAATATATCTAATATGCGAATGTCAATATACAGCAAACAGAACAAAAACACAACATGACCAGCATGTATGGTTACCAATAGGTGAATTTCAGGGTATTGTGCACGCATCGTTTTGCAAAGAAATTGGTGGACTCTTGGTGGGCTCCCCACAAAGTAAGCAATGGCAAACAGACTTGATAGCGAGCCAACAACAGCAGAATAACAGTGTTAAACATCCACAAACTGTATCTATACTTTGTTTATTTTAAATTATAGTATTTTTACTTTGAGTGGACTTTTTTGAAAAATGATGCGCGCGCAAGACCCTGAAACTCGCCTATTCTGGTTTCATGAATTTCTTTTTCAATGATAATACACCAATGTTTATGGTATTCTGGTGGAAGTTAATAGTTTGCTTTTCTAAAAAAAGAACAAAATCTGGCATTAATAGCGAGAATTAGCTGTTGTAGGTGCTCCAGTCACCTGACCTAGTCTAAGTACTATATTTTTTTGATACTCGGCAAAAAAACCAACCAACTAACCTGTCTTTCTTCAGTTTCCATTATGCCATCAACATAAACTATTTGATATTGTTTGGACCGCATTTGTTTTAGGGATCTTCTGAATAATGTCAAGTAATCCTTTTTTTTCGAAAATGTTTGCATTTGGTCTTGTGAATGTGATGGATCAAATAACAATAAGTTTGGGGTTTTGTTCAGTTTCTCCTCGATGCCAATAACTAATCGACTATGACCTACAAGCAAAACACAAATTGAGTGACATTAATTTAACAAATTACACAAGTTTAAAAAAAATCCTATTTTTGCTCAAGAAAAATTTAGGTAGATTGAGTCAAAATTAAAATGTAACAAATTAATATCTTGCCTTGATGTTGAAGGTACACTGGGATTATTGATAATGAAAAGATCTGATTTGGTGCTCTATGGAAATACCGTCCAATCCAAGCAGACATTTCAGAATGAGTTCCATCATTTGCTGTTGGTTGGTGAAAGTCAATAATATGTGCTCTGTGAATAAAATAATATTATAATAATTAATTTTAGTTTAACTTATTCCTGTCAGGGCTTCCCCAGAGGTGAATAAAATCGTCTGGTGTTAGCCAGAATAAAATACTAATAAAAGACCATTCAGACAGGAAAGAGTTAATCTTCAACTGGGAATGTAATTCTACAATGTCTTATTTTTTCCAAATTAAGTTAGCCTTACCTTAAACCAATGTATTTTAAAACGACTGCCATTTCAGTTGCTCCAATCCATTTGCTTGTTCCACTTAATTTGTTACCAAGTTGAGAAGCACCTTGTTGGTCATAACCTAACACAATATTGGTAAAAATCAGAAAATAATAACACTCTTTCAATGTGGTACTAGTGTGACAATGAAAGTTTTAAATGTACTGGTACCTACCTTCTTGCCAAGCATCTTCTATCAATTGTTGAATTTTAGGAATTGAAGGAACATCTGTCAAAACTGCAATTTGAAGAACAAAGCCTTTTTAGGAACCTGTTTACAGTACTGTAATGTCCTGCTCTCATGGTACAGTATATCACCATCCTGGTTCTGTAACACCAGCCATCATGGTACTGTACCAGCACCGTGGTACTGTTGTATGGTACACTATTACCATCCTGGTATTGTAAAATAACCATCAAAGTACTGTACAAATACTATATTAGGTTAAATTGCCAGGAAGTAATACCTTTTAAAATGGTTGTCTTATAGCTGTCTATCTTTACGAGAGCTGACAATAACATCTGTAAATTTCTATAACCACACCCCCATCCTTTATCACCATAACTGCTAGAAAAGTGATCTGTTGGACAGCAGAGTGTCACAACCTGACTGCCTGATGGTCCTTCATTGATGTGCTTTTGCAATTTGTTGATAACACCTGAAGAATAAAAAATAATCATCTGACTAGCGTGCGATGATCAGGCGGACCCAGCACAACCACCCTGTACAAATGTCTTGGGATCCCTAGTTTGGATAAAGTGGTGCTGAAGCAATCATCTGAGATGGTTTGGGCATGTAGAACGCAGTGACGGTTGGATCAAGAGGTGCTCCGCACTCGAGGTGGATGGTAGAATCAGCAGAGGAGAGGGTGCCCAAGGAAGACATGGTGAGATACCACTAATTAAGGAAGATCTGCGAGCCTGGGACTTGACCAGTCAGTGCAGCCGTGGCCAGCAAGTAGCTGTTTAAGTCCAATCCCCAGGACAGGGGAAAAGAAGACTTTAAATCGTCAAGTAGTTAGTAGTGACTACTGTTGTATATACTATAAATTGTCTATTTCCAATACCTGATGTACGTGAATCTCCACTTTCATTATTGCTTATAAGTGTCTCCAACAACTTTCCTTTCCTTTCAAAATAATCTGCTATAGATAGTTTCTTTTTTGAAACATCCTTGCTGATTGACTGAAGGTATTGTTTGGCGTAACCAGTCTTTGAATTCATCCCATGAAGTGACTGCAAAAAATGTTTTAAGAAAATTAGTTAATAAATATTAAATAATATTACCTTCTTAACAGGTTGAATTAATATTAACTTTTTAATTCACGTAAAAACCTGCAATCTTTGAAACTCGTCTTGCTCTTCCTGTTCTTTCTTTCTTGCTGCTTTTTCTTCCTCTTCTTGTAAAATACGGGCAAGCAGTTCATCCATTTTTTCATCTGCATGAAACATGTCTTGATCTACTGCAGGTGAACTTTCAGAGTCTGAGTGTTGGTAACTTTGTTTTTTTGGTTTGGGTTCATCAAGATCATGTGCAAAAATATGGTCATCCCACTCCAAATCTGAAACTACAAAGTGAAAACAAATTAAGTTTTTTTATCAGAACCAAGGTTTTAAATTACATTACTACTGAACGAGCATGTTTATGTAAGTTAACTATGCCAACATACCTCTATTACCACACATGGCACAAGTTCTCCAATCCTTATTATCTGTGAAATAAAGAACACTTAAATTTACAAACAATCATGGGCATACCATGGTCGAAGGCTGCCCACGGCAGTCTAAAGAAATTGTCAAATTACTTGCTGCTCTACAAATTTAGTATATATATTGGTGAATTGGCGATAATTACAATAAATTGATAATGATAAATTAGATTATATATGTTGATGATGATGATGGTCGATATAACACTGCAGCTGAGAATGATAATTAAAAATTTTAGAGCTATAAATGCACCAAATCAAAAATAAATATATATTATACCATTTCCTATTTTCCTCTATTAAACTTAAATATATATGTAAATTATTTTCAACAATACAGGACATGAACTATAGTGATAACTAATTACTTTGTTGACATAAATTTGATACTTTTTAATATAGCAATATTAAAAATAAAATTGCATTTATTCAGAACGAATATGGCTTAATATCACTGGCTTTGTAAATATTACAGAACAAATATTTATACAGATAGGACCTTCTGACAGATCGTCGTCGTCGTCAATAACTATAATTTCTGGCTCCATAATTTAACGTCTGAATATATATAATATATGTATCCTCAGAGAGAAAGTATATGTACTCTTTCACATCGACCTAAATCAGGTTTAATAGCCACCTTTCGCGGGATTTCACGGGATTTCAAGTAAGTCTATAATTTTATGTTTGAGGTTTGGGTAGGGAATAAGGCTATGGTTAAAAGTAGATTGGTGTTTTATTGTCGTAGTTAGATTATATAATTGGAGAGAGAAATTTTGTAATCACCTGGTTTAGGTACATGTGATGTAGTGCTTCCAGTCCAGAAAAATATATATAACGAAGTCTGACGCAATGACTCTGTCAACCAATCAGAAGTGAGAGTTAGGCTCGCAAAGGCTTGTGGGCAGTATTGCTGTCGGGGCTTCATAATTTATTTTTTTTGCGGCCATCTTGTCAGATATATTGAAAGAGAATTATATTCGTTGATTTTTATTAAATATTTTAGAGTTATGTCGAAAAGTAAGACCAGACTTTACTTTGGTAAGCTACATGAAACAACTAGGGAAAGAGATTTGGAAAAATTTGTGCGTGGTTATGGCAAAATACGCGAGATAAGTGTGAAGAGAGGTTATGGATTTGTGGTGAGTTCATAATTTTTACATTTTTTACCGTTTTAATATTGACATATTGTATGTGCTTAACTACGAAGTTTATTTATATTATTTAGTTAGTTAAATATCTGTATATGTTCTGCTGGACCATAGCTATCAACTTTTAAAATATAAAATTTAAAAATCAGCCGTTAGCCTGTTGAGGAAGTATATAAATGTTAGATTGTTAGTGCCAGGGTAGGCCTACCCAGAATCTGGTGGGCCTACCCTACAAAATCATCTGTGCCTTACTAAAAAGTATGTACTTTCCCAAAAGTAGATGTATTTTCATTAATTCAGAATCGAGTTAGAACATGAGAGATATCAGATATGTGTAATACACACGAGATACATGTAAAAGAGGCACATTACACTCTTGTGCCACAAATTGGCTCTTTATATGTCGAAACAGTTTACCAAAATACAGTGAAACCTGAGTTTTGCGACCCCCATGTTTTACGACCACCTGTCATATACGACCACTTTTTCTGGCACGGACGATTTGTAGTTGAAATATACCTGTAATGAGCGACCACCTGCCTTACGTGACCAGCGACCGTTTTTTTGTGCCCCAAACAAGATATTTACCTGTTATAAGTGACCAACTCAACGTAAAACTGCCGAAATACGTTAAAGAAATACCTGTTTTTTCGTAGTAAACAAATGCAAGGCTTCAGAGTTCAGGCCAACTTTGATGACCTTTGAATCTGTGCCTAGTTCCTTCTCAGCTGTGTACCACCTAAGAAAGTGAAAAAAATCTAATCCTGGCTCTGGCTCTGTCCCTGATTAGTTGATCCAGATTTTAATATACTTAGTAAAGACAATTTAATAATATTTATATTGTAAGCTTTCTAGTCCAGTTGATGAATGTATTAAAAAATAAAAAATACATAATAGTCCAGTCAATAAGTCTTTAAAAGGCCATACACTAGGAAAGATGAAATAAAAACTAACATACTGGTCCGAGGGAAACCGTGTGTCCCTGGGTGAAACTTTTTTGTGGCCCCAAGACTATCATGTTGTTACTCGAGGGAAGCCAAGTCTAATAACGAGTGGTTGAGGGGGCACAAAACAAGCTGTGCTATTTGCCAAGCATCAAATGACAAAAAAAATTTGAGGAAAACCTTCAAAACTTTGTTTAGAAACTAGAAGCAAACTGAACCTGGTCATCTACTTCAATTTTTCATATTTCCCCCCTCACAAAATAAAAGTAATGTTACTCAATGTCATGGGCTATGTCCATTGGAAATATAATTTATGGACAGCTACACAAGGCCCCCTCAACCAATCAAAAAGCTAGAGAACACACTTTAACACTTGGTATATATAGACCAATTACTACTCATTGACTAAGTATAAAAATGAAGATTTGGATTACAGGCAAGAACGTCTTGTACTTCATGCAAAGAAGATGCCTCCACTTAGACTCCAATTGCTTTTTCAGGAATTTTATGATGCTCGTGATGCTGAAGATGTTGTCTATGATTTAAACGGTCGTGATTTACTTGGAGAAAGGTACCAACTGAGTTAATTTGCTATAATAAATAATATATATTGTACACATAGCTGAACATGTTTTAATCTGCATGTTGCTTTTATGTTTTAGGGTTATTATTGAACATGCTCGTGAGCCTTCAAGAAGGGATTGGGGGTATAATAGCCATGGTTCCCGGGGTTACAGGTACAGTACTAGTTTTTTAACTTATTCAGCTAATACAGTAGTTAACCTGTGCTTTTCAATTAAAAGTCTATTCTAGGTCTGTGTCTGATCACTTTGAGCTAATTTTTTCAAAGCAAAAGGTTTTTATTGGAAATCATCATATATAATCTGTTTGGTGATCCTAATTATATTTCTTCTATATTTTTATAGTCGACCTTCGAGAGACTACCATTCCCGTAGAAGTTTACCTATTAGAACAGAGCATAGACTTGCTGTGGAAAATCTATCAAGTCGAGTTAACTGGCAGGTTTGTTGGTGAACTTGTGTAATATCAATTATGTAGCTATCAGTCTTGTTCTATTATAATAATACAGAGTTGTATTGTAACAGTGTATACAGTAGAGAGGGGTGGTGGATCTGGGGGTTTTTTTGTAAGATTTTATTACTGTAACCCATTCATGTCTAGATAAGAGTGAGTGAAAAAATTATTTTTTATTATTATTCAGAGCCTTATAGTTCAGTGATATAAAATAGTGAAAATCAGACTGGTCTGGCCCAAATATTGTAATGTAGTTAGGGTAGTATTCTGAGGCCTGTAAGCCTCGTGGTGTAGGTGTGAACACAGATTCATTCTTATTGTAACACTACTTCTTGGTCTTCATACCTTAATACAGTTACCACCCCAGCATGTGAAATGTATGATCAGTGAATAGCCAATGCACTTGCCTACCTGTGGTCCAATGTTCAACCACCACATTCGGTCTATGTGGCCTTATATACCATACAGTTTCCATCAGCCATATGCAATGCCTGAGGACATAAGCTGCAGGCACCTCCTGTCCGCCATGAACCGAGTACTTTCCAATCATCAGCCTGACAGTCACAATCCGTTGTGTTGTGTATTCCTACTGCCAGCCTGACCTTAAAAAGAAGGCTCCTCCTGTCTGCTGTGAACCGAGTATTTTCCATTCTTCAGCCTGACAGTCACAATCCAATGTGCATTCCTACTGCCAGTCTGGCCTTAAAAAAGCGGGCACCGCCTCAGCCATGAACCAGCCTGACAGTCACCATTCTGTCGTGTACTACTATATTACCAGCATCGGCCCATGCATCCTAGCCATTTCCGATTGTTTTTTATTTACAAAGCAAGCTTGCCAAATAATACCCACCTTTTGATATTTATCAAGAAACAGTATTAATATTTGTAGCAGGTAAGTATTATGTACATGTACACAAGAGATTTTGAGTGAAAGATTATTAAGTCAATTAACAGTTTAATAAGCTTCTGATATACAATAAATTGATACATGGAGTTGAGCATCATTCTACAGTATGCTATCCTTTTCCATTTTTCTCCTGCACTTGTCTCCTTCCCAAGTCCACATTCTCGACTGCTGTAAATATTTCTATTTCAACTAGTGGAAAAGATTTGGATAGACACTGTGTAACAGAAATAAGAGAGTGATTTTATATCCTAATTCATATTAATTGTTTATATTGATTGTTCAAGCAATAATCTGTCTTTAGGAGTTGAAGGAATTTTTTAACAAAGCTGGTGATGTGACTTTCACTGATGCCCACAAAAGAAAAACTGGCATTGGGTATGTGTAGATGTCATTTCCTAATATCCTTCGACGTTCAGGAGCCTAGGAAAACCCAGAACTAATTGATTTATTCTCTATAAACTTTTTATTAAGTATTGTTGAATTTGCTACAAAAGATGACATGAAAAATGCATTGAGGAAATTGGACGGTGTGGAGCTGAATGGAAAGAAACTAAAGTTAGCAATTGTGAGTGACAAAGCGTTATGAGTATTTATTTCTGTATCATTCAATATTTTGATTAAATTTCCATAAAACAATTGTTTGGCTCTATAGGAGGCAGTACGCTCTCGTTCACGATCAAGATCTAGAGGTCGAAGGTATGTGTATTTTAGTTCTATCTAATTGGCCAAGGCAAGGAACTGAATATTGCCCTTTTTAACTCTTTTGTCTTGTCAACACTGAACCAATTTTTTTCCCTCCCCACAAATTTTCCTGTAGGTCACGATCTCGTTCACCAAAGCGCCGTCACCATCATTCTCGATCCAGATCACCTAGGAGGTCTCATTCACAATCACCTTCGAAAACTGGTGAGGAAAAACAGGGATCTAAGTCACGATCGAGGTCAAAGTCTGAAGAGAGGAAATCTCGTTCACTGTCTCATGAAAAAGAAGGAGATGAATCTAATCATGAAAGTGGACGTGAATCAAGCAATGGAAGCCCACAAAGAAATGGTGAGGATGAAAATGGCAATGAAGAAGAAGAAGATGATGATGAGTAGACTATCTGTCTCAGTAGTAGCCTTGTGTACACGAGAGTAAGAACCTGACTGATTAAGAAACTATAAGTTTCAGAATCAGTCAGGTTTTTTCATGAGCTCACTTTTAAAAATATCTGTGTAGAATATTACAGTACCAGATTTTAAAGCTCCAACTAAGAACTGAAAGAATAATTACAACTCAAACTATAATTTCATCTATTATACTGTAAGATTTGATTTGAAATACAGAACAGGAGATAATGAAGGCATGAAGCAGTTTACCCTGGATGCCAGAGAATATACCAGGATACCAACAATTATTTTTGGATTATTTTATTCTTGCCTAACTAAAGTCTAAACATATTGTGGCTTATTCCAAGCTTCAGTTTGAAGTAAAAAAGTATTCATTTCAAAGCTTGCTTATAATAGTGAAGTCTAAGTTTTATTAAATTAATGTTTGCTGTGTATAAAATCTGTAAGTTTATAACTGTCAAAAATTAACAAAATTTTTGAAAAAAGCTGTGGTATCTCAACTTTATATGGCTTGAGTAGAATTGGTATCAAAATATTTGTTATTGCTGCAGTAAAACCTCAAAAAACCTACTGTAACGTATTATACTGAGCCAACTTACAAAGTTCTGTGAGTCAATGCAGCTAGAAATCCCCAAACAGCCACCATGCAAAACAGATTGTAATAATTTCTCAGTCTAACTGCAGTGTTTGTTCCTGTCGGTGTGTCATTACCAGTAAATATGGGTGAGTTGTCTTTGAAATAATTAACAATCGCTTCGTACACACCAATACCACGCAACCGATGTCTTGCCTTTTTGGTAATTACCTTGTTGCCAATGGTGACAAGATATGAGTTAACTACAACCTTGTAAGTTCCAGACATATTGATTGGCTGGTAGCAATTGTTGGATGATGTACATGGGAAATGTTGTACTTCAACCAGTTGTACATGTCGACTGGGTTTTAGACTGGAATACTTGACACGTAGACCTGAAAATTGATTAATTTAATGAATAATTTACACAGCCCTGCCTAAGACTGTAATAGTGCAATGTTTTTAAATTCTGTAACAAATCATTGAACCATTTCATTTGCAAGAATATATATTTCTCTTTTCTCACGTACCTTTGACTTGAAGGAAACTTGAAACTTGCAAGCTTTCCAATATGTCTGCCCCAGACAACTCAACCAGATCAATTGTGTTCCAATATGGGAAACTATTGAATAAATCTTTGTACCGAACATTTCCTACAAAAAAGAATTGCCTAGAACTAGTTACTGTAGTCACAAGTGACAAAATAAAAACGTTGTTGCCTGTGATCGTTAGTCTACAAAAACAAACTGATATCTCATGATTATAGAACGAGGAATATATCTTGCCTTGAGTGTCAGTAGGTAGTGATGATCTGATGCTATTGCCATTCAGAACTGCTATTGTAGCATTATACGATTTAAAATGATACACCATGGCAGCTGTCACAACTTGGCCAAGAACACACTGTTGTGTTGAACAAATTTTGTTGGATCCATTCAGCTTAATTCGAGACTGTCCAATCTTGACCTATGAAATCATAATTATAGGTGAGTTTCAGGGTGTTGCGCGTGCATCATTTTTCAAAAAAACTGGCAAGCTCCACTCAAAGTAAACATACTGTTTAAAATAAACAAAATGTAGATACAGTTTTTGGATATAAAACATTGTTATTCTGCTGTTGTTGGCTCACTAGCAAGTCTGTTTGCCATTGCTTACTTTGTGGGGAGCCCTCCAAGAGCCCACCAATTCCTTTCCAAAATGATGCACATGCAACACCCTGAAACTTGTCTATAGGCGAATTTCAGGGTATTGCGTGCACATCGTTTTGCAAAGAAATTGGTGGGCTCTTGGCGGGCTCTTGACGGGCTCCCCACAAAGTAAGCAATGGCAAACAGACTTACTAGTGACCAACAACAGCAGAATAACAGTGTTAAACATCCCGAAACTATTTATACTTTGTTGATTTTAAACAGTATGTTTACTTTGAGTGGAGCTTCAATGCCAGTTTTTTTGAAAAATGATGCGTGCGCAACACCCTGAAACTCACCTATTGACCATACTGAAAAAGACCATCAGTGGCTTGTACATTTAACTACAATAGGTGAGTTTCAGGGTGTCGTGCGCGCGTCATTTTGGAATGGAATTGATGGGCTCTACAAAGTAAGCAATGGCAAACAGACTTGCTAGCGAGCCAACAGCAGCAGAATAACAGTGTTAAATATCCATAAAGTGTATCTATACTTTGTTTATTTTAAATAGTATGTTTACTTTGAGGGGAGCTTACCAGTTTTTTTGAAAAATAATGGGTGCGCAACACCCTGAAACTCTGTTAGTTTCAGAAATTGTAGCTTGATGTTAGTAATAATTGTCAGTTAGAGCTTAGAGCTCAGAGTTTTTCTGAGTATTACTAACACAGCTTGTACAGCAAACAACTGACAATTATTACCCAGAAACTCGCCTATTTGGGTGTACAATAGTGTTGTAAAAATTGTTTCTCATTGAGAAAAAGATAAGCTCATACTTCTCCCATCTGGTCAACCAAGACTTCCAATTTCTTTACTACATCATTTACTCTTTGATCCTTCATTACGTTATGATCCATTAATATTGGGTTGCCATACCAACTCGTTACTTGTCCTTCGTCATCGAATGTCACTTGCAAATGACCCAGATACTTACTGTATACAAAAGCCTGTACTACAGGGATACTTAGGGACTTGTTATAATCTGGGTGTACAATGTAGGGATAAGGACCTTTGGGTTTTTCAGTTGATGGTGGTTCACCTGATAAAAAAATAACAACTGTTTTTTAATACATTCATGGCTGAACTGGCCAAAAACAGCTTTTTTATAATTTTTATAAGGAGTAACCATTGTCAACATTAATCACTTCAACAGAGGAAGCATATGTGGGGTGGGGTAAAGAAGAATATCTACAGAAATAGGTAGTTTGTGCTGAAACTTTGAAGCTGTCCTAATATGAATGGTACATTGCAATGTACACAGAATGTCCTCATTTGGGAAAGTTTGTTTGATCTGTGTGGAGTAGATGCATCATATTGGCATCTTACTTGCATGTTCATGGAACATGATGAGATATTGATTTAGTAAGAATGCTATACTACCTCAGGCTTATACAGAAAGTTCTTTTAGATAAACTTAAAATTGAATAGAAGATTTTATTTTCTATCTTACTGCCCCTTTTAAAAGGCAAATACTGTATATACCTGTAAAAAGAAATGTATTAGAGTGGCCTCCAACCACAATATCAACCCCTTTGACTTTCTGTGCTACTTTTTTGTCCACATTAAATCCTGCATGGCCAAGTGCAATAATCTCTGTGATGCCTTTTGATTCTAATTCATTTACAGCTTTTTGAAGTGAATCAATTATTGGCTGAAACTTGATATTGGGACCAGAATTTGATGTTCTAGAAATATAATTAATGTGCAGTTGAATCAACTATTTAAGCTTCCCCCTTGAAATAGAAATCCTTTGGCAGCACCAATAATCTTGGTATTTGCACTTTAAGCAGAGTAAATAACCGTTATTTAATTACAATATTCTACATCATATATGTACCTTCCTGTTGATGTTAATATATATCCAACAATGCCGATCTTTTGTCCACCCAAGTCTACAACTTTAGTTTTTTTAATTAATTGCTTGTTATTTGGCCATGCTGGTTCAGAACTAGTATTCATATTTGAAACAATCGTGGCACACTTTGTTCCTTCAAGGAAATGAACAAGAACAGGGAGTCCATAATCAAAATCATGATTCCCTAATGTCTAGAAAAAATAGAACATGACAACATAAGCAAGAATGGGTAAGAAACTAATTTAATTATTTGCAATCTAATTTGTTACTTTTCCATGCTGTAATTTGTAACTAATTACTTTGCAAGATTGTAATTTGTAACTAATTACTTTCCAAGATTGTAATTTGTAATTAATTACTTTCCAAGATTGTAATATGTTACTAAATTACTTTCCAAGATTGTAATTAATTACTTTCCAGGATTGTAATTTGTAACATATTACAATTTTGCGCGCCCCTGTTTATAGTTCTACATTATTTTAATTCTAGTTAGCCACTCTTACTAAGGCGGTGTAATTTAGTTCGTTGACAAACGTTTTGGTTGCATTTCCTTTGTAAACCTCTGTCCAGATTGTTCCGCTAAATCTGTCTCCAGCATCCAACAAAAGAACGTTTTCTTCTGTGCTTCTAATACGTTTAACGACGGTGGCAATCCTGGCTATACCGCCAAAACATTGATTTTCTTTCTGCTCTGGCGCGTCACATGTAAAACCAGACTGGTCAGTATCGCCAAACCGACCATGGATGTCGTTGGTATGGAGAACTGTTATATTCACTGCGCTGTCAATGCATGTCGGAATGATAAAGAACAAGAATACAAGATCATGGACTGCTTGAGAACAAGATCTAATTGAATACATGACGGAGAGAAAGTCAGTGAAATGGTGTACCAGTACAACAAAATCGGCGGAGCCTGCGAGGGGGGCACTTTTCCCGGAACTTTTTCTTACGCGGGCGGAAAAACCTGCGTTCCCGCGCTAAGTATAGGTACGTCATGTTAGATTAACCATCGTGGTCCATGGTTGTAACCACAAAAGAAGATTTTGAAACGTTTTGAGGGTGAGTTAAGTTTTCATTAAAAGTTTAACTTCTCTATTGAACACTGTGTTTATTATTTACATTTATTTAAAATAAAAAATACTAATAATAAAATAAAAAATAGTTTTATTATAGTTAAAACTTTATATTTATGTTACTTTTTTTAGTTTATATTTTATATAGACTGACTTTAGTTTCTCCAAACATGGGCCCTACTTGGCCAGGGATGTTGGCTGTCACAGTTTTATAGTCATTGTCAGGTTTTTAATTCATTGGGTGTCATTGAAATTTTACAGCGCTTTACTGATCATCAAATAAGGTCTTATATTGGCATTTAATGTTCTCAATCACAACATTCCTACAATTATAGCATAGCCAAAGCCAAGAAAATGTCAGTCTGGTGTCAACAGACTTGTACTGTTTGTTTTACCTTGCAACAATTGGCAACCACTGTTCTACAATACCAGAGGTGTAGCTAGAAGGGGGGTGGGGCCTGGCCCCCTCTGGCAAAAGTGCTGCCCCCCTGAGAAAATTTGGCTTCATATGCCTCAGTTGAGCTGCCCCCCCCCCCCCCCCCTAGGTTTTCCCTGGCCCCCATTGACAAAAAATCCTGGCTACGCCTCTGTACAATACTCAGTTTATGTTCTATGGCAAAGTGGTCAGTGCTTATATAAATAAGTTTTGTGGAAACACCACGTAAACTATTTCTTTGCTAAGCTTTCGGCCTGTTGACTCAGGCCTTCATCAGAGCAATGACAACAAGTTGTTGGCTCACGTCATTTATAAACTAAGCAACTGATCAATTAAATCACGTAAGAATACAATGGCGTATCACGTTAATTTTATTAATTAGAAAACAAAATCAAGAATGTTCTCCGAATAGGGCACGCCACGTGCTATTTAATGGCTGTCCCTCCTGAGAAATAGTGTGATGTTTGGCGATCTCAATGGATTCTCTAGTTCTTCGCGTGAAGTATTGCTTGTCGCTGGCTAAGAGTGATGACTCTTCCTCATTATTGATTACTATTTCTCAGGAGGGACAGCCATTAAATAGCACGTGGCGTGCCCTATTCGGAGAACATTCTTGATTTTGTTTTCTAATTAATAAAATTAACGTGATACGCCATTGTATTCTTACGTGATTTAATTGATCAGTTGCTTAGTTTATAAATGACGTGAGCCAACAACTTGTTGTCATTGCTCTGATGAAGGCCTGAGTCAACAGGCCGAAAGCTTAGCAAAGAAATAGTTTACGTGGTGTTTCCACAAAACTTATTTATATTACTTTATCGCCATGAAAACGTTCAAAGAATTAATGGTCAGTGCTTGTTATGGGATACAATTATGTGATATCTCAATATTATTAAAAAAATGTTTAATGTAACTAAAGGCCAATGACAATGTATTATAAGGAGTTTCTTAACTGCAGAGGCCTAGATTTCAAAATTTTCCAGGAGAGCACCCCCGAACCCCGCTAAAAATGCGGTCACTGATTATCTGCATGCCTCTGCTTAACTGACATTTTCCAGCACTGTCTGAGTACAAGAGAAACATTTTGCCATTTACATTCCTGTGGTAGACCGAGTCTAGGTTTTGGCTCCATTTCTGTGTTGTTGTTTTTTCCACACACAAAATGGCAAAATTGCACAATACCCCCCATTAAAGACCATAGATTCGATTTGTCAAAATCTATGCAATTATGCATTGCCATATGTCTTGCTAGAGGATGGTCAGGCTACGCCAAGCTTTCAGAAATCAGTAGTCTTAGTGAACATCTGAACAGGGTCTTGTTTATTATTTTACTTAAGCTGTATGTGACGTGTGTGCGGAGTGCTATGGTGTATGGAAGTGAGACATGGGCCATGACTGCAGAGCAGAGGGGGAGATTGGAGCGGACAGGGATAGGGATGGTGCGATGGATGTGTGGTGTATCGCTAAAGGATAGAGTGTCGAGCTGAGGGAAAGAATGGGGATTGAGTTGGTGTGTGATGTGATAAAGTGGAACCGGTTGAGATGGTTGGGACATGTGCTGTGGAAAGACGATGGTGACTGGGTACATGAGGACGAGGAAGGCCGAGGATGACATGGAGTCAGGTGGTGGAAAGGGATATGAGAGATCATGGGTTGAAAAGGGAGGATGCTCTGGAGAGAGAAGTGGAGGAAACTGCTGTGGGGAGCCATTGGGCAACCCACGCGTAAGCGGGGAAAATGGCCGTAAAACAATTGTTGTTTTTTGTTTTTTCAACACCAGATGGTTTTCCTCACTAAAAGCAAAACCTTCAAACAACTTGTAGGCTGCAATGGGTCAAGCACGGGAAAAATACAAAAAGTACAAATTTTTCAATATATATATCCAATAAGAATCACTAGATCATCTGCAAATGTCAACGCCATCTCATTCCGTCAACGAAAATGTAAAACAGTTACTTTCAATTGCTCATTCTTCCTCAGAACAACTAGAACTTAGAACTCCCTTCCAGAACATTTACGACTAGATAATTTGTCTATTACTAAATTTAGAAAATCACTACGGAACTATTATTCTACTGCCTTACGTTCCTGCTACTCTGCTGATGATCCACGATCTTGGAGAACTGTCTGCCTTAAATGTAACATAGGTAGAAGTCTCATTCAACCATTAACTTGCTGCTATTAATTACAATGACTGTCCTATTTTTTTTTTTCTTTATTTTTTCTGATCTGACCAAGGGCCCACTGTAATTGGCATTCAAGCTGTTGTGGTGTCCCAGCTTCTTTATTTTATAAGTTGTTTTGTTTGTTGTTGTTGTTTTTTTTGTAAGAAGCGAAGCTAAATAAATAAATAAACTATTATATTCCTCACCTTTTCCTCTTGTTTTATCACCTGGTATTAATCCGAATTACTCAGCAAAGTTTTCAACTTTTCCTGTGAGAAGAAATTGATTATGGGGATTATTTATAATATTATGATATCACATAATTACCAGGATTACGGGGAGCATGGATGGCGTGTGCTATTAGGGCGCTGCCTCTCACCAATAGTTAAGCCTGATTGGACGGGGTTAGTACTTGGATGGGTGACCATCTGGGAACAGCCCTGTTCTCGAGCTTGAGACTCCTGTGAGTAGAGTTTAGTTGGTCTCTCCTGTGCTTCGTGGGTTTTTCACCGGGTTCTCCGGTTTTCCTCCCTCCGCAAAACCAACACCTAGGTCAGGTCTTGCCTGTAATTCGTGGGCCGATATGTGTCGTATGGCGACTGCCTGAGCGCCTTTAATATGCCTTCGACTCGGCCATGTCAAAAATTATTGTAAGGCGCATTCGAAAACCCTAAAGTTGAATTTGCGCGGTATAAATAAATATTATTATTAAGTATCAAGGGAAAACCACAGGATAGTCCATAGAGTCGGTGTCCATAGCTCAGAGTTAAAGAAAATATACCTAGTTGTAGTTTTGCTGCTCTAGATCCAAACATTTAATAGTCAAAAATCACAGCAATTAAGTAATCTTTTCACAAATTAGAACAATTCAGTCGCAAATTGCAACAATTTAGTTGCAAATTTTTAAGAGGCACCCATGGACTAATAAGACCAAGACCAGGGCCAGTGTTATCTGCCCCAGAGGGTTAAAGCTGTGTATTTAGTGCACAAATCCCAACACATAAAAGTGATAAAACTTATTTCAAGTATATGCAATAAAAAAAGTATAAGGCCTAGGTCAAACGTCGCTCTTCTCATGCGCCGAACCTAATGAAAATGAAAGTAAGTAAGTAAGTAAGTAAGTAAGTAAGTAAGTAAGTAAGTAAGTAAGTAAGTAAGTAAGTAAGTAAGTAAGTAAGCAAGTAAGTAAGTAAGTAAGTAAGTAAGTAAGTAAGTAAGTAAGTAAGTAAGTAAGTAAGTAAGTAAGTAAGTAAGTAAGTAAGTAAGTAAGTAAGTAAGTAAGTAAGTAAGGACTAGGTGAATTGCAAAGGACGCAGATCAACGTGGCCGTGTCGAGGCATATCAAGGCGCTCGAAGCAGCCGCCAACGACACAGTTAGACCAGGGCGCTTATATACGCTTATATCCCTGGTTCAGACCACGGATCACAGCTGAGATGTTAGGTGTTGATTTTATGGAGGGAGGAAAACCGGAGAACCCGGCGAAAAACCCTCGAAGCACAGGAGAGATCAACTTCAACTCTACTCACATGAGTCCAAGCCGGACAACGGGGTCATTCCCAAGCGGTCACCCATCCATGCAAGTACTAACCCCGTCTAACTGCGGGCTTAACTTTCTGGTGAGAGGCAGCGCGCTAACAGGACACGCCACCCGTGCTCCCCTAAATGAGCTAAATCCTTTGTTTATGCTGATTTGCATTAGGTTCGGGCGCTTGAGAAGAGCGACGTTTGATTTAGGCGTAACTCTTATTTGAAAGTAGTTTTGCGATTATAAAGATTGGCGCTTATAATTCTCCCATATCTTACGTCGTTCTTCAGATATTAGGGACCTTAAGATGCTAGGACGACGACGGCGGTTAAAAAGCAATTCAAATTTTAGCATTAAAAAGGAGTCACGGTTAACTGACTACTGTATTCAATACTTGAAGCTTGTTTTATAATTTTCAAAGTGTTAAAACGGTTGCAGTGTCTGTGTTAAGGCAATCTCAGACAACAGTTCTCATCACCCCACGAGTCATCGCCGTCCTGAAGACGTGAAAATGCTCTGAGTGGCGTTGTATACAGAGCGAGGAACGGTGTTCAGATTACTCTTGGGACTAGAAATTATTCATTATCTTTGTTTTGCAAGAAGAATGCTTTTGTTTGAAGGACGTCGTCCTCGAAGTTGCCGTCGTAGATCTTAAGGTCCCTAATAAGATTTGTTTCATATAGGAACTTGAGGTCACACATGCATAATGAGTTATTGAAAAAAAAATTTGTATATCTTTGCAATTATCCAACAAAATCACTTGAAACATTGTATATTTAGTCGGTTGTATTGGACATTGTAGACATATGCGTGTAAGATTAGTTTTAAGTGATTTCGTTTGATAATTGCAAAGGTTTGTAATCTTTTTCAAGAAGTCATTTCTACACATGTGTCGCCAAAGAGTTAAATTTCCAGACGAAACAAGTCCCAATATCTCAAGAACGAAGTGAGATATGGAAGAGCTTTAAATTGATATTTTTCCTTATTTTAAGAGTTTTCAAATAAAACAAACTTAACTTTCGGTCCATATGAACTTTAATTAACCCATTCCTGCTTAGACTGTGGTCGGTTGACCAAGTCAAATAATCGTGTGACATTTATAAGTGACCGCGTCTGGACAGGAATGGATTAACTAAAGCTTCTTCATAATGAGTAAAATAGACGTTCTCTGACCAAAATATTTGTTTAATCCAACGGATACCCAACGAAGTTTATTTCGAATGTAAAGAAACGATTGACAAAGAAGAAAGTTGTCGCACCTACCACGCCAGAAGAATTAGTCGGTCATTTTTTTGCTACGGTAGACCCATCCACGACACAGAATGGCTATACGCTGTTTTGCCATACATAAAAGGTATAACGGAGCCGATTACAAGAGTCTTAAGAAAACATGACATTAAAGTTTTTAATAAACCATTAAAAACTCTTCAACAAGAATTTCCTAGCCCTAAAGACAAGCCCACTCACTATAAACAAACAAACAAACGTGGTTTATAAAATTGATTGTGAAGATTGCCCATGGAGTTACATCGGTGAAACTGGGAGATGTTTCGAAACACGGAAAAAAGAACACGTTAGAAACGTCAAAACACACAAAGCTGGCTCTAACATCGCAAGCCATGCCTGGGCTAAAGACCACAGGATCAACTTTGATGAAGGTCAAGTAATCGACAGAGCGAGGGAGCTAATCGCGCACAAGAAAAACTTTAGAATCATGGCACACTGCATTGACCACACAAGCTGACAACAACTCTAAGCCGTTACCAGAACAATACTCTAGCTGTTATACTTAAAAACTAACTTCATGTTATTATTATTATCGCTTCTCTTTTATATCATATTACTGCTTATATTTTATATATTTTAGTTGAATATCTTAATTTGTTGGTTTTTATATTTCATTACTACCTTCCTGTTGAAGGCTGCAGTCTGGCAGCCGAAAGCTCGTTATTAAACAAATATTTTGGTCAGAGAACGTCTATTTTACTCATTATGTATAATCCTGGTCACGCTTCTTCAATTTTTTCATAAAGCTTGTTCACCCGCGTTCACCGCCAAAATGTCATGACGATTGTGGGCCTTCGTTTAAACTCTGGCTTAACTCTTTCATAGGCGGCATCAAAATTTCTCAAGACTAGTCATATATGTTTTCTACTCTTAACTTAACCACCAGACGATTTTACTTGTACACAAACCTTTGCGCATAGTAAAACTTGTTTCTTGTACAAGTCTTTAAAATGATCAACTTTGGTAGGAATGAAGTTCTTGCTTACTTAATTAATCTTACTTAATAGTTTCATTATATATATATACTTGTCTTTCGTCGTTGCCTGAGACTTGAGTGTATAAGTATAAGTAGGAGTAGAAGGTGGCTAGCTGCCATCATCTATGGCCTGTTTTTTGTATGACAGAGAAGGGAATATAATACACATGGCGACTTGCATAGTTATCAAGAATAAAACATAATCCGAAAATAATCATCTTGTGACTTGATATCCATTTAAAAACAAGATAAGACAAGATGAGAGGTAATATTTCGACTCTATTGCTAAGTCATGATCAAACTAATAATTTTCAAGCTTTACAATAATTTACATTAAATTACAAGTTCAGTAAGCTTGTAAAATATTAGTTTGATAATGACTTTCCAATACGGTCGAAACTGATTACCTCTCCTTTTTGTCTTTTATTGTTTTTAACTTGGGTTCATATGAGACCGGCGGCAGGCTGATTTTCTGTCGCGAAAATCTTTCTTTGACTACAAAAAGGAATTATAATACTTCGTGTGTTATACCTACAGAAAAAACAAACCCAGTTTTGGCTTCGTTATGTGATTTTGCATTTCTCAAGTAGTCGTAATAAAGTTTTCGTGACGCCTCATATGGACGGCCCCTTAGATGATAATACTTTTCCATCAGTTCGTTGACAAATATATCTGTAATCTGTTTCCAAGTACTAAACAATAATATATTGTTTTTATAGGACCTGGTGGCTTTTACGATATTTTCTGACGCCTTCTAATCTTAATCTTGAACATGCATGAGTAATCATCTTTTGGCCGTTTCCTGCAGGTGTGGGTAGGTACACAGTTCTAAAGGGCGGTGGCGTGTTTATTGGTTGCGCACGAACAAACGAGCGAACGAACTAACAGGCAGACTATAAAGCGCTGTTTTAACCACACTGCAATATATCCAACAACATGTTCTTCCAATTTCTATAAATACAGGCCCAAAAATATAAGACATTGCTCTCACTACATAATTGAGATGCACAGACTGATACTTGACTCAAGTGGTATCCGACGTGATCTGTATATTCTCTATGACAAAGCTTTTCGCATGCATGGCTCCCACCGACATGCATCCGTCTTCTCCTGCATAGATAATCCCCGATATCTCTCGACTCTTTAGTTTACCAGAACGCGAACTTAAATTGGTCATTAACGCGCAGAGCTAATCCTGATTAAATAGTCGGCGCGAAGCTCAGTAATTAAAGGTCAAGGCTCTGAAACCAAGGTGGGTAGTTTAACTTCTCTAAACAGGAAAAAGGAGTTTTATATCCCTTTGTTTGAACGCTCTTCCCTATCGGAAGAATCTATAGGAGTGATTTATTTTTCCACGGTTTGTCAGTTGTTGATAATGTGATGGTAATAAACAGCACGGCTCAAACACTAGCTGGGTTTATGAGTTTTTCTCTGAGGAGACCATATTGACAATGTCAATAGAAAAATCACTTAGACCTGCTTCATTCTATACACAGAACGGTTGACACAGCATGTGTAGTCCGTCAAACATTCGTTTCGGTCCGCGCCTAAACCGTGTGCATTCAGTGATAATCGCTCGCTTCAACCGTGCTTCAACAGGAACAACGTCAATGAAGGCGCAACTTAATCTATCAAAAATTGGATTATAATATAGTAACTGCTCATTACCGGCCCAAATTACGTTGGTCACTTTTTTGTTTTTTTGAATGTCAAGAGCGGTTGATGAGTTTTGGCTAATGGCTGCATGGCTAAGTGCGAGTGTGAGTTGTTGTAATTTAGCTGAAGAGATTAATGATTAGGAATTTTCAGCAGGTATTCATCGGTTCCTTCAAAGACCAGTCCGGAAACATCAAACGAGATGTTGGAAAAACATTCTTAAGGAGATGGCTTAAAAGCCCAAAGCTACATTGGTTTATAGCCAATCCTTAGCTCCATACACGAAGCGAAGTCAGTCAGGCAGGCCAGTAGACTGAAATATAGTTATATACCAAGGTATAAGCATCAGAGTTGAACAAAGAATGAACTCAATGGCAATCGTAAGTAGTTCCTCAGTTGTGTGTACTTTTCTTTTTCCGGCCGTTTTACACTAAATAAATAAATAAATTGTTTAGCTTCACTGCCAAAAGCAAACTGTCCGCGAATGTGTTAAAGCGATTCATTGATCAAGTAAGATACGTTTTACAACTGCATATTGCACTTTGTACCTTGTTCTCTCAATATCCTTCATCATATTTCGTTTCGCTTCTTCACGTCACGGTGGTTAGTTTACGTTGTAATTTAAGTGAGAGTATAACAGTAACTTTAATTTTCAGAAGCTACGTTTAACCGACTTCTTTAGCCAGAGTAGCGTCTAAGTTAGTAATAATGTGTGAAATTCTTCATCTGACTGCGTTGGGAAGTGATTCAGCGCACTAAAAGTATTACCTAATGGCAATGCATTTTCTCTAGTTACCAGTGAGCCGTTTCTGTAAATAAAAACTGGACTCTGTCGCTGAAAGTGATGGCCGAACAACACAGATTCAATATCTCAGTAGGGAACTTGTAGTTTTTTCGTATGGGAAAATACCCCAACATGACCCGTATCAGACTGTGGATTTTTAACCCTTTGCTTTCTACTAATTGCTGGAGACGTTTCCTTCACGAATAATGAGTAAAAAGGTCTAAGCGTTAGCGAGTTTATAGACTAAAATATTAAAAATTGCAAACAAGCCTATCCGATTTGTTTTTCATGTGGAGCTTATTTTAATCCAGGGTCCAGCAGCTAATCTTTATTCAAAAAACATTTACTTTTTGTTAAAATTAGTCTTGAATATCAAATTTCTCCAAAAATTTACAGAACAATACATGATGAAGCATTAGGTATTTGCAAGTTGCGTGTTTTGGACAATCATTTTAACAGTTTTTCAGTTGTGCGCCAAAAAAAAACCGAAGTCAAAGAAGAAACCATCGGTCTCTTTTTGTACATTTTGTGACTGCATGATTTGTACAACAAACGTATAATTATTTCTAATGGGTTAAACTTTCAAAGATTCAAATTTCATGAAGCAAAACGAACCAACTATTTAATTAATGGCAATGAACTTCGATCCTAGTTTTAGTTTGAGTGCATATTAACGTACTGCGAAATTCCTTCCTAGTTTTCCTTGACAGCGGCATTGACACAACCAGTTTTCATTGCCCAAAAACGGGCATGGTCGACGAACTTTTCAACAAAGCTCTTTGCCAACGAAAAAACTTGTTAATTTGTAATGTACACAGGAGCCAAAAAAAACACTTATCAAGGAAAACTTGTCAAAGTACCACAAAAAAACTTGTCAGCACCCACACACCAGAATTTCTGAAGCTTTTTTGCAACTCTCGGTGCATCTCTTCCCCGCCCTTCTCCTCTCAACCTAATGCTTTCACTAATAAGCAGGCTTACAAGTTATTTTTCCGTCTTCTTAATCGCCAGGCATGTATTTGTAAATTGCCCTCCCTATAGTATAATTATATTCACAAGTACAATTATAATCCAATAAACAGCTTTTTGAACGAAAAAGGATTTGCACGGATGGAATCCACTGAAGCACTTTTGTTGTTTTCGACACTCCAGTTGATCAGGCCGACAGCTTTCAGCAGAAAAGTGCGGTCAATATTAAAATAGCTTTTTGGGTATATTTAAAGAAAAGTCTGTTCTCTTTATATAGAAATGTATTTTATACACTACTTGATAACTTGAATATCAAGTTTCAAAATGATTAGTTATGATCGTTAAGATCACGTGTTCCAGGACGTGGCTGCCATATCAATCGCTCGGTCAACACCGATACTTTCCTGTCTCCTTATAATATTATAGGAGCGTTGTTATTAAACCTTCTCTTCTCTCTCCCTCTCGACA
Organism: Corallium rubrum; assembly: GCA_964035015.1. Lineage (NCBI taxonomy): Eukaryota > Metazoa > Cnidaria > Anthozoa > Scleralcyonacea > Coralliidae > Corallium > Corallium rubrum. Next base: position 710,996 of record OZ036009.1, read on the forward strand.
TCTCTTCCCCTTCGCTCCATCTCTACCTTTCTCTCCCTCTTACCCCTCCCTTCCTTTTCCTCTCTCTCTCTCTCTCTCTCTCTCTCTCTCTCTCTCTCTCTCTCTCTCTCTCTCTCTCTCTCTCTCTCTCTCTCTCTCTCTCTCTCTCTCTCTCTCTCTCTCTCTCTCTCTCTCTCTCTCTCTCTCTCTCTCTCTCTCTCTCTAGCTTTCTCTCTCCCCCTCTCTCCATCTTTTCTTCTCCCCCCATTCCCTCTGACTCTCTCTCTCCCTCTTCTCTTCTCCCCCTCCTTTTTCTTCCCCTCTTTCTTTCTCCACGTCTCCCTTCAATTCTCCACTTCTCTCCATCTGTCTATTAATTACGGGAGGTCTCTAACCTGAGAAGCAGATTCAGTCTCTAAACCACTTAACGACGAGAAACGAATGCTGAACTTTGAGACCACTCGTAAAAGCTTGCACTATAGCAACAACTGCAGTTGTAGATTTCGGTTCAAGTGTGATACACATTAAACAGTGGCAGTGTTTTAGATAGAGCAAAGTGAAAAGCCGATGTTAAAAGCTGTTATCTGGATGCATTTGACATAAACTGTCACCATACTCAGACATGGAAGAAGCCGTCACTTGTTCCGACGTGTGGCTATGTCCCGCTATACTAGACTATACTAGACTACTTTCTCTGACGCTGTGCTTCTGGCGAATCATGTCTGGAGGGATGAACTAGCCCAAAGGACTGATGAAGTTCTAGGATATTATAATCTGTTTGCTTATAAACCATGATATATGTTTTTCCTAACTTACTGACGTCGTTAGGATGCAGGAGAACCGTTGATGGTGAGTGGGCGGTGTGCTGCCATTGAATTATAATCTTTTGTCCTAATGCACTAACTTTCTTTGACCTGCCGACATGCAGTCGGTTTACAAGATTTAATTGAATGGAAAAATCCAATTGATAAGCGAGTTTAAAAACAAAGTACTGTGCTAGGGTGTATATACTGTAGCTTCAATGATGTTTCACTGTATTTAAGTTTAAGTATCAGGCAGTAAATAACCGAGAAGCATCTCTAGGTTGACGTGATCTGTTAGATAAGACACTAAATTACCGAGTTACGCGTAAATACCTTTCAAACATAAGCCGTTCAACTTCATCAGAACGAGTGTGTTTGATCTGTTTCTAGAGCGATTTACGTGTGAATTAACGGATGATGTGTGCAAATAATATTCATTGTTCACTATTTGCTTTTCTTAGGTCAATATTGACTCTTTGCAGTTTAAATTTCATAAGGTCAATTCTGACTGCAGATTAAGATAATGAAAAAAAAAAGATTGGATACTAGCCCTGTGGTTATCCCGACGTACCGCACATTAAGCGATATAGTCTAAACGCGTGTCCACTTATCTCTCTTCTCTCTTTATAATGTTTGCGCGGTAATCGTTAATTATCCTTATTAAGGTGACGTTGTTTTTTTCCATGCCGCCAATTAATCTTACAAACAAATCTCACCGTCGAGCAACGGGACATTAAACTTAATGAACGATGGACGTTCGGCGTTTTAACTCGACGGATGCTCTCGTGTTAAGCTATTTGAGTCCATATTGCCGACTGTGAATGAGTGTCCAGCCTCGTGTACTAGTGTAGAAACAAGCACCCGAAAAAAACTCGAGATATTGTTCTCATCCGAGGTTACATCTTCCCTACAAAGTATTTTCTGTGTAAAAACGTTTCTACGTTGTTCATTGTTTAATCATTGAAAACCAGGATGTCAATCCACAAGGTTTGTGATGTGTTGATTGTTTAGAAATGTTTTATATATACTGTTTGTATTTGGTTCGAGTATTTTTCAATGGTGTATAAATATATTTGGGGGTGTAAATAAAGTGGAGTGTTGCGTATAAACCTGCATGGTTCTCATATGACGCCGATCGTCGGCGATTTGTGATTTAGATGCATGTTAAAACGGGAAGTGCAGCAGCATCTCAGTAATAAAGAACAATGCAGAAAAGCAGTGCTCTTATTCTTTTACTTAACATGCATCTAAATCATGGGTCGGCGACGATCGGTGACATCTGAGAACCCGGCTATAGCAGTGCTTTGGATAGAGCAAAGTGAAAAGTTGGTGAACTGCGGTCCCGAGAATAGTTTTGACTTTTGACAACGAAATACTGACGTTTCTATCAGAGCTCTTCATGAGAAAACCATTCATGTACGTCGAGCTTATTTCGTTCAAGATCATCCTAGCATTGTTGAATGCAATTGTTTGCACGAAGTTTTTGCTAAAGCTGGATTTCCATTCAGTGCATTTTGTCGCGCGATCGACTTTTCTCGATCGCTTTCTTTTGAAATGTGTGTATTCAACCAAAGCTAATGAAATGCGTTCCGGTTGACAACCCACAATTCAAAAGAAAGCGATCGCAAAAGTCGATCGCGCGATAAAATGCACTGAATGGAAATCCACCTTTAGACACGTTTCCTCCCCTAAGATTTACTCGTTTTTCGCCCTATAGACCACTTGCACTTATTCCCTTGGTGGAGGAAAAATGCTTTTAAACTATAGAATTTTCACTGATTATTTGCCCTGTTGAAAGTCGGAACTTTGAAATTGTCCTCCAGATGCACCGTTTTGACGTCATCTGCAAGAGGTCTATATATACGTATTTATTATAAGACTAATGCTGTAGAAAGTAGAGTGGTGCGTAGGCAGTGTTTTAGATAGATCAAAGTGAAAAGCTGGAAACTGCCGAGTGTCGAGATTAGTTTTGATAGCGAAATACTGACGCCGTCGCTCTGAGCGAAGCCCTTCATGAAACTTAATCACCACCTTTTCACTTTGCTCTAAAGTTGTAGAGTCGTGTGTATAATATCAAAACAGTGTAATAAAAGTAGCGTGCTGCGTAGGTAGTGTAGAAACAACAATCGAAATATAGTAACGTTAGATATACTGCCGAAACAGAGAACGTAGGAGTGTATCGTTTCGAGCGAAGGCCCTTCGTCAGAGAGAAACCGTTGGGCCTTCGTTCTTCTCTGACGAAACGTTATAGACTCCCCAGTACGTTCTCTGTTTCGGCAACATATCAAACCTTACTATATTTCGATTATATAATATCAAGCCAGTTGCATCATTTGAGGGCCAAGAAAAATACAATCTGCGTTTATTATTTTATTCCCTGTGGTTAGTAATGTTCATTGCAAATAAAAAATCCCTCACCATATCACACCAAGAAACCAGAAGGTTATTTTAGGTACTGTGGTTATAGTACCAGTTGAGTGATGTCAGTGAACATCACTCGTCACTCGCACTTAGACCACATGACTATATTAAGACTATTAAATGACCATGGCCGTGGCTCTGGGAAGCATTTTTTGTCAGAGAAGCGCCTTGATCAGGGCCGTAGGAAGATGTTTCAGGTTGCTGGGACAAAGAAAGATTGAATCTTCCTCTGCGTCATACGTCTGCGCTAACTGGCAGCGGAAAAAACTCGTGCTTTCACGTCTAATTTTTAGGGTGGCTCAGCCCCCTCCTTCTGGCGATTAGGGGGGCGCTTGCCCCCCCCCTGGTTCCTACGGCCATGGCGCCTTCAAAAGTATTTTAGACATGATATTTCTAACGTTGAATGACCTCGTTCTTATAATTTAGTATTGGTCTCAGTGTTTTTGAAATACTGCGCCAAAGACGCAAACGTAAATTTACATCTTGCGTTTCATTAGAACATGTCGAACATTCTTTTCGCTTTCTTTTCGCCTTGTTTTGATATTGTAAATTCTTTATTAGATAAGTCAAGATTAACTTGTAAATAACATTCATCATACTCTGAAAATATGGCTGAATTAGCCGGATTAATTGAAGTTTGTTTGATCTCTGCGCACTTTTGTGAAGTACTAGAAATGCGCGATTATATATTTAAAAAAATAAAATAATAAGAAATAAATTTAGAAGCGTGTTATTTTTTATCAGGGCAATACCCAAAGCTCTTGCCTTCAGTCTTGGCTAATTTAACACTACAATAATCGTCTTTTTTGCTGTTTGTTTTTCAGACTCTCAATCTCTTTGTCGTTCTCGTCTCTATACTTTGCGTCACAGCACTTCCGTTGTCAAATACATCTTCGACAATTGCTGCTAGAGGTTTGTCTACCAGCGGTGAAAACACTTACTCTCTAAATGATATCTTAAAGTGTCAACAATACCTGAATAAACTTTATTTGAATAAACTTTACCTCAACCTTCGACACTTCCAGAATAAAGATATCACTTGTAATGATGGCACTACTGCTGGGTAAGTTGATGAAAAAACTCGGGCAGTTGCTCTTTGAAATTAAATCGTGGTAGTACTGCTCGACCAAGTCTGCCTAGCAAGCGTTTTGAAACGCTAAGAAAGGCTTGCTACGCAGGCTATGCGTTGCAAACTCTGTTCCAGACTATAAGAAATCGAATATTTTTATTGATTGTTGGTCTGTCTGTCTCTGTCTGTCTGTCTGTCTGTCTGTCTGTCTGTCTGTCTGTCTGTCTGTCTGTCTGTCTGTCTGTCTGTCTGTCTGTCTGTCTGTCTGTCTGTCTGTCTGTCTGTCTGTCTGTCTGTCTGTCTGTCTGTCTGTCTGTCTGTCTGTCTGTCTGTCTGTCTGTTTCTTTGTTTGCTTTGTTTGCTTGTTTGTTTGTTTGTTTGTTTGTTTGTTTGTTTGTTTGTTTGTTTGTTTGTTTGTTTGTTTGTTTGTTTGTTTGTTTGTTTGTTTGTATTTAGATATTATGTTACAATGGCAGCCATTTTTTTCATTATTATCATCATTATTATTGCTCTCACGAAACATGTTTGTTTTTAGATATTACATCAGGAGATCTTATGGAAGTAAAAAATGGATCATCTACTTAGAAGGTTTGTCCGTTTTTAAAAAAAATTCGGCATGTCTAAAATATGAAGATTTAAACTACGCCAATTATTATATTTGACCTATTAAACTAAAACTAAACTAAACTAACCTTATTTATACTGGATAACTGTATCATTTATATCTAAACTGTTATCCTCAGAGGTCCAGTAAGAAGGGCCCACCCTCATTGGTCCAGTGTTACTACAGGAGGAAACCGGAGTACCTGGAGGAAACCTGTGCTGTTTGGTAGAGTCAAACTGGTAGCACTCACGGCCAAGGTGATTTTTTTTAATCAGATAACTGCAACTTAACTCGAAGGAAGCGTGTGCGTGTGTTTCTCTCACAACGCCAAACATGTAGAATTTTCAAGTGATTATGTTTGATAATAGCAAAGATATATAACCTTCTCTGATAACTCATTATGCACAGTTTAATTTGCATATCAAACAAACTGAAATATCTCAAGAACGAAGCAAGGAACGAAAAACTGCAAAAGATGTTACTCTATCATTTTAAGTGTTCTTTCAAATAAGACAAACTTAATTTTCGTTTCATGTGCACTTTTAGTCTAACGCCGGATTAATTTTCTTTGTCTTAAGTAACTCCAGATTATTTTACTCTTGTCTATTATGCCAGACGATTTTCCTTGTCAAAGGGAAAACTCTCCGACAGTTGGTGGGCTGCAAGTGGGTTAATTAAATAGTCATGCAGTCAACCGTTACGGTCGTTGTATACCAAATTTTAAAAAAAATGTGTATTGACAAAAGGATATTGAAGATAAACAAGTTTAAAAAACAACTTACGATTCAGAAATGAGTCTACGTGATAAAATGAGGTCTTATTAAAATTTTATCGTTGAGTCGTAGTTATTCGCTGGATCGTATTGATGTCGCAATTAACAGACCTCCAACGAAGAACTAGCTACATGCGTTAGAAGTTAGCCTATATATAGTAGTGGAGATTGACAATTATTTTTAGTTTTTTTTTTGCCTTTTGGGCGAATGGTAGACTTTCTCAAAGTCCTTTTCAAACATTTTTGACCTTTCGACATTTTTGACCTTTCGGTTCCTCGTTGAAAATACTTTTCCCACATGCAGCGCCAACCTCGTCCCCAGGGCATTTTGCCTCCACGTTGGGAGGTCGGCGAAAATGGCCCTGGCATCGGCTGGTCGATTCTATAATCGGATTGGCCGGTTTAAAAACTTGATTAATTCAGATACAGTGTAATTTATTCATCAAAATATGAATTGCAATAAATCCACTCTGCGAAGTTCATCCAAAGAATTGTAACGATAGCTTTGGTTAAAGTCAAGAACAACATTAGATATATGTTTCTTCCCGACATTTAAATGTATCCTGGATAATCGTGGGGAGTATCATGATGAATAATGCTAGCCAGTTGCATTTATGATAAAGGTTCACATGAGTGATTCGGCAGAGCGTTAAATATTTCTTATTTATTATTCATGTATACGTTTTATACAAAAACGAAACACAAAGACCGCATCAATTTTCTTGCCAAAACACCCAAAAATTCTGGGTGTCACGTGACCAGCCGATGCCAGGGCCATTTTCGCCGACCTCCCAACGTGGAGGCAAAATGCCCTGGGGACGAGGTTGATGCAGCGCGCCAAAATTCACCGGTGAATTTTTCGACCGGTGACGTAATTCGGATCCACAGTATAACATTCTTTGGAAGTTGGAGTTAAACAGACTCTTGAAAACGTTTTAGTAGGGGTAGAACCACTTTCCATTGCATGTACGACAACGCGAAACACGTAAAAACAGGGTGATGTACATTTCAGCAATTTCCTGCCAGAATATTTAATTAGATTCAAAAACCTGCAAGCGAAACAAGTCCACTTCTTTCCTCCCGCCTTTCCGCTCGCCCGCCTTTCCACTCGCCCGCCTTTCCACTCGCCCGCAAAAACTAAGCGCTAAGAGGCGGACTTGGAGCAAGTCTAGGCGATTGTGTGTGTTTATAAGGTGGTGGTTTGGCCTGGTGGCTATGACATGCAGTCTCTACTATATTTTACACGATGATTTTTTTTATTTAAGGTGGCTGGTATTGTTTCACTGACTCATCATGCATTGCGCGTACAAACTCTTCAATGAAACACTTGATGTCGTCACGTGGTTGGTTTTCAAGAAGGCGAGGTAAGACTCAGTAATTAGCGTGGCGTCCACCTTAACCCGCACGTTTCCGCGTCTTGTGTAGCGCTATGTCGGCAGCACGGATCTTTCTATCACTGGCTATTGCTGTTACACGGTGCAACGATTTGTGAAACCTGTGTCGCAACGCTATTACGAGACAGGACGGTTTCAGGACAGATTGCGTAACTCCCCCTCGTTTTATGAACTTGTGTCGCTTTCCATCGCGAGACAAGATTCACAGTGCGTTGCGCGAAGTTGAAGTGCATCCTACTTTGGTGAAACTTGGCTCGCATTGCAAAGCGACACATGTTCATAAACAATGGAGTGTTACACGTTGTAATCTGCGTGGAAACCTGTCTAGCACACTTTCACGAAAAATTGCATCGTGTAAAGGCGGCTTATGTTTCATCAGGCCATAGTCCCCCCCCCCCCCCCCCTCCCCCAAAGCGCGTGATATGACCAGTAAACTCGTTCTCAGCGCTATACCATGTAACACCAGGAACATAGCCAGGGGGTAGCCGCGGCTCCCCCCTTTTGATATAAAACAACAGACAAAACTGATGCAATATGAATTGTGTCAGGAAATAAACTGTAAACAGTGTATTCAATCTACTGAGTGTATGCATTTTGAGTATCTATGTGACGTTTGCGTGTTTTGAGTATTTCATATGACGTTTTTTAACCTTTAGACTCTGTAAAATCTTCCTCTAAAAGCCAGGAAATGGCATTTCAGCGACTCTCGATTTCAAAATTTCCCGGGGGAGCATGTCCCCGGACCCCCTTAAAAATTTATTTTGATTTCGGCTCCCCCCCTTTCAAAATCCTGTCTACGTCCCTGTGTAACACTCAGCACCTTAAACTCTTTCCTGTCCGAATTAGTCGTTAGTATTTTATTCTGGCTAACGTATAATGCCAGACGATTTTACTCACCTCTGGAGAAGCCCTCGGGCAGGAATGAGTTATAAACTATTTCTCTAACTCTTTCTTGTCCGAATTAGTCTTTAGTATTTTATTCTGGCTAACGTATAATGCCAGACGATTTTATTCATCTCTGGGAAAGCCCTCGGAGAGGAATGAGTTATAATATCTCTTTTTATTATACAATTGAATTCAAAACTGTCCAAATAACGCTAAAAATGAGTACAAATATACAGCGATATTTGGATAGTAGAAAACTGGTTTGACAGATTCTGTTAGCCAATCAAATTTACACACGGGCGGCTACTTCATGTATGCTTATTATTTTGTCATGGTGCAAGTCACGCTACTTCTCTGGCCTTTTTAGAGTTTTCTTTTTCCATAAAAATATGTTGATCAGAACAGTTGTATAATAAATCTCTTATTAGATGTTTTGGTGTGTAGTATCGCTGTATATTTTTACTCGTTGTTTACTCTACGGCACAACTCGTAAAAATATACAGCGATACTGCACACCAAAACATCTAATAAGATATATCTCTTTCTAAAAGTCCTGTAGACGCATGCACGCCATGCGTGCCTATGTTTAACATTTCTTTTGTTGTTCTTCCAGGCACTGGTATTTTGTCTCCATTCTCATCAGCTAACCCATCATGGTGGAATGCAAATCATGTGTACGTAATTAATTATAATTCTTTCTAGATTTTACTCTGGGTTAATGAAAATGTAACCGTGGAGCAATGCAATCAGGGGGGCCCGGCCTCCTCTGGCAAAAGTGCTGCCCCCCCTGAGAAAATTTGGCTTCATATGCCTCAGTTAAGCTCCCCCCCTAGGTTTTTCCTGCCCCCCCCCCACCCCCCCCCACCCACCCCACCCCCCCACCCACCCCCCCCACCCCTTGACAAAAAATCCTGGCTACGCCTCTGAATGCAATTTCTAATTATAATATTCATGTTTTTTTGTATTTAATATTCAGGTTTGTTCCATATTGTTCAAGTGATGCATGGAGTGGCAATGTTTCAAGCTCTGAATCTGGAGGTTGGTTATCTTTTTTTTTAGTCAAGTCAAGTCAAGTCAAGATTTATTTACACTTCAGAGGATTATAATTACAAAGAGATATTAAAAGGGTTATTACAATTATAAAATAAATTAGTGACAATAAAATGAATTAATTAAATAATGAAGTGTGCCGTGGCTATAGAGGAGCACAGGCTTTCGAGCCAGCCACCGCCGTAGAGATAAATACGACTTTAAACTGGTGTCAGACTAATTAAGAAATGGCTCATGGTTTAGTGTGCTCCATCGAGTTATGGATGCACGCGGGAAATTGGGAGAGCACGAAAAAATCTTAAGAGTTGGTCGAGGCGTAGCCGATAACAACTCTAGATTTTTGAGTGCATTAAATCCTTTCACAAGCCGGCGAATCGTTTTGGTTGTTGTGTTTTTCTACTTTCGTAGCCAAGTCTTTTTTGTTCACTAAAATCCAACCAAAAGGACAATTTAAACTCGGTTACCGGGTCGTTGTTCTTTATTACTCGATAACATTAAATGACTTGGTATTTTGATGATATAAAAGGCCATAAAAAGTCAATTTAAAACTCAGTTTTTCAAGTTTTGTTTTGAAATTTTTCCCCCCCGCTTTTTCCCCGTGCTCCATCGAGTTATGGAGCACGCACAACAGCCAATCAAAAACGTTGCTATATCAAAGCTATGTTATAATAATTTATAATACTGGTGTACTGCCGTTTCCATTCATTTCCCCCATAGTTAAAATTAAAGTTCAATTATATGGAAAATAAACAAAAAACAACAGTAGCAGGCACGGTAGGTTTAGATTAGAAAATAGTAATAATATAAATAAGTTTTGTGGAAACAACACGAAAAATATTTCTTTGCCAGAAAAAGCAAAGAAATATTTTACGTGGTGTTTCCACACAACTTATTATTACTTTATCGCCATAAAAACTTTCAAAGAATTAATTAAATAAAAATAGTAATAAGTTAATCAGTAACATTCACAGTTAATAGTTAATATGACCAAGAACAGAATCAAGTTTGTGCCATTTAAGAAGGAAATTTTTGTAACTCTTTGTAAATTGCATATAACTTAAATTTTTTTATATCAAATGCAACCATTCTCTATACAGAACATTGTAAGCAATTGTTTTTTGCTTCGTATAACTTTGGTATAAAGGCGAAGCGCATTTGTTTTTTGTTTTTTGCTTTGTATAACGTTGGTATAACGGCGAAGCGCATTCCACATTGCGCGTTTGCGATGTTTGTTTGCAGGGGCGGATTTAGGGGAGTGGATTGGGTAGCTAGCCACCCCCTCTTTGGTCTAGAAAAAATTAATAAATGACGCTAAATATTGATGCGCCTTCGTTGATAGCTGGTCTTATTCTTAACTGTCCGTTAGAGCTACTATTGCTCTTTCGTTTAGGACAGCTCTAGTTGACCGTGAAGTTGTAGTTTTCATTTGCGTTTTTTAAGTGTTTTTTTTTTGAAAGTGTTACAAAAAAATACAAGTAACCCAAATATATAACTTTTTTCTACTGCTGAGTGCTCAAACATGCCGCCAAAAATGGCTCTCAAAATGCTGGAAATGCCATTTCAGAGACCCAATAACTCAATAATTTCCGGAGGGGCATGCCCCCAGACCCCCCCCCCCTAGAAGGCTCGGGCTTCGCTTTCAGCCACCCCCCTTTCAACAATCCTAGATCCGCCCCTGGTTTGTTTGTGAGACTCGAGAAAACATATCTTATTGATGTATCTGCTATATTTCTTTACTCGTTCCCCTCTTTTTTATTCATCTTTTTCTTTTTCTTTTACTCTTTTCAAGTGTTACTTGTTCGTGATTGAGAATTTATCATCTTTTCCCTTAGGAAATTTTTCTTTCATGGGTTATCGAATTATCAACGAACTTGTCAAAGAACTTCTGACTCAAGGTCTTTTAAACTCTGAAGATCTTCTCTTCGCAGGAAGCAGGTAAATGCATTTACATAGATCTCGCGCTTACCGTCTCAAATATACCGATTTCATCTTTGATACAGTGGAACTTCGATATACGACCACCCCGTAATACGACCACCTTGTTATTACGACCGCTTTTTTCTGATCGAGGTTCCACTGTAAATGCATTTAGATAGCAGAGCTTGAAATAACGGCCGGCGGCCGGCGGTTTTCCGACCGAATTCCAGTTTTTCCGACCAAATGCTGAAATGATCGGAAATTTTGTCCGGACAAATTTTGAAAAAAAAAGCAAAATCTGTTTTTTTAAATGATCGGGTCGGCGCTCAACACTCCATTTTTCTTGTTAAATTTCCATTGGGTTTTCCATCAGTTTTGAGTTAAAGTTGGTTTTACACTTTACAGTGCACTATCAAAATTTCTTCGATCAGAGTATGCTTTAAACAAATTTTAGTTAACTTAAGTGTGTGACAGTGAGTTACGGGTCAGAGTGACTGCTTTCATTGTTGTTAATTTGACGACGTTTCGAGCAAAGGCCCTTCATGATCAGGACAGTTAGTTAAATAGGCTGATCAAATAGGCTTATTTGACTCTCCTGACGAAGGTCCTGAGCTCCAAACGTCGAGGAAACGTATTCTTTATCTTCCAGGTTGTCGAGTCGAGATAACAACAGTGCGTGATTTTTAATTCAAAACCAATGCGTTAAACTGCGATTGACGCCATTGTAATCACAGAAACTTATCGTGTAATCCAGCTTTTCAGTTTAAAGTTGTTTCATAGTTACCATTTTAATTAAATTGTTATTCACTATAACTAATACGCAATTCAGAATTAAACATTTGTGTTTTATTATTACAAATAACAAGTAGAGTGATTTACTGCATGCTTGACAGAATTTACTAAACGGAGGGGGTCAAACTAAACTAAAAAATTTCCGACCAAATTTGAAAATTTCCGGTCAAATTTCATTTTGCTCGGAAGTTTTGCCGGACAAATTTTAAAATTATTTCAGGCTCTGGATAGATCTCGCGCTTACTCTCAAATATACTGATTTCATCTTTGATACAGTGGAACTTCGCTATACAACCACCCCGTTATTATGACCACCCCGTTATTATGACCACTCCGTTATTACGACCACCCCGTTATTATGACCACTCCGTTATTACGACCACCCCGTTATTACGACCATGCACGTGCACCCCGTTAATACGACCACCCCGTTATTACGACCACCCCGTTATTATGACCACTCCGTTACTACGACCACCCCGTTATTATGACCACTCCGTTATTACGACCACCCCGTTATTATGACCACCCCGTTATTACGACCACCCCGTTATTACGACCACCCCGTTATTACGACCACCCCGTTATTATGACCACCCCGTTATTACGACCACCCCGTTATTATGACCACTCCGTTATTACGACCACCCCGTTATTATGACCACTCCGTTATTACGACCACCCCGTTATTATGACCACCCCGTTATTACGACCACCCCGTTATTATGACCACTCCGTTATTACGGCCACCCCGTTATTACGACCATGCACGTGCACCCCGTTAATACGACCACCCCGTTATTACGACCACCCCGTTATTATGACCACTCCGTTACTATGACCACCCCGTTATTATGACCACTCCGTTATTACGACCACCCCGTTATTATGACCACCCCGTTATTACGACCACCCCGTTATTACGACCACCCCGTTATTACGACCACATTTGGCCCGACGGTGGTCGTATTAATGAGGTTCCACTGTATATTCTTTTTAGTGCTGGAGGCATTGGTGTTATGCTGAACGTTGACCGCGTTGCTGATATGATGAAAACTGCGGGCTCATCATGTCAGGTGAGAGGGCTATCAGACTCTGGTTGGTACATGGAGAAGAAAATGCCTGGATGTAAGAGTGATCCCAAGAAGTGTGGTAAACCTTTTGATGCTCTTGCAAAAGGAATGAGGTTAGTTGTTAATTCACTTTACTATTCCAACTCCACAGTCCACTCCCTACTCCACTTCACTCCACTCCCGCTTCACTTCACTTCACTTCACTTCACTTCACTTCACTTCACTTCACTTCGCTTCGCTTCGCTTCGCTTCGCTTCGCTTCGCTTCGCTTCGCTCCGCTCCGCTCCACTCCACTCCACTCCACTCCACGTCACGTCACGTCACTTCACTTCACTTCACTTCACTTCACTTCACTTCACTTCACTTCACTTCACTTCACTTCACTTCACTTCACTTCACTTCACTTCACTTCACTTCACTTCACTTCACTTCACTTCACTTCACTTCACTCCACTCCACTCCACTTCACTTCACTTCACTCCACTCCACTTAACGTCCAAAGCGAACTAAACAATGCACGCTCCACCCGCGCTGGCAAAGCGGACGTAATGGAAAATAGCCACTTTACTTTATTTTCCAATTTTCTTTACTCTTTTCTGCTAGCTACTGGAGAGGTGTTGTTCCAACGAAATGCGCAGAATCATTTCAAAGCCAACCATGGCGATGCTATTTTGCTCAAAATATTTATCGTACTTTGAAAAGTAAGACAAGGACCTCTTGGATCAGTGACTTTCTTTCAGTCAGTGATATAAGAGACCTGCAGACCAATTATTTTACGGGTTTTTTGTTTTTTTCTAGCTCCCGTGTTTGTTACCCAATGGCAGTACGACATAACGCAATTAGCGATGGAGAATCCGGCAGTGGGAATGCTGAAAAGTCTAACATTTGGACAAACACTGTTGCGCAAAGTTTTTGCGTTAGTTAGCAATCTGAAAAAGTCGTTACATGATAGTGGTGTAAGGTAAAATAACTGAGTACTTCAAACTTTATTTAGAGAAGTAAATATACTGTATTAATTTATTATTGAGTCGGTTTTCTTTGTTCTTTCGAGGGCTTTATATCGCATAAAGTCCTTGAATAATAATTAGAAACGAAATGAAATGAAGAAAAAAACAACGACAATTTTTGTCCAAGGTGGAAAAAAAGACAAAACTTTGTTGGAAAACCTCCTCAATAATAAATTAAGTCAGGTAAATCCCTCGAACGTCGGGATGTATGCGATATAAAGCCCTCAGACGATGCGCTTCCTCGGGTCTTTATATAGCATACATCCCTCGTTCTCGGGATTTATGTATAGGATAAAGGACGAGAACGAGGGATTTATGCGAAAATAAAGCCCTCGGAAGAACAAAGAAAACCGACTCAATAATTATTTAAATATTACTTAAAAGTAGCGTGCTGCGTAGGCAGTGTTGAAACAACAATCGAAATATAGTAAGGTTAGATATACTGCCGAAACAGAGAACGTAGGAGTCTAACGTTTCGAGCGAAGGCTCCTAAAGTCCTACGTTCTCTGTTTCGGCAGTATATCTAACCTTACTATATTTTACCACATTTTCACTTTGCTCTATCTCAAACACTGCCTTCGCAGCACTCTACTACTAATAAAACACTAGTCTAGCTTATCAAACGAATCACTGAATCAGTATTTCAGTTAATGAAGTTGAGACCATTAGGTAAACTACAGTATATATTTAAATATAGTAAGGTTAGATATACTGCCGAAACAAAGTGAAAATGTGGTAAACTGTTGAGGTTTCTGCGCTCGAACCGTCAGTTTTCCGTTACTAAAAACTTCGGTAGTGTTGTATTAAGTTCATCTCAATTTCAGTATTCTCCTAAACCTGTTAATTTTAATATTTTTTGTCTGATTTGTTTTATTTGTTGCTTTATATTACAGCGGTGTCTTTTTTCCTGCTTGTATCTCGCACTCCATCTTGACAAACAGGTGAGTTGGACGTACTAAGCTCTCTTCACTTCTTTTTTATAGAGTTTCTACTTTATAAAGGGTTTCTACAGGAAACGATTTGCTGAGGAAAACCTGAGGCAATGAATCTACTTTCCCGTTCAGACCCTATACAGTCCGTTAGCAAGTCTTTTTTTTATTTTGCCGTAGCACCATTTTGTACTGTATAATAAACGAGCAGGAGTGTTTTATCAGATATAAAGACACGAGGCGAAGCCGAGTGTTTTTATATCTGATAAAACACGAACTGCGAGTTTATTGAACGGCTTCAAAAACGAACCACTTGGTAAGTTGATTGGCGGAGTTAGTTTGAAAAATAACCTTGTCTAAGCCGAGAAAATCAAAGCTAAAGTTTATGTAAATCAGGAGAAATCTTTATCACATATAAAGATACGATACGGTCATGATTTTCTTTTGTGTTTTCCTCATGAATTATTAATGAGGTTTTGAACAAGTTTTAACACAGTGTTTGTATATGCTCAAGGAAATATTTTAAAAATGAAGTGGGATTATCACCACACTCTTTTTCATGAATGTCGTGGAGTATTTTCTTTAGAACATAGTCCTTGAGAGCTATGCAACTCTCGTTCTAAACTATACTATTTTCAGCTATACTACTTTTGTCCTAAACGTTTCTTTTTTTCCTCTTTTATAGTAATTGGTTGTCAACCACTGTGGAAGGATACAGTCTAGATAGCGCATTAAAGTGCTGGTTTAATAAAACTAGCCAGAAGCATTCCACTCCTTCTTCACTAAACTTGTCATCTACTCCTTGTAAATCGATATTGATAGACAGCTGTGGCTATCCTCTATGTAACCCGTGGTGCCCATTAGCACGGAATCCTTTTACTGGACAGATTATGACTACGGGCAATTCGCAAGGAATTTCACTAAATCCCAAACTAGTATCCCAAGTCCAGATTTCAAAATTCCTGGGCAGAAAGTAGTTTCAAAAAGGCTTAGAGGTGTTAAAATTATAGAGAATATTTCACGCTATTTTTTACACTTGTGTAAAGTTTATTCGCAGACTCTATAAATGTGCAAATCTTTGCTTCCCTATATTTGCAAGATACTGTGTTATATAGTCTTATATTATATAAGCATAACATAAATATTTAGAAGAAAAAAATGTTACAATTATAAACAAATTGTTCGAAAATTTATAATCGATATTACACAGAATGTGAAATAGAGAATCCAGACCAATGAGAAAATTTTGACATTAACGATTCCTTCCTATTTTACATAATAAGTGATATTGTAAATATACTTTCAATTTTTCAGGATTTTTTATGAATAAATTATACTCTAGTACCAGCCTGTCGCTTCTGTAATATAATTTGCTGCAAAGGCCCATTAATTTTCATTGTGGAGGGAAAATGTCCTGGGTACGATGTTTCTTGGGTTGTGCGCGCATAATTTTGGCGGGCTCCAACTGGGTCAAAACTGGTCAAAACTTAGCCCAATCTCGTTCCCAGAGCCCACGTTCCTCACCCAATTAACAATTATTCGCCGAAGGCTCTGTGAATATCGGTGAATAATAACCGAGACGAAGTCGAGGTTATTATTCACCGATATTCACTGAGCCTGACGCGAATAATTGTTTTAGTATAAATACACATTTTCGTACTTTTAGGATCAATATTTTCTTTAAAATTGTTCATTTCCTCGTCTGTCGCATTGACAACTTGACTGGCGGCCATTTTAGATAAACGCTGTAGGTGATTATCGAGAATTAATCTGAAGTAGCTCGACCAATCAGCGCACGCGATTTTCTATAATCACCTGTAGTGAACTCTATATAACTCTTCTTTCGGATAACAAGAATCCTGTGATGGCGTGAACAGATTATCCCAGAGCCTCATTTCCCACCTGCTGGGTAAGGGGAACGGCCTCTGGGAACGAGATTAAACTTATAAAAGTGGTTATACAGCTTCTTCCCGAGGGGGTGAGGATGTTGTGTTGAAATCCGACTAAGAAAACTGTACGGGGCCACTTTAAGTTAGATATTTACTCGTACTATTTCGGAATTGTATCGGAAGCTGTTCGGAAGTTCCGAGCAAAATCTTGTTTTCGGTTTTCGCGCGCATTTTGAATAAACGTGGAAGACCCTAGCTAAGATGGCGGATAAAGCGAAGGTTGCTTATGTTCATTCTGAGCAGTTTCTTCACTTATCCAACAAGCTTCCCAAGGTGAAACACCGGGTAAGTTCTAGGTTAGCAGCTTAGTAACTAATTTGTGCCAAGAAATATCGGAATAGCTTTCAATTTCTTACAAATAAGGACGCTTTGTTTCCATCCTGCAGCCCTTTCCCGCCTGTTGACCTCAGGACGTGCCGCCTCTTGTTTGCCGTTTCAGTAGTTTTAGATATTTTACAGATATTTTATTTAAAGTATTCTAGCTTCTAAGCTACAGGTCCACTTATTTACTGTGTCAAAACTTGTTTGTAAGACTCAGAAAGGGACAAAAGGTTGCGTGTACATTGTAATGTATTTAAATCTTAAATATATTATAATTAACCTTGCTTGTTGCAGGCGACTTTAGTTCATTCTTTAATTGAAGCTTATGGACTACTGGATTTAAATAATATCAGGTATTAAAAAGCTGTAATTATCTTTATCTTAGTTAAATATTTAATAAATAGTACTTATTAAAACCGTATATTTATTATTCATTTAAAGGGATATGGCAATAAAAATTATTTTTGTCTAATTTGTAAGAACATCAAGAATAGTTATGAAGTGCGTTTACAAATTTTCATTAGATTTTTTATTTTTTAAGAAATTCGGCATTATTTGCGTACGAATACGCTCGCCATCCGCCATTTTGGATATGCATGTCTATCGTCAGATATGCATGACGTCAAAAGCAGGGTAAAATTTGTCTAAACATTTCTTAATTTCCTAGGTATTTTAATGCAAAATCTTAAGTATTTTGAGCTGATATATTTCAAATTGAAACTCTAACAATGTAAAAGAATTTTAGCTGACATTTCGCTACTGACTGCAATTTTTACAATGTTTACCCTGCTTGTGACGTCACTTAATTAGATCTAATTATGAAACAAGATGGCGGACGGCTTGTGTTTTTGTTCGCAAATATCTGAAAAAGTAAGCCAGCTAATGAAAATCTGTAAACGTACTTTCTAACTTTTCTACATATTCTTACAAATTGGACAAAAATAATTTTTATTGCCATATCCCTTTAAAATTTATTCTTATTTCTGATTGGCTGAATGTCTCAAGTTAATTTTACATAAACTTAATAAGCTGGCCATATTTGGTAATAAAAAAAAATGAACAAATGACTGTGGTTGTCCAAATAGTTCACCAACTCGGCTCAGTCAAGTACTAACTTGGCCCAACGATTACGCCAACTCGGCTCACTTAATAATTATGTTTTCGGCAGTGAAATGATATTTTTTAGCAATGAAATGATATTTTCGGCAGTGAAATGATATTTTCGGCAATGAAATATGTTCTCTGCGGTAAAATATGTTTTCAGCAGTGAAATGATATTTTCGGTAGTAAAAGATGTTTTTGGCAATGAAATACATTTTCGGTAGTGAAATATGTTCTCTGCGAAACAGGAATGTATGACATGTACGTGGGCTGAGATGGCATGTGTGTGGGCCGAGTGTTGGGCTGAGATGGCATGCACGTGGGCCGGGTTGGTATGGGCCAAGTTGGTTAATGGGCTGAGTTGACTGGCTTCCATCCAAATAATGGAAAAATAATTATTAATATATAATAATTTTTTTTTAAAGTATTGTGAAGCCTAAAGCAGCATCTGCCAATGATTTGGCCAAGTTTCATTCAACAGACTATGTCAAATGTCTGCAAAAAGCAGATTGTGTTGAAGACAACAGTGAATGTGAAGAATATCTACAAGAATTTGGCATAGGTTTGTACAGTATTTTCAGACCACCTAATTTTCAAAACTGGTTATACGGGGGCATGCTTGAGGGCCTTGGGCAGAACATGCAGGCAGAACCCAAGAGGTACAGCATATTAAGTTCTACCATATCCAATCGTATAAGTTTTTCCCCTTCAAGGATACGACTGTCCAGCATTTGACAGTTTTTATGAATGCCTTACGATGGTTGCTGGTGGTACTCTTAAAGCGGCAGAATGTTTGATAGATGAATCTCATGCCATCGCTATTAATTGGTCTGGTGGATGGCACCATGCTCACAGGTAAAAATACAAACACCATCCCTGCAGATTAAGATGGTACTGTTGACGTGTGGATTTACATAATCTATGAAGACCTTGCTGTAGAGTTCAAGAGAAAATTTACTTGTCCACAAATATTTCTTGATGGCCATGTCTGTGATTTGTCCTTTATGTCTTGAAATAATAATTTGAGTTAAAAATGAATGCAGTTGTATCTTTAATTTTACAGGGATGAAGCTTCTGGATTTTGTTATGTTAATGATATTGTCCTGGGCATATTAAAATTAAAACAAAAATTCACCAAAATCTTGTATATAGATTTGGATTTACACCATGGTGATGGTAAGTTTCCTTTTGGTAACTCTTTCCCGCTGACAAATTGAAAGATGGTTTACTTTATGGTATCCCTTTGGCAAGTAAAATTGTTGATTTAAAGTTACAGGATCCCTAGGAAGCCATTTCAAGAAATTTGTTACTGCTCACTCAATTTTTTTCTGATTTGTCTCAAATTTGCACCTCAAATTTATACAGTAAATAAGAAATAAAATATTGTTGCAGATATACTCAGATATACGCAGTGCAAAGGTACTGTGATTTTAAACTGATGAGTATATCTGCAACAGTATTTTATTTCTTATTTAGTGTATAATATGATAGTGTCCGTCACATACTTAACCACATTTGGTGCAAATTTGAGACAAATAGGAAAAAAATTGAGTGAGCGGTAACAAATTTCTTGAAATGGCTTCCTAGGGTATCCTGTAACCTTAATTGTCCTCTATAGGTGTCCAAGAAGCCTTCTTCTACACATCATCTGTGTTTACAGTTTCTTTCCATAAATATAGTGCTGGATTTTTTCCAGGTAAGAAGACATTGCTATACATAATATATATATATATACATACCAGTTTAAATTTTCATTACATATCAGTCCAAGAACAGTACAAGTCGACTTCCAGTGCTGGTAATTTTTTGGTATGTACCAAAAACATTTTCCTGTGCCTCACTGGGAAAAAATTAATAGTTTATTAATATTTTTAGTTGTTTTTCATCAATCTCTACTAGGAACAGGGTCTTGTTTTGAAATTGGAGAAGGCAAGGGGAAACACCATAATCTGAACATTCCTTTGCTTGATGGAATAAATGATAAATTGTTCATGGAACTTGTGAAAAAGTATGTGATGCATTGTATTTGAAAAGCAATTAAAATTGAAAATTTTACATGAAAAGCAATTGCAATAGATTTTTCTGTATCCTTTTATTTTTAGTGTGATTACAGAAGTGAAAAGTTATTTCCAACCAGATGCGATTGTCTGTCAGTGTGGTGTTGATGGTCTCGCTGGTGATCCTATGAATTCATTTAATCTCACACAATATGGCTTAGGAGCGTGTGTTCATTATCTTTCATCACTCAGTCTACCACTGTTGTTACTTGGTGGAGGTAAGGAGGCAATGTTTAGTTTTTAGGGTGGCTGAGATTACGGCAATTCAGTACGTATATGAGCCCTACCACTCATTTCCCAAAACACCCTTTTTCAGGCGGATATAACTTTCCTAATGCAGCTCGATGTTGGACATACATAACCGCTGCTGTGCTTGGAAAGACTTTAACTAAAAATATTCCAGAGCATGAGGTAAATCAGAACAGATTATTAGATAGATAGACAGACAGACAGACAGACAGACAGACAGACAGACAGACAGACAGACAGACAGACAGACAGACAGATAGACAGGCAGACAGACAGACAGACAGACAGATAGACAGATACTTAGATACTTAGATATACAGTGTACTGTAGATAGATAGATAAATATAGATAGATAGATACTGTAAATACATATCGTCTTACATGATAGTTCTACATGAATTTTTATGTATTTTCACTTTTGTGCCACAGTATTTTATGAAATATGGTCCTGGCTACAGTTTAGAAATTTCACCCCATCACAGCAGAGAGAATAAAAATTCTGGTCGCTATGTTAAAGGATTATTATCTGTGATAAAAGGTACAGTAAATCAATTTTATTTGGTGGTGTACAGCGATCAACTTATATATTTTGTAAAATATATTTAACACAGATGTAACCATTAAATATATGCATGTACAATAGCATTAATTAAGTCCAAAAAACAAAGAAAATTTCTTAGAAATTGTTTCTCTTTTGTTAACAGAAAATCTTCAAAACATGGCAAAATGATGAGATAGTATGTATAAAAGAAAATATTTCTTTTTTGTTGACACTCAGGTACACTTTTGTTTTAATGGTTAAGGTTTGGAAATGTATATATTGTATTATTTATATTTATGTATGTTTTTATAAAGTATTTTAATTATAATATCTAATTCTTAAACCAATAATCACTACAGAATAGTAGATGAGAATGTTGTGTTACTTTTTACATTACCAGTATAATTTATACATTTATTATAAATAAGTTCAACACCACTATTAAAGGTAATACCAGTACATTTGAACCCCTAAGAAATTTTCACTGTCTGGAAGTGGGGAGGGGAAAATTTACTTTAGATGTCTGAGGGGAGAGGGAGTAGTTGGAAATAAAGTTCGTCCAAACCGTTCAACACCAACATTGTTTCAGAAATATCAAAATATTAAACTATCCATTTTCCTTTGTTTGGCAATATGGTAACTAAGCTTTCGCTTTGGAATTTGAGACAGAAACTGAGCATTGATGTTGATTTTGGTGTGAGTGTCTGAGCCTTTCTGCCCAGGACAAACTCTATGTCATCTGTATGGAATGATTTGTTTACTCTCGACTTGCAGAGGTCCATTTTGCCACGATCGTCCAATGTGAGGCAGCTGTATTTCCAGGATAAATTAAACCATTTTCCAAAAAAACGCTGACAAAAAAACGATGTCCGAGGGGGGAGGGTGTAATTTTAGCTTTAGCTGTCTGGGGAGAGGGGGGTGTTCACTTGTCTCTGGATGTCCTAAGAGGGGGGGGGGGGCCTGTGACATTTCCTCCATGGGGGAGGTATGGATCTTTTCTGGAACGACCCAATATGGTAATACTGTGTTTACAATAAATACTAAAATAATAATAATATTCAGATGAAAAGATTAAATCACCATTTCATATCATACAAAAATAATTGATGTTTATTAGGATTAAAAATCATTTTACAACATTTTCATAAAAAGATAAATATTTCTAATAAATAGTTACAAAAAAACGCAGTGATTAATTTAGTAATAATTATGAACAAATCTAGCACATAGATTTTTTTACAAAACATATTTGCCTGATTAAATTGCTTAGAATAGCCTCTACAAACAGCAATGATGGAATTTGATTTAAAAAACGTTTTTAAAAAATGTGTTTATTAACTACTTTTTATCAACACTGCTGTGCATGGTTTTAACTACTACTTAATTAACATGCACTATCGTGGCTATGAACTATTGCAATGGCTCTGTTCAGTGGCTTCCATAAGCTAATGCAATGGCTCTGCTGGCTTCCACAAGTCTAACTCCTTCACTTCATTTATTTCATCAGCCTTGTGTTTCCTCTTTTCTCTCAAGTGAAAAGGGATCCTTATAAAATAAACAAACATTAGTTAGGTTTTGGTCTAAATTCTTCAACTTCCAGTATCAATAACACAAATCTTACTAGCCCTCTGTCAATAGACCTTTCTACATGAAGTGCGTGGATAATGTGTTGAGAGATTTGATTACTACTCACATCAGTAGAGCGAGACATGGATGATTTTTTTATCGCTTCCGAAGTGTCAGTTTTTTATTAACTCGCTCTACTGATTTGAGTAGTAGCTCTGGCAAAAATTCGGACATTGAAAACTTTGGACAAATGTTGGACATTAGCCAATCAGATTTGTCAGAAAGAAAGATCATGTAATCCATTCACTTCATGCGGAAAGGTCTATTGTATGGTGTGTTAACACAAAAGCTTACCTAGGTTGGAGAGGTAGTTTCACAAGTGGGATAAATGTATCTGTAACTGTTTTTAAGGTTCCACTACCCATATAAAATCAAATTAATAGAAAGCAAACATTAGCATTTTGTGCATTATATTAATCAAACTAACAGTCTTAAAATGAATAGAACTAATTAGTACCCAAAATTAACAACAGGCAATGTGCTTCCATGACTGTGAAATCCAGACTCGTATTCAACAGTGTAATAAGTCTTGTCACCAGGAGCTCTCTTGCTTACACCATTCCTAACATCTTTAACTTATATTTGAAAAAGAAACAAGGTGAAAAATAAAAAAGATAGCAAATTGTTTTATGCCAGCAAAATGGAAACTTAGTATTTGGCACAAATTTAATTTTATGAAATTTTGCATCCTTTGTCTTTGCTTACATGAACAAAATTATGATATTCCAGCCCTGGCTTTGATTCTAAATTTCTAGTTATATACCTTTCTTTCGTCTTCCCATTCTTTGCTCTAAAGTCCTTTCATAATTCCTCTTACAATTTTCTGGATCTCTTGGCCTGGAAATTGACAGCCTTTTTGGTGGGACATCTTGAATACATTCTAAAGAGTACAAAAAAAAAAGGTTTGCATACCTACCAACCAGGAGAGGTTGCTGTAGTAAGGGATTGTTGATAAAATGCAAACTTCCATTTTTTTACCTGTAGTCACTGTCCATTCCTTTCCTTTTAAGCTAAATATCAACTGTTCATTTTGCTCTGGTTTGTTGACTTCTGGACACCTGATGCTTGAAAACCAATCTAAACCATTTCCACCTCTTTTGAAGAGAGAAAACAAACTTCATTACAGTATAATCGTGGTAGTCACAGACAACTTATACAGTACTGTGCTTTTGCAGTGTTACAATAAACCAGCAGTTCATTCCTGGTCTGTTCTAGGTCCCCAAACCCCCCACGGTTTGGTACAAAATCTAGGCCAAATCAGTACATGTAATTCTGGTTCCATCTCAATGTGTTGGTGCATTTTTCACTAGATTTCAATGTTTTCCATGGTTATTTTAGAGAAATTTAAATGCATGGTTAATACAATGCCAATGACATGTGCGGGTGATCCAGACTACATGGTCCCTATTGGTCTGATTTTCATTGATGTCATGACCTTTTTTCTTTGGCAATAATTGGGTTAATCTTAATAAACCTAATCTATTCATAGGTATTGCTTTTGATCATGATCTCTCACAAGGTTTCTGGCAATAAGTTGTGTTTTTGAGATGGACCATTGGACTATAATTATTCAATTCCTTTTATCTACAGTGTATGGTTCAATAACTTACTTTAGTGAATGTTCTTGACAGTTTGGACAAGCCAAAGCGTTTCTTATGTGAGGCTTCCATTCTGGTTCTCCAATTGATTTTGCTCCAAACTGATTTGCAAAGTATGTTCTTTGGAATGGTGACTCCAAATCATAGTCATTCCTGTGCTTTGGAAGCATCAAGATCTACATGTACCTTTGGGTAATGTTTGAGACATATTTACAGTAAAATTATTGTATATATCATTATTTTTCAAAAATCAAAATCAACATGCGTAATTTTAACATTTAATAGAAATTTCATGTTTCCACAAATACTCGCTTTTTACAAATTATTTCAGTCAGTGTGCAAACATTTAATTAATTTATTTATTTGGCCTGAAATATAATTGAATGCAAGAGTAGTTCGCTATTCTTTTGGTATAAACAAATCAGACATTGAAATGAGCAATGGGCAACTGGCCAAGCTAACGGTTAACCCACTTATTAACTCGTGTGCTGATGAAGTGGTGAATTAGATTAATGCAAGCCATCATGCGAACTTTCCAGATGATATTCTGTTTAAATGTTGTTTACGTTATTGGATGCGGTGCTGATGCACTTTTATGTAATAAATCTTACAGTATTATGAATTACTGATAAAAGTAAAAACTTAAACATACCTTTAAATTTATTTAGGGCTTTGCGTTTTAAATAACTTAAGTATTAAAGTAGATGAGATACGAAAAGTGTCATTGTATAAACAAATTCGCGATTTCTCTCTTGGCGAATTGATGATGAATAAGCGATAAATTGCGGACTGTTATTTAAAAAACCACGTTTATTTTAAACGACCTACCTTCTTTGTTGCTATTATGGATCACTGCGGGGAACGTTATATTGAACTTTCCGCACGCTTAACTCTAAAAGAACCACCTCGTGTGATACTCAAGCTCCTTTTTTGCTTCCCACGTTACCATAGCAACACATGAAATGACAGGAAGCAAAACTAATGAATACTATAATGATGTCTGTAATCGAATATTTTAACTATGGTTCTACACTATTAGAATGGTTCTACACTATTAGAATTTAAGAATTCCACACACCGATTGCGTTCTAAACTTCGAAATACACTTGTAACAAATCGGGATGTGTGATTACATCGAATATTTCTGCGATTTGTCATGGGTTTGTTATTAAACAGGTAAAAAACACTTTTATAGAAAGTAAAAATGAGAATTAGGGGCTTAAAATTTATGATTTTTGTCCAAATCCCCATTATTTATATGTAATCATAACCCCTTTCAAGTATGTTCATTTCGCAATACTTTGTTCATTTCCGCGTCACCAAGAAGCATTTGCGGTGTAAAAACGTTATGCGCACGCACCTATAGTTTTCCCTTGAGGAAAATAATAATGGTGATGTTTACAATAAGTACGGCGATTTCTCTTCCGAGATTTCCGTTCGCTGACAAATATGGTATTTATGGTTCATAATTAAAGATCTAGTGTTAACCGAATTGTTCTACATGTCTTTCTCAGTGACACTCGCAGAAGAAGTTTGTCGAAAATGTCGGAGCAAGGGTCTCGAAACACAATAACAAGCGGCTCGTCAAAACGTAAATCAACGACAACGAATGGGGATTTAAATCGTACGAAACAACCAAGACGAGACTGTGCTGTGAAACGATGTTCCCTAAAGCGGGCTGGGTGTTTTCTATTGGGGCCAAGATTGGGTAACTCGCCTGTAAGAAGTATCGTACAGTGTTTGGCGAAACGTGATGGAACGGATGACTTTTATTGCTTAAAAATGCTGACAGTCGAAGATGCTGGTCGAGAAACCCAAGATGATAAACAAGGGAAAATGCTTTTACATACAGAGTATTCTTTACTCTCTTTATTACACAACCAAGACGGAGTGATCCATCATCATGGCTTGTTCCAAGATGAATTCACGGAAGAGATCACAGGCGGAGAACGAGGTGAATGTAGTAGTCGAACAGAACGAATTCGAAAACGACTATGTCTCATACTTGATTGCTTGTGTCCACATGAATTCAGCGATGTGTCTGCTGATCTAATCAATCTTCAACACTACGTGATCCGTGAGAAAAAATTGAGCGAAAAGGAAGCAATTTTAATATTTTGTGACATAGTACGAGTGGTGGAAAGTTTACATGAGGTAAGCGAGTTGAAAGATTATACTATTCTACTTCAAATATTTAATATGTGTAATTACAAGTAAAAGCAATGTCATAAATTCTTGGATTCCAAGAATTTATTTTCCAAGAAAAGTTGAAATACTAGCAGTTGATCGGAGTAAATTTTTATCTCCAGATTTCTAACCATAATCAAGAAAATAATTAACGTTTATTTACATATCTGTTATGACTACAGACTACAGTAGATTGCCAATGCTGAATGGTTCAAATGAAACATTGTTGATTTCTTGACCTTTTTTGATGATGTCAACTGCAAAGTGGGGTTATCTTTGTCATTTAACCTCAAATTACTGTAACCTTAGTCAGTAATTGGGTTTATATAGCTAGGGGGTTTATTGCCTAACTGTACATGAACCTGACCTAGTATAAATGAATTTACCTCCTACAGTAGCTATTTATAAACTTAATTGAATTTAACACTATTGCCTTGCTTTTAAACAAATACTTGAATTTTCTTTTTTTTTTGTAGAAAAATATTGTACATAGAGATCTTAAATTAGGGAATATTGTATTAAATAGAAGGTATGAATTTAGCTATATTTTTTATTATTTTCAAGGGGTAAAATCATAAAAATTTCTGTCTCATATGATCAGGGATTAGCTACTGATCCATGGAACGAGCAATATTTCTGTAACATTTTGTTATGTATTTTTGAATTACTGTACAAAATAATTATTGCTATGAATTTTTATTTCAATGTAGTACCAAAAAAATAACAATCACCAACTTTTGTTTGGGGAAACATCTTATTCGAGAAGATGACTTACTTAAAGATCAACGTGGAAGTCCAGCCTATATCAGCCCTGATGTCTTGAGTGGTGAGTCCTTTTGCCGATTTTAATCTTTTTTGGAAGATTGGATTTATAACAGCATTGTGTCTCAAATATTCTATCTTTGTAATGATGTACCTATACAATTGCCTAATTTAATGCCATTAGCATGCTTTATATAACCCTTCATGAAATGCAATAGTACTGCTGACCGTCCTCGGTTCTCCTACCAATGCCAGAGTGATTATCAGCCGTGAGAGCCACTGACAAATAATATAGCCACAATCTTAAAGAGTCTCAATACTACTTCACCCCACCCCAATGTTTTCTCCATGGATTTGGAAAAATTAAGGAATCGATCTGGAAAAGACCCACCACCACGGGGTGGACATGTCCACCCCAGTCCACCCTGTGGTGCCACCACTGATTGGAGTGTCACACACACTTAATATTTTAACCAGTATTTTTTCTTAATCACCCTACAGGAGCACCATACTCTGGTAAAGCCAGTGACATGTGGGCTTTGGGTGTGGTTCTGTACACCATGCTTTATGGTCAGTTTCCATTCTACGACAGTGTTCCACATGAACTGTTTAGAAAGATCAAAGCTGCTGAGTTCACCATTCCAAAGTAAGCCAAAACATTAATCTGAGTAAATACTGGTAACAGCATTAATAACCTGGGACTATCGAAGTAAACTGAGAATTAATAAATGCCTCATGCGTGTATGTTTATGTTTAGTGACAGCCGTGTGACTAATGAGACAACAAGACTCATCCAAAAATTATTGGTGTTGGATCCAAAGAAGAGACTGACTGCAACGCAAGTTCTAGTTGCGTTAAGTGATACAATGAGAAAATGGTAAGCTGAAGTGCCATTTATTATTACCAAAGTTATTGTCCTTGTATCAGATTACTCTGATGACTTGCAATTCTCCTAGTTAGGCCACACCAATTTAATTTGTTGTTTTACAAACTTTCTGGTCAAAAACTTAAGATCAGAGATCGGAAAAAACAAAAAAATAACATTGTGAAATATGGTGAAAACAGAACACTCGATGACAAACTGTGTCAGATATTAAATAGTTATAAACATGCATTCTTATTGGTCAAAACCCCAGCTGTTATAAACAGCCAATCAGACACACTGTATAAAGTTACTCGTCTATTGCTTGTTCAAAATTACTCAAACCGTATTAATTTCAAACAAGGTGAAGTTGATACTGTATTTTTTCCTTCTGATTTTGAAAATATCAAGTTCAGTGGATTTATAAAACAGCAAATTAAATTGGTGTGGCCTTTACAATAATTTTTGTTTTCGGTGGTGGTCATGTTAATAACTATAATTAATTATACAATAATTTGAATAGTATGTGCGTTTTTATTGGTCGATAGCCATGATCTATAAAAGGACAGATGCACAGATTACGTCACTGACGTGGTCTGATTTCTCTAAACCAATCACGGATCTCACTGCAACATCACAAGCCAATGACGTTGCTTGATTTGTATAGATCATGGATCACGTCAGATGAAGTTATTTATCTTTTTCAATGCCCCAGAAATTCGCCGGGAAAATTTAATAAGTCCATTGAAACATAATTCTTTTATTTTTTATTGTATAAAACAAATAGATTCCATTTTTTTGTTGTCTGTTCAGTTATAGATGCACAGAGGACGTCACAACGTGGTAAGAACATCAGTGACCTACTCGACTGCGTCTCGTGGGCCACTTTTTTTGTTCTTACCACGTTGTGACATCATCTATGCATCTATAACTGAACAGACAACGGCAAAATGGAATCTATTTGTTAAATATTTAATTAGTGTTGACTTTTACAAATGTTCTCTCATGTTCCTTGTCTCTGTTATCCCCAGGTATCTCTCCCGTACCATGTTATCCCCCGCTCATGTTGTTCCAGATATTGACAATCTTCCAGAAGACACTGAACGCAATGAGAAAGAAATCAATGAACGTAAAAAAGAATTTGAAAGAAAACTGAATAATCTAGACAATGATTTCACGAAGAAAGATTCAGGATATTTTGTTCCACAGATTGCAAACATGTCAACAGTAAGAGATCTTGGTTACGATGCTCGGAGGTTGTCCACAAGTGAAATGCTAGCTCATCGGCATCTGTTTTAAAGACATTTATGTATCCTTTTCAAAAAAAACAACAAAAAAACTGGTCTAAAAATTATAGTTTTGCTTATGTTTTTAACCTAGATTTATTATTTTGACATAGAAAGTTATGCTTCAAACTGTATATGCTGAGAAAAATGGAGTTTGAAATAAGTTAATTTAATTAAAGTGCTGTAATTTTTTATTGTCTTATTTGGAAGAACTTTTAAAATGATAAAGTAACTTCTTTGGAAGATTTTCGCTTTGTTTTTAAGATATTTCATTTTGTTTGATGTGCAAATGTCTGGAATTACATCACACATGCATAGTGGATTTAGCGAAGAAGTTTGTATCTCTTTCATTCTTGAACGAAATCCTTTAAAATCGAGAAGTTTGGTGTTGTGGGAGAAACATGCACACATGTTATTCATACTTTATTTAGTGTTTTTATTTGATGAATGCAAAGATACATAACATTCTCTGATAAGTCATTATGCATGTGTGACGTAAATTCCAGACATTTGCATATCAAACAAAATGAAATATCTCAAAAACAAAGCGAAAATCTTCCAAGGAAGTTAGTTTATCATTTTAAAAGTTCTTCCAAATAAGACAATAAAAAATTTCGAGGTTAGGGGCACTTTAAAGAAACTCTTGAAACCAGGATTGGGCTGGTATTGTGCCATCTTGCAATAGAACAATGGCTGAGTATTGTAGAATAATGACTGTTCGTTGTTTCAAGGCAAAATGGTACAACTGCATTTTTGAGCGCATATACAAACCCTTTGAAGACATTCAGACCAACTGCTTGCATTGCTATGCTACACTCTAAAACACTAACAGCTGCGCTGTTAGAAAGTAACTTAAGTTAATACAGTATAGTTAGGGGTAAACTAAAGTTAGACCACGGTAAATCTTGGTTTTTATTTAAAAAGCTTGGCGTTGTTCAGCTCAAAAACATTTAAAAACTGCCTTGAATACGACCAAATATTAAACATGTAAATTGATCGAATAATATATATTTTACATTGTAATAAAGTTCTGTATATACGATGTGAACAAAAAGAAGAATATTTTGGTGCCTTTAGTTAGGGTATTATCTTCTATTTCAAGCCCCCTCCTGCTCAATAAGCCCTCTTTCTTTATTAACCCCCCTGAAGCGTGTGAGTTCCTGGGGGGATTTACAGTAGAAGATTTACAGACGTTTGGGGGACGTTCGTTTTTATTAAAAACGCTTAGCGACGTGTGAGTAATGGAGATAAGCCACTGGGTATGCATGAAGTTGCCTTTAGCAATGAACTATATAGGTGGTCTATATGTTTCATTAAAAACTGTTAATCTAAAAATCTTGGATATTTTTGTAGAATATCGGCACAGGCTTTGAATAGAGAAGGAAGGTAACACCAATTAGCCACTGTTTGGGGAAGTCGTTTGAATCACAAGGACAATATAGGCGGCGTGTTTTAGTTGACTAAAATACAATTAGAGATACAATTGAAAGTATATAGTGCTTAGACTTCATGTCTTTGGTTCATTCTGATCAAGGTGATTCAATAGTCTAAATTATGAGAAGTCGCGTTTCTTTATATAAAAAATGCAATGCATGTCATAGTTTCATCAGTTCCAGTAATCTAGTTCATTGCATAGTTTTATAGGATAAAGGACTGGGTGGCTAATCATCCTTACTTGCAGCCAGCGGCTGAATTGCGAAGGACGCAGATCAACGTGGCCGTGTCGAGGCATATCAAAGGCGCTCGAGGTAGCCGCCAACGACACAGTTCGGACCACGGATCACAGCTCGGATTTTAGGTGTTGATTTTATTTATAGTGGTGATTTTGGTTAGTTGAAAAGATTTGCACTTGTAGCGTCTGTTTGCTATTGAAAAGATTGCACTTGTAGCGTCTGCTTGCTATTGAAAAGATTGCACTTGTAGCGTCTGCTTGGTTCTATCCGAGTCTCCTCAGTAGCTCAGTGGGTTAGAGCGTTTAATTAGTCATTAGAAGGTTGTAGATTCGATCCCTTGGTCCCAGATACATTTTCTAACACCTACCAAAGATCTGTTACATTACACCAAGGTATTTCATGTACTACTCTTAATGAATGTGATTAAATTGAGAAACTTGTTGAAAGAACAAAGTTCAATTTCCGCGATATGCTAAAATTGACATGTTCAATGTCCATTTTAACTTGAATGACGAAAACATGTTGCATAACAACAAACATGAATATTGGCGGTGATCTAACGCCATAATATACCACTTATGAAACACATGACTATATATGGTTTGCAGTTAGCTCTCCATGCATCTGATCCTCAGTAGCTCAATGGTTGGAGCGTCTAACTGGTGATTAGTAATGATTTATTTAACGTCGTAAGCACAGGATATGGTCGCCCAATCATCCGAGCCAGAGGCTCATGTTAAAGTGCACGACACAAGCTAAGACCTAAGTGTTGATTTTACGGAGGGAGGAAAACCGCAGAACCCTACGAAAAACCCTCGAAGTACAGGAGAGACCAACTAAACTCTACTCACATGAAATTCAAGTTCGAGAACGGGGTTATTCCCAGACGGTCACCCATCCAAGTACTAACCCCGTCCAACTGGGCTTAACTACAGCGGTGAGAGGCAGCGCCCTAACACCACACGCCACCCGTGCTTCCCCTGGTCATTAGAAAGTTGCAGGTTTGCTCATTATCTGAGCCTCAGAAATATTTTCTGAGTATTTGAGTTTGACCAATGTCTTTACGGCCAAATATGTCTGTTATATTACACGAGTTAAGGTGCTGTTATACGATGCGATTTTTCTTGCAACTTGCAACAAATCATTGAATGTTGCAAATCACCGAATGTTGTTAGTTGCATAAAAAATCGCACCGTGTAACACCCCATAGCAACTTGCGATTTTGTTATTTTTGCCGTGTTGCAAGTTGCAAGAAAAGTTGGATGGGTTCTACTTTTTGCTGCAACTTACAACAAAAATCGCAAGTTGCTGAACGTGTAACACCCTTCCTGCAACTTGCGATTTTTTTTTCCATATGTAAATTTGTTGCAAGTTATATAAATAAGTTTTGTGGAAACACCACGTAAAATATTTCTTTGCTAAGCTTTCGGCCTGTAAAGAAATATTAAAGCAAAATATTATAGCGAAGAAATATTTTACGTGGTGTTTCCACAAAACTTATTTATATTACATCATCGCCATGAAAACTTTCAAAGAATTAATTGTTGCAAGTTGCAAGAAAAACGGCATCGTGTAACAGCACCTTTACATCCCCATACCACACGTTGTACTACAAGTTCACCCTCTGAGGTTCACCCAGCACTCTTGAAAGTCAATTAGCTGATAATCTAACAAACTTCAGCACCCTATCATGTTCTTGTCATCTGATGTGTACACTAGTATACAACACCGTGCCCATAAGGTCACATGTAATCTGTTTTCCTACAAATAACACCTTTAGTTGTTTACAGAAGTATGTTAAAGGTATACTGTGTGTCCATGATACGATACCTCTATCTTGATTCTTGACATAACTGTCACGATACTATATTCATATCTCGCTATACATGCAGTGAGACTAACACATGCATTCGAGCTATAGTAATGAAAGTCGCGTGTTCGAATCCTAGCCGTGCTAGAGTAGAGTTTTCTCTCTAATTATACCTGGTATGGGTCGTCACTCGGAGAAGCACCAATAATATATAGAGGATATTACACGGTGGTGCGAAGATATGGATTTTATCTTCGAGTGGTGAAAACAATATTTTACGAATGAGTAAAATATCGTTTTTACCACGAGAAGATAAAATTCATATCTTCAAGCCACCGTGTAATTTTCTTTTTATTATTTCGATTCAATGCAAAAAGAGGTAAAATTCTAAATGACGTCATCGATATCTTCACCAGTGAGGATATGGAAAATACGACACTGTATATTTCCTAGTAAAACACTCGCATCTATATAATAAATAGTACACCAACGTGTAATATCCTCTCTATACACCTGAGTCCGCTGTCGTCCCATAATAATTGTGTATTTTACTACTAGTAAGGTTTAATATACTGCCGAAACAGAGAACGTATAGGAGTCTAACGTTTCGAGCGAAGGCCCTTCGTCAGGCCCTATTTCGATTGTTGTTTCAACACTGCCTATCGTGTAAACGGGGTCTGAGTCTTTTTACCGTGTCTAATTCTAATAAGTGAAACATTTGACATCAATTAAATATGCACGAAGAGAGCCAAAACACGGCAAACATTTGAAAAAAATGAAAATTATCTACTCGGGATACCGGTAAAGCATAAGTGTTTAATTATGTTTAACGGAATCTAGTTTACCATGTGCCGCGTAAAAAAATCCTTATATCAAATTTGACGAAAGGAACTATACTTTTCACAAAAAAGTTTTTGTCGTATACCCTGATACAGTTCTGTATATATAGCGTGTGAGCTAGAGTATTGCCATATATCGTCGTCCTACTACAAGTTTAGCTAAACATTCCCAGATGAACATCATTACAAGAACTGAATCCACTGAACGTATATATTTAAGTGCATGCCCAAGATTTCCTGGCGAAAACTTTACTTTTAGTTTATTTTGGAATATTTTCGTATATAAAATCAACCAGATCTCTCTGATTATGCGGATTGGTCCGATTCCTGATTGCCCAATCTGCGATCCAAACGATATTACACAGAAAGCTATATAGTTGACAGAAACCAGGTTGGATTTACGAGGGGTTTTAGAAAATCGTAAAATTTTCACCACGGATGTTTTTGAAATATTTCTGTTACTTCTACTGTATTGTTTACGGAATTATGAGTTCTTGAATGTCTAGTCAATACTGTGGCTTGTCTCTAATCCAGGCGCCTTGTGGTCGCACTATCGACTTGCCGATAACCAAGCTTCTTATAAGTTCCTTCCGGTTCTCCCTGATCTTATATCAGATATACCATGTATCCATGCTCCATGCACACTAAAAAATATAGATTTGTTCTCGGCTATCATCTCGAGCATCTCTTATGCTTTTTTCGTCCCCCAACTTCCCGCGTGTATCCGTAACTCGATGGAGCACGCCAAATCATGAACCATAGCGCAATTATGGGGTGTACTTGACCTCCTCCTAGGAAATTTTAGTCCATCTTTAGCCCTATCATATTGGTTGGGGAGCATATTGGTTGTCAGACATGGGGAGGGGGGTATACCTTCCCTATTCCACTTGTTTCATGATAAACTATGGAAAAAATCTCGATATTTTTCGAGCGAATCGACCTTTTGC
Organism: Corallium rubrum; assembly: GCA_964035015.1. Lineage (NCBI taxonomy): Eukaryota > Metazoa > Cnidaria > Anthozoa > Scleralcyonacea > Coralliidae > Corallium > Corallium rubrum. Next base: position 745,499 of record OZ036009.1, read on the forward strand.
TTTTGTCTTGGCTAATTAGTCCCACCTGAGAGCTTACGAGACAAAAGAAAATGTCGCTTCGCGCGACATTTTTCGCCAAGTGGAAATCCAGCTTTAAGCCTGGTTTTCATATGTCGCCGATCGTCGGCGATTTGTGATTTAGATGCATGTTAAAACGGGAAGTGCAGCAGCATGTTAAGTAATAAAGAACAATGCAGAAAAGCAGTGCTTTTATTCTTTTACTTAACATGCATCTAAATCATGGGTCGGCGACCATCGGCGACATATGAGAACCAGGCTTTTGTGCATAAACAGACAGATACTTCATATATTACTTATATTGTTAAGACTCAAGAGAAAGTGACCCAGACCAGACTACAAACTTTAGGAAAGTGACCTCCCCTAGACAACAAAGGATTTTGTAAGTTGCTTCAAGCTTATTATATACATAGTGGTGCATAGTTTCTAATTTTTTTGGTATTCTTGTATGTTTAAAAGTGACATACGCTGAATATAAATGTGGAATACATACAATCATAGCGTGCCGCTGTATTTTCTTTCTCAGAATCAGTAACTAAGAGAAACAGTCCAGGTGGCGTCAGTAATTCATCGAGAAAGGCGCTAAGTTTCTCAGTAGGCTTTACGTCAGTAATTCACCGACAAAGGCGCTAAGTTTCTCAGCAGGGACTGAGCAAATGAACCTCTTAACTTTACGTCAGTAATTCACCGACAAAGGCGCTAAGTTTCTCAGCAGAGACTGAGCAATGAACCTCCTAACTTTACGGAATAACTGATAAGTCACGATATTCATTTGCAGTATTATTTACATTAGTGGAAAATAAGTAGCTATAAAGACTAATTCAGAATCATCCTCAGAGACATGAGAAAATTTTTCATGATGTCTTACACTGCTAAAGTCAACCGAAAAATTTTTCGGTTGACTTTAGCAGTGTAAGACATGAAAAATTTTCTCATAAAGACTAAAGTACATATATTGTAGATACACAAAGAACTTTTTTATTAGGTGAGGTCAAATTTTTTTTTTTACATTATAATATGCTTGGCTGCAACTACAATGTTATATATATATATATATATATATATATATATATATATATATATATATATATACTCTAATTTGTGACTCGAATGATTATATGTACAAATTGTAATAATTCTCGCAGTCTAACCCGCAGCATTACTTGCTGTTTTTAGGATTTATTTCAATATTGTATGTATGTTGTATATTGTGTAAATTTTATTAGAATTTGTGACTTTAACTTTTATATTTTTGGGCCCGCAGTAATTGGCCTTGCGGTGACCCTGCCATAGGTATACATGTATTTAGTCAAGTCTATGGTGAAGCTAATAAAATAAAATAAACGTGTCTAACTTTATGGCGAAGGGGCTCGTGATTATTATATATATATATAAAAACCAGATTTTGTTGCGTATAGCTCGAAGAGTGCTCAATACGTTTTGGTAGAGCAGATATTTATTTGTTGAAACTGAATATACATTGCAACTTCAAGTTTCTTGCCCGTAGGCAATCTTCAGGCAAAAGTGGAATATTTTTCTTCAGGAATAAGTGGCATGAAACTTGAAGTAGCAATGTATATTCAATTTTAACAAATAAATATATATATATACACGACTGTGCATGCATGCAGTCCAACTCCTATTAAAGCTGACACCTTTAGTGCTTGAAGGTGCTGGGTGTCCAATTAATTAATGTAGTATTTTCTGATGACCGAGACCTCAGTTTTAGGTCTGGATGCCGGACATACAACCACTATATACATTAGATCTACTCTACAATGTGATTGGTTCTTCTGCTTGTAAGCCATAGTTTATCGTAATTATTTTTGTTTCCATCAAGTTGTGTAGAAACATACACACCTAAAACTTAAAAAAAAGAAATGCAAAATAAATAAATAAATAAATCAAACTTCTAGAATCACCTTCATTTTGTTAGTTTAAATTATTATATATACAGTGATAGTGTGTATCAAAAAAACCTGAACCCTTAGAAAACAACCTATTGTAGTAGTTTGAAAGCCATAAGCACTTCGCTGAACCCACAGATGCGTAAAACACACGGTCTAAAACACCTGGGAAATTAAGATAACTTGAAGTGTATGCATGGTGAAAGTATTTAAAAGATTTTTCTCTTCCTGTTTAACTTATGTGCTGATTAATTTAGAACGCAGCGCTTTTAGGGCTTTCAAACTACTACAATAGGTTGTTTTCTAAGGGTTCAGTTTTTTTTTATACACACTGTATTATCACGAACCACAAGCCACAAGAACAAAGGCCTACACCATCTATTCACAATAATTAACAGTTCTATTAAATCGAATACTTTCTTGATTCTATCAATAAATACAAAAAAAACAAACTCAGATGTTCGAACATGCATCTTAAGAAAACCCCGCATTATCCCCTTGAGCTATTTTTTTAAAATTAGTTGCAGTTGCTTTGTAAATTCCTAGTTTCGGGAAGTTTCTGTTTTTATTTGCATTGGTTTTTGTTCTTTACACCAATTTGAATAAAGGTCAAAACAGCGAGGTCATTACTGCTTATCTTATCAAACCTAACAATCTTCTAATTTTTTTTCTGTCTGCCTTCGGAAAAGATTTGTTGGTAAATATCTCGCAAATATTTGTTAATCTGTGTAAATCCTTGAATGGAGACTAAACGGACTTGTTTAGGTACGCTTTGGTAAAGGTTTTGGGGTCATAGCTTTCGACTAGGAGCATTTTCCATTCACATGTTGTATATAGATCTCGCGCGTGTACTTTAGCGCTAACAACAAGAAAATTATCAGCACATTCCAGAGAGTCTAAACGCTCTTGTCATCACGTGTTCCCCTCCTTATACTTAACAATAAAAGCAAAGCTTTCACTCCCAACTCTTAAGCGATGCTTTTTCCAACTCTAATTACCTCACTGAAGTTCCAAGATCCTACCGCATGCATGTATTATAGAATTACATTAATTTTTTTTGGTGATAATAATATAGTGTACACTATCACTTTGCTTTTCCGACATCTAATTTGCTGTCTAAATAAGGTGACTGACAAAAGTGGGTATTAAGTGTATATAACCTATATACTATAGCCTATATACTACAGCCTATATACTATATATGACTGACGTTGATTATAGTGAAGAGCCTTACCCTTATGTCATATTGCTGACTCCTGTATTATATATACTTATTATTTGTCACATAATTACAATGCGTTTGCTTTGTATGTATTTATTTATTTATATTATGTACTTTATATAATTCTATTCCATGTCATATTTCCATATGCTATAGATGTATATAATTACTCTAAACCTCTACTTCATATGTCACATTGATGTATATTATTCTCTATAACTGTATCCTCTGTGTGTCATATGTCCTGTATCTCCACGGCAAACGTTCTTATCTATTCGCTCGTCAAATCAATCAAACCGACTCCCATTTGCCTGGAACGTCGTGAGATTGTTTTTAAATAATATTCCATTATGCGTTTTCTGATTGGCTCGTTGTCGGGTGATGTTCTGTATTTGCATATCAGGATAATTATTTTGAACAAGGCCTGACTGACTGCAATCTGTCGTTGCCTACGGGTGGTTCGTCCTCTTTAGATCTTGACTAAAAGCATCTGCATTTTGAGACGCTGTCATCGCAACCGCTGCTTAGCACTGAACTCGCAAGAACTTAGAATCTTATTATTCAATCCTATAAAACCCGGACCCGGGATAACCTGGACAATGTGTGGATTACGGTTGATTTTGGTAAGGAATGACCGGTAGTTCAATTATTGCGTGAAGTCTCTCGATCAGTTCATGTTGAGAGTGAACTCGAACTGAAACACGCGCCAATTTTACTCCAATTTCGTGTCAACCGTTTTTTTTTCTCTTTTTCAGACCGTGGGATTGATTTTATCCGTTTGCTCCGAATCAGGTAAGCCAATGTAACTCTAGTCTAAGTGTCAAACGAAATAAACGCGATGTTACACATGTATGTATTCTATGCATATATTCATACTTGGAAGAAATGGAGTGTAAAAATGTCAGAGTTGCAAATTAAATATGAATACGGTGAATAAACGTTGTAAGCCTAGCTTAAATACAGAACAAATACAGACGAGAAGTTAAAGACGGCTTCGAAAGCACTAAAGATACTTCGTGTGGTAAAGAAATGTTATGTCTCAAGGGTCATTTGATGCGGTTGTTAGATAATTGTCCGTGCTTTAATTTGTACCTTAAGTCGCACACACTTTCACAATACTATAACATATGGCATTAAGTTCTCATTCTCATAACTTGGTGACTTTTCCTAATAAACACGAACTTCCTGCGCATTTCCGCTTCTGTATATCCAACCGAACCCCATTCTTGTGTGTGGACGTTTGCTTTTTGAGTGCTTTTTGACTGTAGAAATGCCGCATTGAATGCCAAGGGTTGGTAAAATCGGAAATAACTCTCGAGAAATGTTCAAGAGGGTGTGGAAAATTGGGATTTTCGACGATGGTGGGTTAATTTTATCGCATTGAGTTTTTTATAGCTTCGCCGTTTGCACGACTGTAAGTTATCGCCTCCCATTGAAAGGATATACATTAAAAAAGCCTTGAAACGATACCTATAAGTTTAAGATGTGAAATGTGGCATTGTGCTTCGGGTATGGTATGGTACAAGCACCATACGTTAATTTTTAGTAAAGTCTGTGGGTTAAGACTAAGTTGAGAGAGTTTATTGGCTTATAGCTATCTCTCATGCATCCTTATTACTTGAATGGAAAATTAGAAACTACATTCAGTATTTTCGGCAGTACTTAGACCTTACATATTTCAATTGGATTAGAAAATGGCTGTCTGTCCATACATTAGTTCTTTCTCAGTCTATGACTGATACAAACATTTGTCTCGCAGTGCACTATCTTAGTGGCGAGAAACTATGCGAAGTTAAACAGTATTTACTTTAAAGTATCCTTAACTTGAAAACATAATTTTCAAAACTTGATATATATATTCAAGTTAAGAAAACAACGTACTCCATGCACATCTTATCTTTGAATATAAACATCAGGATTTTTGGATTATGTACTCTTTGACAGTAACATTTAAACTAAGTATATATACTTTATCTTACACGGATGTCATTCTGAGTTATAGTTTTTATTGGTAGCTAATCTATATGCCTAGATGGTTCTATGTTTACTATTTGTGAGCGTGTTTGGTTGTGTGTGGTTTTGTGTGTAGAATACCTAAACCAAGCAACATGCAGAACCAGATGTTCTGTATGGAGAATAGTGATAAAGACGTTTCTTAAATGATTGGTTTGCCGTTTCTTGCTTTCTTGTACTCGGGTACAGTGCATAAAGATACTGTATCTTCAAATGAACACGTACGTCAACTATATAGATACATGCATATTCGTAATTTGCGACATCCAACTGTCACATGCATGCTGATATTGAGACCGACATGTTTCCCCTGCAAAAAAACACTACTTTGATTTCTAAAGAACTCTGTAGGACAACAGTGTAATTTAGTTCAATTATATACCATACATCGCCAAAATTGGAAAACGTTGGTAGATTGCGAAGGCATTTTAATTCTTTAAAATGTTTTTGTTGTAATTCAGAGCGTGTAATTCAGGTATTCAAACCGACCCTTTGATGCTTCAAATCATTAATAAGTCATGAACTAGATTAATTAGGTGAATGTCTGCACTCAAACAAGCAACTTTACATGTTTAACCTGGTGTGAATCCTACACGCACCAGCTCAAACCAACAAGATGTCATCGTATGGGAAACGTAGACTTAAGATTACACCCAAAGAATACAATCAAAAATATTATCTATAGCTCCGGATTACACCACCTTTTCTAAGTTCTTTTATTTACCAAGACGTTTTTTCCAAGGACAGGTGGAGCAAATCTATTATGTAGGCGTTTTTCTATTATATCTCACGATGTAATATCAACCCCACGGAACTTCTGGAGTGAGCAGAATTGTCAATTCATTTCCCCCTTCCATCTTGTCACTTTGTCGTTTTGTTGTGTTAGAGAGGAAAATGACAAGCTGTTGTTACCAATTATTGAATAGTTTATTTTCATTTAACCTCAGCTTAATAGAATTCTTTTGATAACAAAGGCAGTTGTGGAATGACCGCCAAATAAACTCTAACCGCTGATTTCCATCTTTAAGCATTCAAAACATTCTTTTTTTAATATAACCATTTCTCTTAACGATTAGATATCATTAGGTTTAGAAGCTGCGCGAAATGCCGCCGTTGGAAAAATAATTTAGATCTTTAAGAAACATTGCTATATATATATAATTATTTCGGATCTATTCAGTTTCATCACCGCATGATGCCGTGGCAACGTATTCATTTCTTCGCCGCGTGTTTTCGCAGCAGATTCTCGTGTAAACAGCCTAAGTATGTTATATCGAATAACTCTTTTAAATCCCACGAATGCATTAACAACCCTCTTTATTTGTTAAATGTGTTTAAAAGTGTTTATTTTTTGTACGAACGCTAACGACAATTAAATAACCAAAGCGTAACATAATATTTTAATATCCTATATATCATACTGTCCTTAGAACTGCTATACAGCTGGCCATATGCGTGTTATTTTTATATGGTAAATCTAAGTGCGCTACAGTAGTGTTGTGGATAAGAAAAATTAATGTGAATATGTTAATATTATGGCCATATATATACTTGAGTAAGGGTGCCAACTGAGCAATTAACAGCTTTATTTAGTCTTTTAGCGGCTAATCGATTAACGTGGTTAAGGAACATAAACTGCAACTTGGCTATACGGTTGGTCAAAAGACCTATACTTTCTACTTTCTTAAGTTCCAACACTGCCTTAATACATAGCAGGTGCAAGCTAATGTATCGAGAATAGACAGAAAAATCCCAACAAACGTTGAGAACAAACATAAAAAAACAAACGTTGGCTGTCTTGGGAAAGGAATTTGAATTCTTAGTAAATGGACCACATGTGGAAGCTCTTCACACTCACTCATAAACAAGGAGGATGTATTGTTCATATGTCACCAAATAGGTTTTTAGTTTTATATTTAATTATAGCTTTTATTGTATCACAGGGACGTATAGGTGGTGGTCATTAGTGATTGGTTACATATAATGGCTGTTTCTTTTTCTACTGCGAACTCGTGTACGAGTGGTATATATAGGAGATGCGTGCTAAATTAGTGTTATAATAATAATAATAATAATGATAATCTTTATTTCCATCACACCATTATTGGTACATAGGATACTAATATAAATGTTAATACAAAAAAAAGTTATTCACCTAATAAACTAATTATCTACAGTAGAGTCATTGAAAATCTTGGTTAAACTATATACATATTTGGCTGTACATTCTGTTATGCATTTATCATGCATAGCCATACAATAATGAAATAGATCGTTTTTACTCAACAATTTAAAGCTACTATTAATATTTGATCATGATATCTCGTTTATGAAATTTTCTCGAAGATTTACTAATTTATCATTATTACAATTTGAGAAATAATGATATTCGTCACCTACATCTTTGACTTACAAATGGGACATAATCGTAAATTGTATGCGATATTTGTAAATCGCCCAACCGGTTTTTATCAGTACATGTGGTACGTTTGGGAGCTTGGTGTAATGTAACTACTATAAACTATAAAATACTAAATTATCTGTTATAAATTTTCAGAAATTTGTTCTATTAATAAATAATATGAAGTATCTAATTTATTCTACGTCCAAGTTTCGTATCAATTTGATAAATAAATTAAAATTGTTTGTTTCTCTCGCAGGTTCTGGCAGTGAGTTCCATAGTTTCGCAGCAGTGTAGCGCCATTATTTTAGTCCATATGTTGTTGTTTGTACTTTAATATCGTCATCATTTCAGCTACATCTCATATAGAAACGCTACGGCTTAGGAAACGCATATGACTATGAATTTCCAACCTTAGTACTCAGTAGCTCTTGTTTGCCTTTCTGTGGAGCTTAGAAACATTTTCTGAGTATTTCGAGTCTGCCGTCTGTGTGAGCTTTCTTGCACAGCTTCTCAAGTTCTTCTTCTTCTAATTCTAAGCTTCTTAGCTAATTTAAGTTGAGGAAATCCGTTGTATATTTGTTAAACAGTGTAGTATTATATTGGACAGGGTAAATGGCAAGGAATTTGTTAGTTTCAGAAATTGCAGCTTGATGTTAGTAATAATTGTCAGTTGTTTGCTGTACAACTGACTGGCTAGCATTCAGAAGGTTGTGGGCTCGAGTCCCGCTTAGAGCTCAGAGTTTTTCTGAGTATTACTAACTAACACAGCTTGTACAGCAAACAACTGACAATTATGGCAAGGAATTTGTTAGTTTCAGAAATTGCAGCTTGATGTTAGTAATAATTGTCAGTTGTTTGCTGTACAACTGACTGGCTAGCATTCAGAAGGTTGTGGGTTCGAGTCCCGCTTAGAGCTCAGAGTTTTTCTGAGTATTACTAACTAACACAGCTTGTACAGCAAACAACTGACAATTATGGCAAGGAATTTGTTAGTTTCAGAAATTGCAGCTTGATGTTAGTAATAATTGTCAGTTGTTTGCTGTACAACTGACTGGCTAGCATTCAGAAGGTTGTGGGCTCGAGTCCCGCTTAGAGCTCAGAGTTTTTCTGAGTATTTTTTTTTTTTTAACAACTTTAATTAGGAATTCACAAGATACAAGACACTTACATATATACATACATACATACATACAACGCAGATAATTCCCAATAGGGCAAAACACGAACGGGACAGTAAATCCCATGCAAGGTGTCTGCCTGAGTAAATACAATTAAATAATAATAATAGAAAATAAAATCAAAACTAAAAACAAACTAATATTTATGGCAGGGACAACTATGTAGTAGTGACCATGTACATACAAAATCCGTGTCAAAGACCGAGTTTAACAATAAAGAATATTTATCAAATAAAAAACTGAAGTAAAACTACTTGGAGATGTTTCTCTACAAATACGATTCCAAAGTCTGGCAGTCCGATTAAAATAGGAACCCTGAAAAGTGGTGGTTTTACACTTTGGGACCCTCAAATAATCTGATGAGGATAAGCGAGTGCGTCCATGAGAAACCAGAGAAACATAATTATTAATGTTGCAGTCAGTAAACCCAAACATAGACTTGAAAAGTAACACAATATCTCTTATTTCTCTGTCGTAGGCCAAAGGCAACAGATTCAGTTTAATTAACCTGTCTTTATAGCTAATTTCCCCCTGTCTGCACATCAATATCCATCTTGTCGCTCTTCGTTGCACACTTTCCAACTTTCTCTTGGAGCCGAATTCATGCGGAGACCATATTTCACAGCCATAATTTAGTTGCGATTTCACCAATGACAGGTAAAGAGTTCGCCTAACTAACACAGCTTGTACAGCAAACAACTGACAATTATGGCAAGGAATTTGTTAGTTTCAGAAATTGCAGCTTGATGTTAGTAATAATTGTCAGTTGTTTGCTGTACAACTGACTGGCTAGCATTCAGAAGGTTGTGGGTTCGAGTCCCGCTTAGAGCTCAGAGTTTTTCTGAGTATTACTAACACAGCTTGTACAGCAAACAACTGACAATTATGGCAAGGCTTTTGTTTGATATTATCATTGTCTTGTGCCACACATCATGGGATGAATATTAGTCGTTATCTTTATGGTGCGTGTTCTCTTGCTTTAAGAGGCGTTCAGTTTTAATAATTTTAAGTATACTTTATCAATTTATTCTTGCTACTCAACATGTTCATAAACTGTGCCGCTAGTTGAAAGTTTAGTACATCAAATTCCAAGAGATGTTGCAAAGCCGTAACTTTTAATTCAAAACGAGACGTTGCAATTAAGCTTTTCCCGCACTCAGCGAGGTAATATTAGTTTAGAACAAAAAGGTCATTCAGCGAACGATAATCCAGTCTCGTAATCATTTAAACCATTTTTAATCTACTCCACTATAGATGCCGAAAATAAATCATTTTGACAACCATTGTAGCTACACATTGAATCACATTTAATAAAATGCGCATGCCATACAAGAGAACAAAAATGTTTTGTTCCCAGAGTTTTTTTAACTGACCTTTGCTCGCTGGGCTGGTAGCCTCGAAAAGATCTCCAGACAAGTAGAGAAAATTGAAGGTTGTGCATGTTTTAATTAATTGTTGAACGTGAGGGGCGAGACATTTTTTTTATTTCAGTATTGAAAAAAAAAAATTAAACTAAAACTAAATATGTAGAAAACGAAAAGTTTGTTTATGAGATGTACAGTATATTACTTACTGTATTTAATATGTATTGTACAGTTTATATTTTGTATGTCTATATCCCATGTACAGTACATACAATTTTATGTATCTTATACCAGTCAGTTATATCTGTATATATGTCTATATATGATGTTAAAGTAGACTGTTGTTTATAGAGTATGTTCAGATGTACAAAAGATCTTAAAGGTCAGGTATAAATGAACTGTTGATTTTAGATAACGAAATACTGACGTTTTGAACCAAAGCCTTTTATCAGAGTCAATCGTGCAATTGACGATGTAGTTTATGTATAGGTAATTTTCAGTGGTGAAGGAAAATTTCGAGTGTGGAATATAATGAATACATTATAAGACCAAACCGGGACCAGTTGCGAAAAATGCAACGTCAAGGTCTTCCAGTTCAATCAGTGAAATGCCAAATATTACTAGTTTATATGTATCATGACATCATGTTATGTAGCGATATAAAGATATTTCGCTATTTTCACCGCGTTGTTTTATGATTGATTAGTAATAATAAATTCCGACACTTCGTAACGACTTTGTTTTCTATCACTTATAAAAGAGCAAGTACTAAGTGTTTATGTAGCTGTGCTGCACTGCGGGATAACATATCATTGTCGTTGTTTAGCAGTGGGAAACGTATTAACGTCATACCACACTGAGATTGAAATACTTGTAACTCTACAGGATAAGAATAACGTCCGTTTTTAATTAACACAAAGAGAAAAGAAACATAAATGATTATAAGTTCTTCTTGGTGGGATGTGACTTAGTTCACGTCAATCTTTGTGACTATATACCGATTTACACACTTTGTTAAACAAGAAGTACGATGTTTTTTACAAACTAAATTTAGAGATCCAGTAAGGGCCATCCTTCATTGGTTCATTGGTTCAGTGTTACTATTTACTACAGGAGGAACGAAACTGGAGCAAACTAAACCAAGCTAAGTCACGTTGGCCTGAAAAACAGAGAAAAATCTTCTCGACGTTTCGAGCGAAGGCCCTTCGTCAGGAGAAATTATTTTCCTGACGAGGGGCCTTCGCTCGAAACGTCGAGAAGATTTTTCTCTGTTTTTCAGGCCAACGTGACTTAACCCTGGTAATATTTGGATTTCAACCGCGGCCGACGCTGTCCTAGAAGCTTTTAACTGTAAACCAAGCTAACTTTATTTATGCTGGATAACTCTACCAGTCATATCTAAACTGTTGTCGTATTAAGGACACCACCTCTCACTGATCCAGTGTTACTAGAAGGCGGAAACTAAGCTAACTTTACTTATACTGGATATATATAACCCTAACAGTCATATCTAAACTGTTCTCCCCAGAGGTCCAGTAAAGACCATCTCTCATTGATTCAGTGTTACTACAGGAGGAAACCAGAGTAAACTAAACTAACTTTATTTATATTGGATAACTCTACCAGTCATATCTAAACTGTTCTCCCTAGAGGTCCAGTAAAGATCATCTCTCATTGATCCAGTGTTACTACAGGAGGACACCAGAGTAAACTAAACTAACTTTATTTATACTGGATAATCGTATCAGTCATATCTAAACTGTTCTCCCTATAGAGGTCCAATAAGAACCATATAAATAACTGGTCCAGTGTAACTACAGGAAAAAACATAATTATCCGGAAAACCCCTACGGAGTTTGATAGAGTCAAACACACGGCCAAGTTGAAATTTTGAATCTGATAACTGCATATATTTGCAGATATACTGCAGGTATTTGTATACAAATATGTATAAACTACTAGTTTACCTAAGAAATTATCAATTTTCTGTATTCCTCGATATAGCTTTAGAATTTCGAAACTTTGGCCAAACCATGCTTTATTATCCATACTTTAATTAAATTAAAGCACGGCTACTAATTCATGGCCGAGAGTTGCCATGACACAACAGGGTCTCACGTGATGTGAATTACCCAATCAAAACTCACAAAATGAGTCATTGCAAAAATTGAATATTAATGCACATGTTATGAAGAATGATATAGACCATATTCTTAAATGGCCGTGGAATTCTTTTAATTTATTTTAATTCTTTTATGTGCATATAAATTAGCCCCTCTGAACTCGTTTTCATGTGCGAAATTCAAAAGAATTATTCGAAAACGAGGTCAGAGGGGCTAATTTATATTCATAAAAAAAAATTTTAAATCGTCGTCCACTTATGAATAAGGTCTATACTGGGATGTGATATTTTTTTATGTTTCATTGCAGCTACGGAACACAAGATTGTGTGTCAAGGGTCAACAATGAAACTACGATGCTTTAACTCATCATTTGCAATCACAATCGAGACGGCTAACTATGGTAGAAGTGCACCTGGTTCTGTAATTTGTCTAAATGTTGACTATCAAGATTCCATGTCAGATGAACTGACGTGTGACAAGGATGTTTCTGGTATTGTTCAGGAACGTTGCGATGGCAAACTGAATTGTTCTATTCCAGCGAATAACGAGACGTTGAACGACGAACCTTGTTTGAATGTCTACAAATACTTGGACGTCAAATATAAATGTGGTAAGTAGTACATTTATTATTGTTAGATATGGCTGGGTTTTCCTGGATGTTTAGTGTTTGTTCGTGTGCGTGCGTGCGTGCGTGCGTGTCTGTCTGTCTGTCTGTCTGTCTGTCTGTCTGTCTGTCTGTCTGTCTGTCTGTCTGTCTGTCTGTCTGTCTGTCTGTCTGTCTGTCTGCCTGCCTGCCTGCCTGCCTGCCTGCCTGCCTGCCTGTCTGTCTGTCTGTCTGTCTGTCTGTCTGTCTGTCTGTCTGTCTGTCTGTCTGTCTGTCTGTCTGTCCATAGTCTCTGTGTCTGTTTTTATTATTAAGACTTTATAGTCCAATTCACAATTCACGGCTGGAGTCGTGTATAAACTAACTAATACAAGATAACTAATAAAAATAATACATAATTAATTAATGATATTATATACATTCACGTTAAGGTTAGTAATATTGAGTAAGTGATTTATATTCGGCAATTGATTTAGCATTAATTGCCTCCACAGGTAAGCTATTCCACAGAACAGTTCCTCGTAAATTATGACTATGAACCGAATTAACCGAAGTAAATTTATTAGAAAGATATTCTGGTACCATTTTATTGATTGTTTTATACATGAGCGGTCAGAATTTCCTGTGACCGAACACTATAATCTGATCCATTGATAATACGAGCTGCCCTATTTTGTAGTTGTTGAAGTTTTTGTCCCAGACCTTTACCTAAGTTACCCCAGACACTGCTACAATAGTCGAAATGTGGTTGAATTAAGGATTTATAGATTAAGATTAGGACTGGACGTGGGAGAAATGATTTTAATCTCCTTAGTACCCCAATTACTTTGGCCACTTTGTTTGTTTGTTTGCTTGCTTGTTTGTTTGTTTGTTTGTTTGTTTGTTTGTTTGTTTGTTTGTTTGTTTGTTTGTTTGTTTGTTTGTGTGTTTATTTGTTTGTCTCTGTGTCTGTCTGTCTGTCTGTTTGTTTGTTTGTTTGTTTGTTTGTTTGTTTGTTTGTTTGTTTGTTTGTTTGTTTCTTTGTTTGTTTGTTTGTTTGTCTGTCTGTGTTTTTGTATTTGTTTGTTTGTTTGTTTGTTTGTTTGTTTGTTTGTTTGTTTGTTTGTTTGTTCGTCTGTTTGTTTGTTTGTTTGTTTGTTTGTTTGTTTGTTTGTTTGTTTGTTTGTTTGTTTGTCTGTCTGTTTGTTTGTTTGTTTGTGTGCCAACGTAATATTATAAATATTTTATTTCAGACTACGTATCAAAGAGAGATTCCCGACAAATAGATCGAATCACAAATCTCAGTCGATCTCAAACCGCTGCTGTGCCAACTAGTAGTGCAGCCACACCAAAACTCAAACCATCAACTGGTGACATCCAACCAACACCTTCGCTTGTGTATAAATTTAAGAAGATTTCAACAGTTTACAAGATCAGAATAAAAAGTAGTACACCTCCTACTTCTTGGTCAAGTTCTCCCAGCCGATCTCACAGTGTAAGTGTGACGTCATTTAGTTATGTACAGCGGTTGACCGCTACCGCAGCCATAACGAATCTCCGGTCAACATCTTTGCCAGCACCATCAAATCCAACTTCAAAAACAACCGAAAACAAAACTGCCCGAACAATAACGTTGGCAGGACAACATGGGACAATGAAACTCTTTCATTTTATTCTCAGTTTTCACATTGTCCGCGAAGGTAGGTGATGGTTTTTGCCATGCTGCAACGAACATTCTTTTTTTTTATTATTGTTTTATTTTATCACAATTACATGTAATTTTTTCAAGAAGCCCTAACGCTTGCATTTCTTTTGATTAACTAACTTTTTTCAGAGGCAACAAAATTTTAGAACTTATTTATTTTACTCTTAGGGGCTGTTTACATGGGAGCTGGGACGGGACAAGTAAGCGGGACGGGTCGTTTTTCATCCCAGGTTTAATGAGAATGTTTTCAGGCGGGACAATAGACCTTTTCACCAATAGCGGCGCCATCTTGAATTCGCAATGCATTGTGGTCTATCCAGGGTAATAAGCTCAATTAAAAGGGTGATTGCTTATAGTGTTGAGACACAATGCGGTATTTCTTTCTTGATAAACACTGTCATGGCAACAATCTCTAGATATGATCGTTGTCATATTGGTAAAAGCAATAATTCTCGTACGTGTAAGGATACATTTGTCATGAATCTATCCTTACACGTCCAATTGTTATATTTAGATATTGTTGCCACGAAAGTATTGGAAAGTTGTAAAAACCACAGAATAACAGAGAAATAAATAGAATTTAACGTAATTTAAAAATGAATATCAGAGCCCAGCAAACGACTTTGAAACAAGACATAATAAAAAGAAAAGAAAATTTATTTACTGGCGTTTCGTTGTTACATCACAACATCTTCAGAGCATTTAAACTATATTACAGTTGGTTCACTATATATATTACAAAGATATACTGGTTTAAAATTACAAGAACGGTTACAAAATTTAAAGTTCAAACGGACAAATGAACGTCAAGAACAGACAACAGAGATTGAATATCAATAACAGACAACATACTTAAAATAGATCAAGAGGAGTTGATCTTATACTGAAAAATGCATACGTTAAGCTAAGACTGAAAAATACGACTTAAAAATCAATATTTCACCCTAAATTTTTTGGGCAAAAATCTTTGCCCTCCCATACAGAATTGGGCTGCTGCGCCTGTGTGATTTTCTTCTGTGTTTTTTTTTATTCCAGAAAATATCCAGAAACATACTGCAACTTCTCTTGTTTGGTTTTTATTTGGTATACTTTTTGGCCTTCTCGTCGTAATTGCAGTTCTTGCGTTCTTACGTCTTCGACGATTTCAACAAGAACGAAAGGGAAAGCCGAATAAATCATCGTATAAGAAACAGAGAGTTTCCCTCGATGGAACTATGGACGAAAATATTGAGCTACATCCAAAGGAGCTTGAAGCAATGGAGATGGAGAGTCAATTTGGAGAAACTGTGTAAAATATTACTAGAACGCGTTCTCTGAAATGTGACGTCAGAACACGTGGTCTATGGACTGACGTATGACGTCAGAACATGTGGCGATCGACTTGTGGCAAGTCTGGCCTCATTCCAATGGTTTCCTATAACCGCGACATCAAATTCATGGAAATTCGTGCAATGGAAGCTGGCCTTCATAAAGAGTGTAAAGCTGCCTTTTCCGTATTTGTATTATTTAATTGAAATTTTGCGAATTTATTTAATACTGTTTTTGGTGTTAAAACAACATTCGCAACTCTGAAGAATCCCTACGGAAGAGAAATGAGTTTAAAATAGTATTTTATCTGACAATAATTCATTAATCTAATAACATTAGAACTTTCTGTCTAAACTAGACATTTATATATATAATACATGTAGAAGACGGAAACGTTTTGGCACAAAACAAGTCAGATTTTATTAATGAAATCACTTTCAAATTCCTTTCATAAACTTCAGGAAAAAGTGTTGGTGAGAATTAGAACATGATGCTCTTTCTAGTTTCTAGTTTCCATGCGGTTACCCAACTTTGCTTGCATGGTATGTTCTCCATTGTAAAGGCTCGCAAGTGTGACGAGTTGATTCAGGGGTTATTTAGGGTAAAAATTCCTTGTGAAAAGCATTGTAGTTGCATTGTTTCAGCTCAATTTGTCACACTCGCAAATTGAAACACATTTTTCTCCGCATGTTGTGGAAATAGTTTGTATAGATAGTTCTCAAAGAATGTAAATAAACTTTATTTAACGAATATGTATCCATGGTAGCAACTGATGATCCAGGCGGGTATCTTAATCTTAATATAAATATCAATGCCCAGCATAATACACGAAGCAAAGCCATAAGTTTAAAAGTAATTTAATGAATCTAACGTTTCGTATCCATTGTCTTTTTGATATAAGGTGAGCTAATACGGGCAACATTTTTCTATTTTTCTTCAACTTTCAACGCAATTTTGTTGCGTTGCAAGTTGAAAAGCGTTGTTCCACGTATAACCACCCACCATAGTAAATTGATGGTGATTGGTGACGATGGCGGCGATGGTGAGGAGGTATTATAATGCCTAGCCTGGCACCCTGGCCCAATCAAAGAATATGGGCCAGATAACCACTAAAAACTTCTGCTTTCCTATTGGTTGAAATTTCGCGCGTTTTTAGTGGCTATGAGTAAAATTGCAATCGTCATAAGTGGATTTAGCCCTGATGACGTGAGTATGAGATTAGTGGTTACCTGGCCCATATTTCTTTTGAAATTGGTCAGGTACCAGGCTATTATAATGCCATGATCATGGTGAGTGGAGATAGTGATCACAAGCAGCATCATAATCGAAGGTAATGATCTTCATTTTTCAATAATTAATGGCAATTCTGTTATTTAATTCTTTGAACGTTTTCATGGCGATAAAGTAATATAAATAAGTTTTGCGGAAACACCACGTGAAAGCACGTGGCGTGCGCCCACGTAGCACGTGGCGTGCCCTATTCGGAGAACATTCTTGATTTTATAAACAAGTTTTGTGGAAACACCACGTAAAATATTTCTTTGCTAAGCTTTCGGCCTGTTGACTCAGGCCTTCATCAGAGCAATGAATTAATTATTCAAAGAATTAATTATTCTTGATTTTGTTAGTTTCAGAAATTGCAGCTTGATGTTAGTAATATTTGTCAGTTGTTAGCTGTACAAGCTGTGTTAGTAATACTCAGAAAATATTCAGAAGGTTGTGGGTTCGAGTCCCGCTTGGAGCTCAGAGTTTTTCTGAGTATTACCAACTAACACAGCTTTTACAGCAAACAACTGACAATTATTCTTGATTTTGTTTTCTAATTAATAAAATTAACGTGATACGCCATTGTATTCTTACGTGATTTAATTGATCAGTTGCTTACTTTATAAATGACGTGAGCCAACAGTTTGTTATTATTGCTCTGATGAAGGCCTGAGTCAACAGGCCGAAAGCTTAGCAAAGAAATATTTTACGTGGTGTTTCCACAAAACTTATTTATAATTCTGTTATTACCACTTTCCGGGAAAAATCTAGTCTGACTAGTACTATTGATTGGAGCTCCATGTTTATTAGAAGGGTTACATGAAGTAAACACGAAACCAACGTACATTAAGTTCGTGGGCGTATTTATATGGTAATGATTATCAGTGTAATATTCAACCATATTACCCCACTCGTTCTCGGCCTGGAAACGAAATCTACTAATTGAGTTCTTAAAGCAATATTTCATCTATTTATTGACTATATTTCTTAAATAATATTCGTGTAATGTATAAAGAAAACTATAATTGTTGCGGGAACGTGAAAGAAAAATTTGTCAATTGCCGACTCCCGGGATTGTTCAGAGCTCAATGCGAGCTCTCCGGATTTGAACCAGGGACCTTTAGATCTTCAGTCTAACGCTCTCCCAACTGAGCTAAGTCGGCTTGACACACCCTAAGCCGCAATAAATAGTATTTAAAGATACGGCAGATTAACATACGGCATTTCAAGTCCTATCAGAACAAGAAAATAAGTAGAAAATCAACTTTTATTACTGTAAATCAAAGACTTCTAAATTGCAACATTTATCGAAATGAGAAGATCGTGGAATATGTACACGTGACTTGTTCGTGACCACTTCGTGCGTTCTCGGTTCAAACTTCAAAGGAACTGTCAACTGCAATGTGTCACAGCCACAGCACCAAACATGAATCCATATTCAAGCGTCAGAAACGTTTGTTTCAACCTCTGTTCAGGCTTAAATATTCACTAACCGAAAGTTTATGGCTATGAAGGTAAGAGTGAACCTTAACATTATATATTAACACTAGTACGAACTATAAACAAGGCGAATATTATGTTCAAACTGTTTGCTCGAACTGCGAGTCAACGTACTTGCCAGGCTTTTGTTGTTTTAAACAACGTATTCCCTGAAGAACACTTAGCTTTTTGTTACACAAGGGTAAAGCTATGTTCTTGTAAAGTTATGAAACCATGACCGTTTTAGAAATATAAAAATTTCGGTTGAGAATTCAATGAACCAAATGTCAAAGGTTCACTGGGACAATTATCACCTTTTAAATTTTCGCGCCATACCAGTCCCCTCGACGTTCAAATGAAAATGGTATTAATTTTTTTTTTCGTATTTATCTGTTGTTTGTGTCAACTTTGAGTTTTATTTGCTTATAACACTGTAAAGCATAGTAGCTATTTGAAGTTAGAATAAAGATGTATATATATAAAGGAATAAATAATATTTTTGGGACCCAAAAGTCAAAATGACGAAAAACGGCACCCTGTTCCAGACCAAAAGAGTCCATTATTTAAAACTACATTCAATCAAACTGGCAAAGATTTACAGATTTTTTTCACTTTAAAAAACTGAGTTTTTGCTCAAATGTTATGAGAATTTTAATACAACGTTGAATTTATTGACTGTATTAAATTATGATAATTTTATGAAGGTTTTTTTTTCTTGGAAAGCAACAAAAGTAATATTAATTCTCAGAATATTATTTTAGTTCTCAGTCATCTTCTAGTTCTTCGTCTAAATCAAGATCATCCATTTCTTGAAATAATGATTCATCAACTTGAACATCATCTGAAAAAAAATAAATTAAAATACCACATGACATTTTTGAGATTTCTAAAATTCAAACTAAGGATTTTTCCAAGATTTTCCAGGGATTTCCAAAATTTTTTAGGAATTTCTAGATTTTCAAGGATTTTTAGCAAGGTGTATGAATTTTTTGGGTGTAATAAACTCCTTAAATATGGTTCATCAAAATTTGAAGAGAAAAAAATCATACACTACCTCCCATGAAAGCTTCATCCAAAGTTCCCATGAGTTCATTCTGCTCAAATAATTGACGTCCTAAAATGGATGATCACTGGTATTATGATACATATTTTAAAAGATTGAGGTAGCAGTAACCGAAATCAAATAATCCTGGGTAGAACAACTCAATAAATCTAGGAAGAACAACTTGCATGTACCTGTCAGTTTTACTTTGGTTTCAATTTTAATATCAGGAGATCTTTCTTCATCAAATTTTAGCTTCCAAGCCATAAAATTCTCATATGTTATTGGTGTTCCAGTTATCTTTGCCTGAAAAAAACAGAAATGTAATAAAGAAAAAAATAATTATATATACATGAGCAGGCCAAAATGCAACGCTAAATGAAAGATGAAACTTCGACCAACCAATTCTGCTTTTTCAGCTTCTTTTATTTTACGTAGTCTTTCTTCTTCTTTTTCTTTCTTCATGTTTTCAACAGTTTGGTTGAGGTACTCTTGTACCTCTGATACTAGGGTGAATACCATAACCATTCCAAGATTTTCCTCAATCTACATGTAGTTCACAGTAAAAATAGAAAATTAATTAAAAAGTTGGAAAATGATTGGTGGCACAGTGGTTAGTGCACATGCCTTTCACCTCTGCAAGCCAGATCTGATTTCTGCTCTCAGCAGTTATCTGATTGAAAATTTCACCTTGGCCACATTTGAGAAGAGTGCTTCCACAAACACCACAGGTTTCCCCCGGGTACTCCGGTTTCCTCCTGTAGTAACACTGGACCAACGAGATGGCCCTTACTGGACCTCTAGGGATAACAGTTTAGATATAACTGATAGTCGTTATCCAGTATAAATATAAGTTAGTTTAGTTTAGTTTTTGGTATTAAATTCATGGGCAAAAACTAAAGTTTAAAGTGTCTATGAAGTGAAACATTTGTTGGCATTTTTGTTGTTTTATTGTACAGAGGAGCATGACAGGAGCACTCACTGAGAATTTCAAGAGAATCTGATGTGCAGTTTTCGCACTATCAACTCTCAAAAGTTGCTGTGGATAGTTTGTTTTGGGGAAATTTGGCTTCTTGGTAACAATGCCTTATGATGTACGCAGATGGATCATTAATAGTGAAATCTATTGTTCTTATGCATAGTTGTCCATCTGCGTACGTCATAAGCATTGTTAACAAAAGCCCAATTTTTCTCAAGAACAAACTATCCACGGCAAACTTTGAGAGTTAATAGCGCAAAAACTATGCATCAGATTCTCTTGAAATTTTCAGTGAGTGCTCCTGCCATGCTCCTCTGTACAATAAAACAACAAAAATGCCAACGAATTTTTCATTCCATAGACACTTTAAGTAAACATAAAAGTCATATACCTTTTCTTTTAATAATTCTTCTAAGGCAGTGACATGACTGTTATCTAGCCCTTCTATACAGCTCACTTCAATTATTGGTCCTTCATCTGGGTAATTTTCTACATATCTAAATTGGATGCATGCTGATACTAAAAACAAAATTTAGAATTCAAAATTAAAAGGTAAGAAGATGAAAGAAAAAGAAAGGATGAGATAAGTTACTACCTTGAAATGTTAGAAAAGCTCTACGCTAGAGAGCTGGACATCTCCAATGCCCCACTGTGCATTTAACTTCACTTACATTTTATATTTTCGTCTTCATCATGTTCTGAGGAGACTGTGATTTCAAAACATGTTCCTTCTTCAATGCCTAGAAATAATCATTTAATAATCTTAATATGTATTCAGAATTAATTAGCTGACTCGTTCATGAAGAAAATAAATCAAAATGCTTAGAGCAAATAATAATTAGTAATTATTGACAGATCATTAACAGATACTGATCATTGGCAATCAATATCAATTGAGTGTTGGTTAAGCACCTCACCTGAAGTTTATTAGTGATATATAATCCCAAGGGTGAATGGCATCAAAGAAAACTGAGTTGATCGTATTATAATTGATTATATTGAATGATCAATTGATTTCTTGATCATCAATGATTCCACATGTTTGGTCCAAAGCTATATTTTATATATCAATACAATCCTCTGGGGAAAGCCGTGGCCATATACATACAGTATATATGGATTGCCACTAAACCAACCAACCGCTCAACGCAAAAAATATCAATTTACAGTATATACAAATTATATATAAAAAACTTACTTGTAAATTCAGTCACGTAAATAGCTTCCAATGCCTCAAGTTCATTCTCCTGTTCCTCCTTATAGTCCGTCATAAGTACATGAACGAACCAAATGAAGTGCAATTAATAACATTCATCTAACTATCTTTAATTTGAATATGATTGCAATCAATATATCGATTTAAATTGACCGAAAAATACGAGACATTTTAAAATGCCCGTCCACCATGCTTGATTATAGTGTGTTGGGAGACTGGGTACTAATCTTGGTATTTTGCTATAGTTGTTCAGTTACTGTGTTGTTTTGACTAGCTTTTCGTTTTTACCAAATTAATGGTTGACAGCTTGAGAGGAATGGTGATAACTTTTCTGCAGGCATAGAGCTCTATATAGTGGCTTCAAAAATGGGGGTAGCACCCTTCACCCACCCACCCCCCACCACCAATTCCTAGAAGAAATTGTGAGGCTTGGGCTTCTCTTCAGCATGGGCTGGAGCGAACTGCCAATTAGTTGCCCCCCTCAGCTAGGTGGGTGTGATTTCTAATGTGTGGGGGGAGGGAGGCTATTGCCCCCACCAGCTCTGACATAATGTTCATTTCTTAGTGACCTTAAGGGATGGTCTTTGTGAATTAGCTAATCTATGTACTGTACTCAAAGTAGTATTTAGTACTAAGGTAGAAGGCAACAAGAACTATGGTACTGTATCAAATTTAATTTCATTTTACTTTGAAAACTATGCCAGTCTATGTGGCAAATTTGTGCTGAAAAAATATTTAAGTTACAATGTACAGTACATGTACTCTCATCATGAAGGATGTTGCTTGACGTACACATATTAAAGACTTATCAATGACTTAGACTTATTGAAGAGTGTCAGATCTGTGGGAAAAAATATGGGCAAATACATTCTCATACAACATCTACACACCACTGGTTAAACAGATTAACATAGATTAAATCAATGTAAAACTAATGTGTTGATTATCCTGTTAACTCATACAACATCTACACTGTTAAACAACGTCCTACAACTAATATTTCTGAGGATAATAAAATGGATTTGTTTCATCTTCTTGAGAAAGGTATTGTTCTGAATCAGCATCTGTGTTTTCAGGTTGAACATTGGTGAGTTTTGTTGATAGTTGAGGGGCTGAGTCGAACTGGACTCGTCCTTTTGACTTTTCATTTAGCTCTTCAGATTTGTTAAATAATGCTTCTGTACTGTGTGAAATTCCAAAAAGGAAATAGATGATAAGACCTATTAAGTAGAAATAGAAAGGAAATAAGGATGATGGCGATGATGAAAACTGTTTACAAGTTTAGTTTTTTTGGGTAAAAAGGATAAAATAAATTAACAATTAAAACAAAAAAAGGTGGTTAACTTTCTTACCAAACACTAACCATATACCAACTGCACTAAATGCTGTCCAGTCCATTGAAGCTACCAAGATAATGAATATACCAATGTTGACCAGTGGGATGAATGGTGCCAAGAAATTGTTTCTAAAGAAACAAGCTTTTGCCCGAGGCTGGATCAAAATAATACGAATAGTGAGAAATATTGTGATACATAACAATCCAAGGGCAGTTAGAACTATCCAGCGTTTCCAACCAATAACTGGCAAGCCGTGAAACATGGCTAGGGCTAAACCAATGCATGATGGAATATATGAAATGATTGACCAATTGACAAGCTTGCTGGTTTCTGCACTTGGCTCTTCTGCTGTTTTTACTCCCAATTTTGAAAGAACTTTCTTGTGGGTTATGTAGCCACAGCATAAGAGAAATCGGATGATCAAGTTCTTTGTGCACTGCCAGTTTGGGAAAGCAGATGTTTCCTTGGTACCATCTAGAGTTGCTGGTAGATACTGAACAACAATTGTAGCACAGTTGATCATGATGGATATCAACAATGAAGTAATACAGAATCCTTGAATTAAACCATCAACTGGAAGGAAGAGAAACAAACATATTGACAATATTGCAATCACTAATACCAAGAGAGCTGAAGCATGTTTCTTTGGATTTGGTTGTTTAGCAAATTTCTGATGAAACAAACCATCATCTGCCAAAAGATTAAGTAGTTTTTGAGCATCAAAATAAGACTCGATTATTGTCAGGCAAAAAATGAGTAAGGCTGCTGCAGACAAGACGTATTTTGAGTCGTGAAATGTTGCCAAACCAAATGCTTTGGGAATTGTAGCTTCTGAACTCAGAACATCTAATGGTACAAGAATTGTTACGAAGATGGTTGAACACAAATAGTACAAGAACACACAGAGCAGAGAAATTGCCAAAGATATAGGCACCATGGTGTTTGGCTGTTTCATGTTTTCTACTTGCTCAACCACTTTGTCCAGATTTGTGAAAAAGAATGTTGTTATGGCTGTTCCCTGGATGGTGCCAGCAAAGTCGAATGGTTGAAATTCTGTAGGAACATACCAGTTGAGAGAATTAGCGTAGTAAATTATAACCAGAAGCATGAAAATGAATGCAAGAAGATTTGTCCAAAATAATGCCTTTAGATACACAGAAAAGTGTGGCAAGCCAGCCGCAACCATCAATGAAAGGAGGGCAAGGAATACCACCATAAACACCAATGAATCTAAGTGTATTTCGTGCCAGGATGAATGTGGTGGCAACCATGATGTGTCGGGAGGCGGTTGAGCTAAAGAATAGATGTATTCTCCAGCTGTAATCGTGACCAGTGAAATCATAAAAATGTTCTGGAGCAGTCTAAACCAGCCGACCGTAAAAGCGCAAAGCTCTCCCACATTCTTGTATACAATTGAGTAAAAACTTGTAGATGTTGGGAAACGCGTACAAAGTTCAGTTAACGACAAGTTATTTAGCACAGCAATGACTGCTCCTAGGATCAATGAAAGCACCATAGCTGGTCCAGCGATACTTTTTACCGCCAATCCAACCACTGCGAAGAGGGCACAATTGAAGCAAGCACTGAGCAACAACTCGACTGACTTCGGCAGCCATAAATTACGAGATAACTTCAAAAAATCTATCTCCGTGTCATCATCATCGTCTTCGCTCTTCGTTCTTGTGATTTTGTTTATAAACTGAGATACAAACGAGCCCATCTTGATCTTTGAAGATTTGTTGAGTACGAAATGACACTGCAACTGGGCGTTTAAACTTTGTCTTTGTCAATCGACCGCATCGTTTGCAACTCGTCGCGGCTGAATGCTCCAATGCTTATGGTGATGTGTCCACTTCAAAATCCGAGTCAAAATTTAAATAATTAATCCTTTTGCCATTGTGCATTTTAAAAGTGTTTACGTGCTACTTATTTTGCGTACTATTTAATTTTTAGACACGAAACAAGTTGAGCAGGGGTACATGTACACGCGTAAAAATCTCACAAGTTGTTACAGCATTGTTGCCTGAACAATGCTGTAACAACTTGTTATCATATGTGAACAACATTGATACATGAACAACATTGTTCATCATTGTTTCAACAAGTTGTTACAGCTTGATGAAACAACAACCGTTGTTCACGCATGTTGCAACAACCGAAGAACGTGTTGATACATCAACCATGTTCACCATTGTTGTAACAATGTTGTTCATCGTTGTTATTTCATCATGCCATAACAACATGTTCCATCATGCATGAACAACGTTGTCGAATCAACAAGTTGTTTTTTCGTTGTTCCAACAGGCGTGAACAAGTTGTTCCTTCAACAACTTGTTACAGCATTGTCACTGTTCGTGAACAAACACGCGAGGAGACTATGGACCACGGTCACGTGAAGATCACGCGTAATCTCACGTGAGCATAGTTCATTTGAACTTTGCTCCTTGACGGAACAACATCGTTGAAACGATGTTTTCATGTGTTGAAACGGGTTTTCCCACTGGTTTTTCCCTCGTTTTATTTTCCCTTTGCTGCACTGCCAATGGACTTGGTAAAACTTTGTCAAGATTAGACTGGCATACACTAAATTTATCCATCTCAAAGAGGTAAGAATATAAATACATTATATTAAATAACTTCAATGTTATTTTAGCTCGTTGGCATTGCTATGAATGCTATCATTAATTAATACATGTCCCTTCTCTCATTTTGTTTCCAGCTTAAAACCCAAGAGAAAGCAAAGAATTTTAGGTAAGTTTATTTGTTCGCGCTGTTCAATACTGTCAGTAGAAACAGTAAATTTTTATACGATACACAACTGCAAATTTAACTGTCAAAACGAGAAAAGACACTTTATACTTTGGAATATTGTTCTTCTGTCAAATATAGTTTATCGTTCCTCGTTATTTTTTTTAGAAAGTACATGTGAACTGGAGTATATTAGCTTATTTACAAAAAGGTAAGATGTGTTAAAAAGCCTCAAAAATGTTCACTAAAAATATGTTTACGTTTTGTTTTCTTCCATCCGCGAAATTAGTCGCAATGCTGATCTCTTGGCTTTGTTGAGGCAAAGGTGAAAGAATTTTTGTTTACACTATTTCAAAGCAGAAAGTTATTAACCTAAACCTTTGTTTTTCTTCTTAAATTTTTTTATGCATAAACTATAGTTGTGGGAGTTAAATAATATCAATGAAAATGGAAATGGAGAAGAACTGAAAGCGCCGCCAGAGAACCGGGGAAAACTGGAGGATACGTGAGACTTTGTATTAAAATTATAACTTCAATAAACGTTTTTAAAAATTCACGGATGTGTTCGCGTGATATCTTCGTCTTCAATAATAGTGATATTAATATTTTTTGTGATTTTATAAGAAAATTAATAAGCGAGACAACCGGGGGGTGCACAAAAAAACGAGAATTTAACGGATAGATATCATATTGTAACATGTTGTTTTAATAACTTGCTCACAAATGTTAATTTATCATGCTGGAACAATGCTGTTGTACCATGCATGTAACATCATGTTGGAACAACTTGTTCACGTCTGTTGGTTCATCAGGCATGAACAAGCATGTTGGAACATATGGTGAACAACTTGTTGACAACATGTTCACGGCCAGCAGCACAACATTGTTCACGGCTGTCGAGAACAACTTGTTCACGTCTGTCAACAACCGTGAACAAGTTGTGCGTTTTTACGCGTGTACCAGGTGATCTGACCGTGAGGGAAAGGCCTGGAACTAGCAACCTAATAGAAATCCATTTTGCTGTATTGAATAACTTATTTCTTTCATTTTCCTTTATCAAACTGGTTGAAACTTTGTATTTATGTTCAGTGTTGAAAATGATAAGTCTATGCTAAATTTGGGAACAAAATAAAGTATATTTCACGAGATATTAAATAGTTTAATTCGAAAAATGGATTTCTATTTGACAACTAGTCCCAGTCCTTTTCCGTGTTTTCAGATCACCTGGTACATATACGGGCATGTTACATATACGGGCAGTTAGAAGGGTGGTGTCCTAATGTTACATATACGGGCACCAGGGGGGTGGTAACCTAATGTTACATGTACGGGCACCAGGAGGTATATGTAATATTAGGACACTAACCCCCCTGGTGCCCGTATATGTAACATTAGGTTACCACCCCCTGGTGCCCGTATATGTAACATTAGGTTACCACCCCCCTGGTGCCCGTATATGTAACGTGCCCGTATATGTAACGTGCCCGTATAATTTTTCTCACAACAGGGGACCAGGGGGGGATTCTAGACAATCGTTTTTTCCCTCTTTATATGAAATACATAAAAATATAATTTGTAAGGCAACGGAAAATCTAAAGTTCTACATAATTATAACACTTATGCTTTTTGCCTTGAAAATGGAGCAGTAAGATAAAAAGGCTTTTTAATATTTAACAAGATTAGAAATAAAACAGTTGTTATTTTCTATGATTAGCAAATATATGCATAGCTTCCAAGGTTAGGTTGATTTGCTCTTTAAAACCAGGAAATCACGATGTTGGTATTTGCACTATAATACATATACTTGTTACAAGCAATTGTCAAACTTTTGGTGACTTGCCCATATTTTGATGTTTCCACAAATTCTCACTTTGACTATTATAATTATTAATACAATTTTTCGTGATTATTTGTTGAAGTTGGACTTATTAGGAGTTTGAAGTTGTACTCCGGGTCAACCGTTTTGGCATCATCTGCAACAGATATACTATAGACACTTTCCGAAGGTTTAATTGGGGTACCTAAGGGGGTACCCAAGGGGGTACCCTGTTTGTCTTTAAGACAATAATCATCTCGGTCCCAGTCTACACGCGGCTTGGCGTCCCTATGACGTGGATATCTTGATAACAACATGGCGGCGTCAAAGGGTCCAATTTTACCAACACATTATCGCCAAGTAGCTGTCCAAAGGTCTGGTTTAAGATTGCGTGAGAAGTATGTGTTAATGATAGTATGTATCATCTTTTGCTGCTTAATGTTTGGTGCGTTTCTTTTCGTTCCCGACCTCAGGCCAGGTACTGGCTATTGGGAAGCGGCGTACGTAAAATTTGTCGTCAGACAATCAGATAAAATCGCTATTCCAATTAAACCACCGGTCAAGTTGATCTCAAACGATATCCCAAAAGGTAAGGGTTTTTTAAAAGACACTTCATTTATATTTTATTACTTAATATTGACTGAAAGAAAGCTGACACATAAAATTTGTTTGCTAGCTGCCATACTTCAAGTAATTTTATATACACGTTGCTATTTGTCCTATATTGTAAGGTTGTTTTTAATTGTTTATACAATATTGAAAGGGCTTATTTGTCAGGCGTTTAATAGTTACGACTTAAGAGTGTATTGTCTTTAAATGCTAACGAATCACGATTTAAAATACTATAGACAAATCACAAGAAGAAAGTAAGGATGCTGTAACAACCGAGTCCTTTGTACATGTAACTGAACCTGTTCTTGAAGGGAAAGATGAAAAGGAAGAAGAGAGAATAAGGCTGAAAATACAGAGAGAGAAGGAAGAATTAAAAAGGAAACGTATAGAAGAGGAAGAGAGGAAGAAACAAGCTGAGAAAGAACGCTTATTACACATGAGACCTTCTCAACACAAGGAAAAAGCTGGTGGTGGAGAACCAACGGATTTAGAGACGAAAAAACGACGAGAAACTGTGAAAAAAGTAAAGTGAAAAAAATATTATTTTTTTTGAAGTTTTCTAAATATTTATTATACTGTTTTAGATATGATATTTTGGATATACATGTACTGTATCAGCCTTAAAACTGAAGTCCACTGCATATAAATAATATATGAGGGAGTTTTTGCAAGTTTACAGTACTGTACGTTGTCAATAGGCCATTTGCACAATGATTTAGTAGAATAATAATAATAATAATAATAATGGTCTTTATTGAAAGTAAAAAAGAGCAAACAGATGTGCTCTAATTATAGAGAATAATCAATAAATTCTGTAAAATCTCAGTAATAGTACAACTACCAGAATGCTTTGCTAGTATCATCTATTTATAGCACTAGAATACTGGCAAAGCATTCTGGTCACCCAATATATATCATCATACAATACATGTACATCATTGTGCAGATGGCCTACTTTCGAAGCATCTGATTGGCTACTTTCAATTTACACAGTATCTGGCGAAGTCAAGACAATGGCTTTATTTGAGTGAGTTAAATGAGTCAATTTGGGACCTTGTAATGGAGCGACAAGCTCTGTAGGACATCCTAGCCATTTGTGGCAAAGCTTGTAAAAAAATTAAAAAACAAACAATGAAAGAAACAAAACACTTTAAATATTGTAAAAGACTTGAGTAAGGAGTTATTTTGAGTCACAGAAAATCTCAATAGCTCTGTTCTTTTATATTAGATGATGGAGCGTGCTTGGAATGGTTATGTAAAGCATTCTTGGGGCCAGAATGAACTAAAACCTATTAGTAAAATGGGACATTCAGCATCTGTATTTGGTGCACAATCAATGGGAGCTACAATTGTTGATTCATTGGACACATTGTATATCATGGGCATGGAAGATCAATTTAAGAAGGCTCGTGATTGGGTGGCATCGAATTTATCATTTGACAAGGTTGGTTGTTTGGCACAATTGTGTATACTTTGGTAGCTTTTTAACGCATTCCTGCTTGAGTCAGTCAAATGTAGACCCTCAGACATATCCTAGGCAGCAAAATAACATTAATCATATCTAGTTTGTAGGCCAGCCTTCTAAACGTTGCTTTACTTTATGTTTTCCACAGCCAATTACAGTATCAGTATTTGAAATTTGTATTCGGTTTCTTGGTGGAATGCTGACTGCCTTTGCTCTTACGGGTGATGAGGTAGGACTACCTGTACAAATGTTTCAGTTCATGTTTTAGAGTTTCTCGCTGGCTGAAGTATGAAAGAAGCGAGAAACAGATTTCTCATGCTGGGGAGCCTGGGGAGAGGTGCATGCCCTTATAGGCATGCACCTCAGTGATATAGTATCTTTTGTCTTTTTGCTGCCAGTGTGGTAGTTGATAGACCACCCACCCACCCCAGCGGCTAAGGACATGGATGCTATGTTATGTATTATAGATGAAATGGATGTATTTAGATGTTTTGTTATAATTACGTTAATAAAGGCACTGCTGCACTTGCGGTGGCAGACTTACATGGCAACCCAGCGTGAGAATTACTCTGTCCAATGCCAGATGGTTTTATTTGTCAAGGGGAGAACCCACAGCCATTCTAGGCAGAATTTGGTCAATGACTCAAATTGTTGGGTGTTGCTGTAGCTAGTGTAAAAGTGAGGTCTAAATTAAACTGTTTATTGTTAGGTTTTTAAGATCAAAGCTAAGGAACTTGGTAATCGTTTGCTACCAGCTTTCAACACTCCAACTGGAATACCATATGGATTAATTAACTTAGCAAGGTACTGTCATCATGACATGGTTCAATCACAGGGCAATTGAATTTGAAAAGGAGCATGAATGGTAGGTGCTGTTTGTAGTGCACTGTTTCTCATTGCTGAAGATTCTGGATCCTGTCTGATGAGCTTATCCTCAATAACCTGTGCTTCGAGGGGTTTTTCCTGGGTTATGCAGTTACTTTCTCTCTGCAAAACCAACTTTAGCTTAATCGATCTTAGCTAGCAAACTGTCAAATGCTTCTGACATGACCAACTAGCTCAAATCCTGTTAAATTGGGCTTGTATCCTGTTGGGGTTATTAATAAAATTAAAAGCTAAATTAACTACAATATTTAGTTTTTTTCTGGTACTTTCTTTCAGTGGTTCTGGTCATAACTGGGGCTGGGCCTCAGGTGGTTCATCTATCCTTGCTGAATTTGGAACCCTTCATTTGGAATTTGTTTACCTTTCACACATCACTAAAGATCCTATTTATGCCACAAAGGTACAGTACATATATGTAATTGATTTTGCCCACTTACGTTTGACAAAAATAATATATTCAGGCAAATTTTTAATGTGACCGGTCAAATTTGTATAATGCTGGTCATATTAACTTGCAATTAATTTTATTACTTCCCTTTGAAGGAACTTAAAATGATTTTTGTGCTGTTGTAGACCTGTTTTGTAATGTCTGATCTTTATTGAAGTGAACTATGAATGCATTTCCTTTTTATGACAAATGTTTATATCAGTACTAGCTTATATATATAGTGTAGAATATATACTTTACATGTTTTTTGTTGTGTTGTGTTGTGTTGTGTTGTGTTGTGTTGTGTTGTGTTGTGTTTGTTTGTTTGTTTTTGTAGGGGGGTTGTAAAATTTGACTGGTCAAAAATCACCTTTGACCGGTCACAATTGGAACTGACCAGTCACCATGACCAACGTAACATGAAACGTTATTTTGAGCCCTGAACTTGTTACCATACTGTATGTATTTTATTGGTGGGACTGGTCTGCTAAATATCCTAATTTTTGAAAATCGTATTTTTTAATTTAAATATTTGTTTGGATTTTTTATCTTTAGGTGAACAAGATTCGTGAGGTTGTTGATAGGTCAAGTAAACCTAATGGTTTATATCCTAATTATATGAACCCTAGAAGTGGGTCATGGGGGCAAAGTAAGTCCTGATTAACAATTAGATTATGAGCTCGAAATTTCTATGAGTGAATAGTTGATGAGAGCGGAGCTCGAGTCAACTATCATCTCATAGAAATTGAGAGTGAATAATCTAATTGTTTTAGTAGAAACTAACTTGTGTACCTTAGTTCTTCCAAATTATTTCAAAAAACGAAGCATAACCATTGTTTCTGTGTGAAAACCAAGGCAAGACAATATTTCACTCCTCGATCGTGTCCTCCATGTTGTTTTACTGCATGGCCGCGCGAGTACTGGTACTCAATTTGCTACTCACTATCTATTGACAAATAGGTCTCGAGTAGAGTAGCCAATCAGATTGCAGCATTTGCAATAGAATACTAGTAAGTTTCTACTAATTAACAATAGTTAATTAACTTTGAAATATTAATTAATAATTAAAATAATAATTAATTATTTTAGACCAGCTGAATCCAACCCCTTTTATTATTTTACTCTATCTAATGCCAGTCTATTTCATCTGTCGAATGATTTTATTTAGAGAAGAATAAGAGGTTTATTATGTACCTGTATTGTACTGTATTTCAAAAATACAGTATACTGTAAATCATATTGCAAACTACCTTGAGTACTTATTCATGTACTTATTTTTCATTAGATCATGTCTCTCTCGGAGCCTTAGGTGATAGTTTTTATGAATATCTCATTAAATCATGGATTCAATCAGGAAAAACTGATAAATTGGCAAGAAAATTATATGATGATGCTGTTGAGGTACAAAGTCTGCTGCTATCTTTGTTTGCTTTTCCATGTCTGTAAAAGACAATTTAAAGACTGCCTACACAGCACTCTAACTTAGTTCAACATTCTAATTGACCAATAATGTTGAGCTTATCTCTAATTAAGGCCATTGAAAGAATTATGGTGCAAAAAAGTCAGTCTGGTTTGACGTATGTTGCTGAGTACAAGGGAGGTGGACTTGAACATAAAATGGACCATTTGGTAAGAAGGAAAAATGAAAAATCTAGTTTTGGGCATGGCTGTCAATAAACAGCAAATGTCTATGGATACCATAAGTATATTTTCTTTTAAACTCTACCACTATATTTGATTCTGGATAGTTATGTGCATTGGTCGATATACACTGTACACTCTAAAATGTCAGAAGATACAAATTTTCATTTTGTTGAAGTTCTGTTTCACTTTAGGCATGTTTTTCTGGGGGAATGTTTGCACTTGGTGGACCAGGGTCACGTGATGACAAAGAAGAGCATTATATCAAGCTGGGGGCAGAAATAACTAATACATGTCATGAATCCTATAAACGAACTGGTAAGTCACTCGCATTATTGCAGCAAGGGGTTTGAAAAATCTAACAAAGTGAAAAGGTGGTCATCATCCTCCTCCTTTGACCTGAAAAAGATGGTAAACTGCCCCCAAACACCACCCCATCTAATGCAGCATGTTATAATTATTTATCTACTGTAGGCAACAATCCCCTCTAAGCAATACTAAGATCTCCTGGTCTTATACTTTGTCTCCAGGCTTTAATTAAACTAAAACACTGATGCCCTCTGGGATTTTGTTTTTCAATTTTGATTATAGCAACTGGTATTGGGCCTGAAGCTTTTCGATTTGAAGGTCCACATGAAGCAAAGGGATTGAGAAGTAATGAACGTTATTATATCTTGCGTCCAGAAGTAGTCGAAGCCTACTTTGTGATGTGGAGGAAAACGCATGATCAAAAATACCGTGAATGGGGTTGGGAAGCTGTGCAGGTAGGCCTGGCCAAAAATAAAATTAAAGTGCCTATCACCTCTACAGGGATTTAATATATTTATGATATTTGGAACATTCTGAGAAGAAATGTAATATATCTTCTCAGACAAAAACTTCATCTTCGTGGACTTTTTCACTGTTAAAGTTACTGGATATGACGTCAATCAGAACTTGCAAACCGGTTTTCTTTTGTTTCAATTTCACAAGTAGTCCTGGTTGACGTCATATCCGGTAACTTTGACGGTGAAAAAGTCCGTGAAGATTGAAGTTTTTGAGAAGATATATTACATTTCTTCTCAGAATGTTCCAAATATCATAAATATATTAAATCCCTGTAGAGGTGATAGGCACTTTAACTAAATGAACAATTATAATTGTAAAAGCTCTTATTTAAATTCAGGCAATCCCTGCCTGAGTTGGCCAGAAATGGCACGTTTATTGTTTTACTCTGTTTAACGGCAGACAATTTTATTTGTCAAAGGGAGAACCACCCTTGAACGTCCTCGGCAGCAATACATGCAGATTGAAACAAACACAGCAGAAAAACAAGGGTTAAAATAAATTAAAATACTCATTGTTAATTCATGAAGAAAATTCAAAAGAAATTAATGTTTAAACAGGTGTTGTAAGTCAGATACAGCATTGATTAATACAACATCAATGTTGTATCCGATTTACAGCATACTAATTAGGACCCATTGACTCAAATTGAGCTTTTTCATTGTTTAAATAATTTGTTTTTGCCTTTTCTACAACTGCTAAACAAAGCATTCATGATATAAACTCATTGTAGTTTAAGTAAGATACTTCGGCTCACCATTGTAAATCCCATACAGTTTTGCTGGCACATATTGTAATATTGTATCTACAGTACATATTACTTAATGTTTTTTCCTAGGCAATAAAGAAACACTGTGAAATGGCTGCTGGATATTCTGGAATCAGAGATGTCGATCGATTACCTGTAGACCATGATGATGTCCAACAGAGCTTCTTCTTGGCAGAGACCTTAAAATATTTATATCTTTTATTCTCTGAGGATACACTGGTTCCTTTGGATAAATGGGTATTTAATACAGAAGCTCACCCTCTTCCTGTTATTGGACCAACCTAGGGCTTTTTCATGCAAGAAATTATTTACTAGCAGGTTTATTTTCAATTGGTAAGGTCAAATGTCAATCTAAGATGGTGGAGTTTGGTAAGGTGAACGTTTTTCAACCAAATGTCCAAACACAGAGATGTGTTTTGACAAAGGAGCCTTTTGGTCAACTTTGTGTTTGGATAAAGCTGATGGGATGTGTCTTTTTTTGAAGTGTTTTATATACTGTTGAATGTGTCTGACTCAAAAGCAGGCATCCTTGAGCCTGAGAAAATTATATTGCATCCATGTACAAAAAGTGTGCACTAGCAGTACTACTTCACTTCTGACAAACCAAACTTATGACTGGAGGGATATTTTAAGGCAACTGTGGATGAGTGAATTGAGAGAGTTTGAAAGTTTACATAAACCTCAGCCACACAAGTTTTGATAATTATTTTTTACGTTGCAAATTCAAACTTGAGTTTTTGCATTAGGTTATATAATTACAAACATAGGGCATCCATTTTCTATTTCTTTTACAATTTCTGATTCCACAGTACATCAATACATGTATGCCTGGTGTAATGTGATATGAGTCTAGACTTTTGGTAGACCTTTGTCCTGCTTGAATACCCATAAAATGTTTCTGACCCCAGACAGGGACTCGGAAAGATTTTCTATGTAGGGTACCTACTGTACTAAAACCGAGGTTACTACATCGGTTATTACATAAATGATTCAAAAATTAGGCTCAGAGACCCGTTCATTGATATTTTATAATAATTAAATTACTGTAATACCAATAGCTTGTCTTATATAATTTCTAACACTTGCAATAATTGATTTGCAGTCAATAGTTAACTATAAAATTGAATAATTTTTGTTTTGTTTGAAAAGTTTATAATTTTTTGGTTGTACTAGAATAAATCCATTCACATGTTTAGTTAAATTTTGTAAATAAAATGTTTCACAATTGCTGGCTACTATCTTACAATTATGGCAAGGCAACTGCTAGATTACTGCAAATTAGATGTCTTATTATAATTAGTTCCAAAGTATTTATTGGTATACATGTAGTATGTTCATTATAATCAAAATATGGTGAAGAATAAAAATTTTAAAAAAATACTGTATTGGGATTAGCATTAATTTTGGTTGGCATGATTAGCATAATTATTAGATTAGCATTAATTATAATCAATACTAATTAGCATTAATTATAATTATTATATTAGTATAATTATGATCAGCATTAAGATTAGTATTATTATGATTAGCATAGTTATCATAATTAGCATCTTGCTGGCATGAAACCTATTACAGAAAAGTGTAGATTGCAGAGTAATTGGCTAGTACTGTACAAGTGAGTTGCCTGTGTTGATCCTTAATAACGGTACATTGTATATAATCTTCAAGAATTTGTTCTCACAAAAAAGCTCCCAAAAGAATAAAGACCTGTTAGTTGTGACTATCCCAAAACTTCTGCTTCAACAGAGAGAAAGATTTATTTCGTAAAACTTCAATATGATAATTCCCTTTCTTTGTAAGCTCTCCAATGCTTACAACTTTTACTTGTCCAAATTTTATTTCTTCTTTTTTTGGTTGATTCTCGGATATTCTGTCTATTCTATCACCATCGATTACCTGTAAAAAAACCCACCTTATTATCTAATGAATGGTTTGTATATTAACTATATAGACAATTTTACTAGGCAAGGGGAGGTGCCTTATTTATTTTGTTGTAGATATCATTGCAAAACTTACTTGCCTACTTTTTTTTGTAACTTTATTTCCATTAAGGAAAACATGACCCAGAAGAAGGGAGTCATCAACTTTCCTAAAAATGGTAAGACAAACTACTTAGCCAATAGTTGATTACATGAGCTGGGTTAGACACTAGTTAACCAGGCTGACTTATTTAATTACAATCATATCATGGTTTTAAAACTTGCATTAAATTTTGCAAAGAAGTAGTTTCAAATCTGATGAAAGAATTTTGTGCCAAGTTAGTTGGGCTAAGCTAGCTCACCCTTTAATGCTGTAAAGCATAACTATTAGTTTAAAAGTGTAGAGAGAAAGAAAACTTGGTGTTAATGCACTTTTGCACAGGGCTGGATTAGGGTTGAGTGGGACCCCCGGCATTTTTTCAGTGCAGGGCCCCTTTACAGTTTACCCCCACCCACCCCCCAAGTCCCGACAGACCGACGGTGTTGTATACCATGCATGTACAAATCTACACTGCGCTTTCAGCCATCGTTGCCTCTGCAAGCTAACCGAACAAACACAGCAAGATGCACTTTTTGGCCTAAGGCCATATACCACATACTATGCAAATTTATATTCATCTACATTATATAATCCCAGTGTTTGTCCAATTACTTACATCTTATTCAAAAAATCATGCAGAACAAAAAATTACACAATCAGAAAGTGCAGGGCCCCCAGCATATGCTGGTTCTGCCATGGGGTTAATCCGGGACTACTTTTGCACCAAAATGTTTTTGCCAGTATCTGATCACCAATATATAGTTGGTTGTTGACAATGCTGAAATCATTTGTGTGGTAGATGTTTTTTCTCATGGAAACTTGAACTGGCTAGCAGGGTTACTTTTATACCAGACAGACATTTCATGGCAAAAGTAAACCAGGGTTACCCTACCAAGCTGATAAGGTGACTGGTGACCCTACCCCTGCTAGATCACCATGTATTAACCCTTTGACGCACATTGTTTTGGAACAACATTAATCTTTTTACTCTGTCTATTAAATGCCAGATGATTTTAATACTCGTGATGGGGGGGTGTCCCGCAAAGCCATACTTGAACTAGCACAGTAGCACAGAAGATTAGCAAGGGAATCAACCAGTGAGCATTTATAGCTTGCACGAATGACATCTCCAGAAAAGAAGTTCTACAAGTATATGTTTAATGATCTGCTCATTAATAAATTTCTATTTGAAAGAGTTTTTTTCCCTACCTTCTTGCTATTTTTAAACATTCTCTACCTCCTATTCATGAGAATTAACATATTTTGATGCTCAAACTGGATATATAAGCGTTTCAAAACGTTTCAGTTAACGATCATTTGGTGAGAAGCAATCATGCTTAATATCTGCTCATTAATAATTTCTAGTTGAAAGAGTTTTTTCCCTACCTTCTTGCTAATCCGAGACCAGAAGCTGCAACACGATCTACCCTGAGTGAAGTGACTACTAGTTGGATAAGTTTGCCAGAATTCTCACAACTTTCTTGGATTTTCTGTCGTTCATCATTGCTTGTTGATTTATCACTTGAGAATGATTTACGATCACAGAAAGCTACAAACCATTTATTCAGGCGTGTCTGACTGAGCACTGGAATTATCGCAGGATTTATATAGCAAGGCAACTGATTTAACCGACGAAAGGTCATTTGCAAGATATAATCGGCCATGTTTTTGTTTATTTCAATACGTCGTGCTTTCCCGCCAAGGCGAGGAGGAAATTTAAATTCCGACAGGAAGTCCTTATCATTGCAACTGTGTTGCAACATTGAACATGATAATGTTTTCGCACAATAACTTTCTTGAAACTGCACTAGGGTTTTCATAGTAACGAAGCCGTATGCACCGAAATATGAAAGTGTTCATAAAAGCTACAGACCGTTTACGTGTGTCTAACTGAGCACTGAAATAATCGCAGGATTTATGTAGGAGAGCAACTGATTTAACCATAAAGGTCATCTGCAAGATGTAATCGGCTAGCCTCCTCCGCAGGCAACTCTGTGTCTTCCTAGCTGCAACGTTTTCAGTTCCGTTTTCAGTTTTGCGACGTTTTCAGTCTATATAATGTTTTGGTCAGTTCCGTTTTCAGTTTTGCGACGTTTTCAGTCCATATATATAATGTTTTGGCCGAGCCAAAGAAATAAATAAGAGCGGCCACGCTCTTATTTATTTCTTTGGCTCGGGCTCGGCCAAAACATTATATAGACAGATAGACTGAAAACGTCGCATATTCAAATGTTTGTGTTTATTTTAGGGGTGGACCATTAGAAATCAAGGGAGGGGGGGGGGGGGTGACAATTACCAAAAAAATTCGTGCAAACGATCAACAACAACAACAAACATTCGTGCAAGCAAAGTTAAGTGCACCATGTGATTTATCATATGATAAAAAGGAAACGCTCACTGATTTATAAACAGTCAAATATACTAATATAAACTTCAGGTAGTTTCAAACACTGCAAACTATCTATTATTCATAAAATAAAAATTGGAAATAAAAATTTAAACAAATTTAGACCAGGGCGTAGGAAGCAGGGGGGCCGGGGGTCTGCGCCCCCCCCCCCCAATATTTTATACGGGGGGGCCGGAATAGCTTTCGGTCCCCCCCCCCCCCCCCCCCCCAAATATTTGATTTATTATTAATTTCGGCCAATTATTAATAATAATCCATCCTGACTCAAGGATAGCATAGACTCACAAATCATAATGAAAGAATTAATAAAAGGGCCTAACGAAAGAGGTAGAGAAGACTCTGAAAATGCCATTTCCGATGATCTAGAGACTCCAAATTTTCAAAATTTTCACGCTCGGCGCCAACCATGGTGGCGCCTCGTGGGATCAAGCTTCCTACTCCCTGTAGTCGGGGAGCATATGTCATGAAATGAAGTCCCGTAGGCATTTAATGCTGAAATCTTGTCACCTATCTGCATAAGTTACAGAGACCGTAAGAAACAAAAAAAATGTTGTCGGCAATTTTGGAACTTGCAACGAACGCTGTAATTTAGCTTTTCTGACGATTAGCCCATTAAACTGCTATGATCAATAAAAAAGTGAAATTTCAAGGTCGCTTGTGGCAAGTATAACCTATATCGTTAGAACGCTTGCAAAAAACTACACATAGGTCATTTAACTCGTAATACTGAATTTCCTAACTATTGATGAGTTATTACAGCTCGAAATCTGAAAAAAACGTAAAATGGCTCGAAATACCAGTGCATTTTACAGATTTAACTACACGTAACTCAAAATGGAGTTAGAAAACGATGGTAACCGTTTAAATGACCTATATACAGTTTTCCCCAAGCTTTCTGATGATCCAGGTTATATTTACTATACGTGAACCTTAAATTTAAATTTTTTTTTGGTATTAGTAGTTTAATAGGCTAATTGTTAAAAAAATTAAATTTTAGGCGTGCGTGTGAGTTGCAAAATTGCCAACAACATTTTTCATGTTCCTTATGGTCCCCTTAACACAACTAGACTAGTCGCTTGCTTTCTTCACGAAATTCCCACGGGATTACATATGCTGCCAGACTACTGATAAAGACTTTGCAAGAGACAGCAGATGGGAACAGGCCTGAAGAAGTGCACTGGAGGACGCCCCTCAGAGATTTCATTTATCTCATATTTCTGTTTATTTCTCTCTTGAGTTTTTATGCGTGCAATTTAAACTAAATGCAAAATAAATTTGAAATAGCACCTGATTTTTTTTATTCGAATTCAGAGTTTGTGCAACTTTTTATTCAGTGGTTCAATTTTATAAACACTCCAAAGCACAGAGAAACATGCACTTTTGAACACTGATATTTATCATCATCGTCTTTTTAATAGTGTTCAAGCCACTATTCACCGCTTTGATATGATCGCTAGTTGTACTTGTATTTGCAGGCCACTTCTCGCTGTTTTTATAAAGTGCCACGTGGTCAGTTTTGGACTGGCATCCTTTCGTGTATGGCTTAAATAACCGTATAAAAAAAATTCCTACGCAGCTTGCACACTGAAAAAAAAAATCCTGCAGGGAATTTAAGCTGAAAAAAAATATTCATGCACACATATTTTTCACACCCCCCTCCCTTGATTTCTAATGGTCCACCCCTTACGTCGGTGCTTTCCCGCCAAGGCAAAGAGGAAATTTAAATTCCAACCGGGAGTCCTATCATACGGAAGCCGAGACGCGACAACATGACTGTGTTTCTAACTTTTGTATTTTTAACTAGTCACATTTTTAACTTCTTACTGACGGAACATGCAGAGCTGACGAATTAAATTAGATTGAAGGGTAATTGGCAGCCATTTTGAAACATCATTGTTGCCATAGCAACAACTGTTGGTTTTTATTTGGTAACAGTTTTTGATTGTCAGACTGTTTAATTATACATAACATTTAGTTTTATTCTTTTTTGGAATTGTTTATGCGCGTGTTTTGGACTCTCAAACTTGTATTTTCCATTTTTCAAGAAACTGTATGGAGCCACCTTAGGGGGATTTTTCACGTATTTATTGGGAAATCGTCAGTCGTCGAAGAACTGGATATAGTTTTCCATCACATAAATATTGGTACGAAGTTTCATAAAACGTTTTCATAAAAAATACAGAACGTCGCAACAGGTTAATAAAGGTACGAAAATGTATTTCAGACGGCTTGATATAAGACGGCTTCATGACCTGCCGGTATCAACGGGTTGATATCTTATGATCTAAAAAACATTTGATATATATAATGATGAATTTCCTCTTGTTATACAGATTAATTTTTTGGAAAATACCGCAAAAACCGCCGAAAATGCACTTCTGGGGCATGTGAAATTCAATTCGGGGGTTTCGCGCCCTAGGTCCCCCGGGGCCGAGAGGGGGCCTTTTCAGTTTGAGCCAGGGGCACGTTAGCTACTCCGATCCTTGGTCCAAAACGTACGTCGCTGGTCAGATAATTTAATAGAGTATTCTAAACGGTGTTCTGCCATAACTGATCATGATTTCTGTGCACGTGCGATGTCGGTTTATTCCAGATCAGTTGTTTACTTTCTGGCCCGAATAATTTTTGCTGGGTGTCGTTTTACATTCACTCGCGGCTGCTTTTCTTTCACATTGATTGACCTGAACGCGCTGATCCGAACTGAAGCAAGGCAAACCGGCAGCGTTTTCCGGTTCACAACAGAGTGTTTGACAGAATTGCAATGTCTTCGCCTTATTTTGTTATTGTGTTACTGAATTATGCCGGCACGAAATACGTTTTAAATTGCTTTCGCATAAATAAACTGATGCCGCCGAATTGCAAAATACAAAACACACAAAAATTAAAAAATGTAAAAGTTAAAAATACAAAATTTAAAATACAAAAGTTAAAAATACAAAAGTTAAAAACACGTTTCATGTTCTCGCGTCTGGGCTTCCGTACATGTAATAAAATATAAAATAAAATTGTGTTTTCCACGATTGATCGCCTGCCTTGCACTTAATTAACTTTGTAATCCTTCGCATAATAAAACATTTTTGAAACTGGACTAGGTTTTCATAGAAACGAGCCACGTTTCAATTAAAGTGTTTATAAAAGCTACAAATTTTTAAGCACTAGAAAGGAATTTTCACTGGAAGTCCCACATTACCACTTATTTTGAATATCATTGATAAAACAAAATATTGTGTTTCACGGGATTGGTCGCTTCACATTTTATTGGTTTTGTACGTTAACGAGGAGGCCGGCTGGCAGATTGTCAAATGGGATTTGCAAGCATGCAACGAAATACCAAAGCGTTCTACAACCACAAACTCACATTAAGCTGTATTCTGCACACCTTGGTTTTTCTTGCTTTACTTGATGTTGTTTTTATTTTGTACAATATTGATGATTTCAAACAACGAGACAGTAAAGCGAACCTTCCAATTGATGTATGGAAGGCAAAG
Source organism: Corallium rubrum (assembly GCA_964035015.1). Lineage (NCBI taxonomy): Eukaryota > Metazoa > Cnidaria > Anthozoa > Scleralcyonacea > Coralliidae > Corallium > Corallium rubrum. Next base: position 787,745 of record OZ036009.1, read on the forward strand.
TCGAACAACTCAAGAAGCGAAGTATGGGAGAACTCAAGTCTTGCTGGTTATTTAAACGTACATGCTTGGCCATTAGCATGTAATTTTAGCTTGGAAAGACTGCTAGAATATCCATTATTCCCTAGTGCACCTCAACTGCAAACATTCACAGATACTCTGGACATTCGATGGAATAATCTGAATGGTGCTAAATATTTTGCAAGGCATGTCTTTGGATTTTTACGCGCACCATTTACTGGAAATTACAAGTTTTCTCTGTCGACAAATGGTAGTGCAGAAGTTTGGCTGAGTAAAGATAAAAATTGTGAAAAAGTACAACTTATCTGCAAGAGTAGAGGATTGAATCATCAAATTTCTGCCAATGTATTCTTGGAAAATAATAAATATTATTTTCTAAAAATACTGTATATGCAAGCTGGTCAAAATGATACTGTTCATGTGACCTGGCAAGAGCCTCATTCCGTAAAATTTGAAGAAATAAATAAAGCATATATATTCTCATTCACTCAAGAACACTTAGAATTTAAGAACTTAATTAAATCCATCCCTTCAATGACATTGCGCAGAAAGTACTCAAAGAAATCAATTTTAGAAAATACAAAAATTTTTTCAAATGGTGCAAAGTATTTGGTTTTCAATGCAGTTAAGCTAGCTTTACCGTTGTGCCCATATAAACCAGGATATGCTGGTAAAGAAGTTCAATTTCAATATCACGCTGTTGAGAAGTTTGTTAATCCTTCTTATGTCTACCCAGAAGTTAAACATTCTAAAATAAAAGAAGGAAAATGGAATCCATGGTTTCCTCTAGTTGAGGAAGATGCTGTGGCTATTACAGAAGAATATTTGAAAAATCTACAATTAGCTTATCCAGGGTAAGTTTTATGTGTTATATTTTTGTATCTGCGCAGCAGATATATTGGCCATCGTGTTGGATCAATATTTATAATAAATTAGTTGGTGTTTGAATATTTAAAAAAAAAAATCATTTTTTATTGGAAACATTATTTGTACCATGGATTTTTGACCAGTATGATGGATGGTCCCAACTTTCTTCGCATTAACTGCATATACTCTTAGCGGTTTTAACATTTTGCAGTTTTCACTCACCAATATTTAAAAAAAAAACCATATACAAGAAAAACATGCACTCAAGAAAATTACCCAACAAATTTTTGTTGTTAACACACTAGATGATCCTTGACAAAAACCCCACGACATGTAAAAAAAATCGAGCCCGAACAGAAATTTCTTTTAAAATGAATGACTTTCACAAATGACAATTTATTGGGTATTTAATTCTTTTTTGCGACTTGCGACGACTCTTCTTTTAGACTTTGAAAATCAAAACTGGTGTTTTCATCTATTTACACTCTCCAAAAACCACTAATGACAGCAACAAGATGGTAATAAAGTATTGAAACCAGGGCTGACTGAAATGCTATGTCCACGCGGCGGTATTACACACACAACACGATGGGGTCTTACCAAACACCTCCGCGAACGTCTGTGATCTTAATTTAACCATTCATCCGTGGTCAATAGCGTCCTAATTTAATTGATTACTTATATTTTATAATGGTTTTAATCGGTAGAATTCTAATATAACTTAAGACAACAAAAAGGTGATAAAAGCGGCAAAAAAAGGGGGGAAAGAATAAAAACCGTCGACTGATTGAACCTGAGCTAGTCAGTGCGCAAACCATTTCGATTAAAAAAAGTTGGATGAGTAATTAAAACTTGAACGATAAACCACAATGCAATTAAAAATTCTCAACTACTGGAAATTCTGGCATGTTTTTGGCTGATTCTCGACCTGAAACAATTTCCAAATGCTTTTGGACAAAACCTGTGACCACACATTTGATATGACATGCCTTGGGTGTGTTTGTCTGTTAACTTTTTTGTTTTAACTCTAACCAATGCGTGACAATTAGTTACATCGTGGACAATCGAGAATTTTTTGGCGTCAACGTTCGAGCTGTCAGTTTGAACGGCGCAAACAAGTATTCTTTAATCCCCAATTGTGTTTATAATATTTTGTCGCCCTATTGTACGAATTTGAAGCTAGTCGAAGAGCAACACTATTTTCGAAGAAAGAATATTCCTGATACAAATGGCAAGTATTTTTAACATGAACAGTTTTTGTACGTTATATAGAAGGATAACTTGTCCTGGGTAGGTGAGTTATCCCTACCCAAACGCGTTTACAAGGACAAAACATAACCCAGCTACTACCCACGTAGCCAGGATTTTGAAAGGGGGGAGCCGAAATCAAAATAAATTTTTAGGGCGGTCCGGGGGCATGCTCTCCCAGGAAATTTTGAAATCGAGAGTCACTGAAATGCCATTTCCTGGCTTTTGGAGGAAGAGTTTACAGACTCTAAAGGTTAAAAACCGTCATATAAAATACTCAGAACACGCAAACGTCACATAGATACTCAAAATGCATACACTCAGTAGATTGAATACACTATTTACAGTTTATTTCCTGACACAATTCATATTGCATCAGTTTTGTAGTTACATGTCTGTCGTTTTATATCTAAAGGGGGGGAGCCCTGGCTACGTCCCTGATCCAGGTTGTAAACACGACAAACTAAAAAACAAGAAATGTATGAGCTAGGGTAACCCAGGTGCAAGGGTAACCCGTAACCCTACCAGCTACCCCCTTGTAAACAGGCCCTTAGGCTAATTTTGGCACAGATACATGTGTGTGCAGATACATGTGCACATAATATACCTGTTGTTAATTATGTGTCTATATATAGAATTCTAATTCAATGTTGTTACAATTATTACCTTAGGAAATACAAGTTGAAAAAAATTCTGAATGTTGAAAGAAAACCAGACTGGCCAAAAGAGAACACAGTATTTTATAAAGGAACTTTGAAACATGGTGATCGATATTTTCTTGAATTGCAATTATTGGATCAAGATGAGAAAAAAGATGTTATTTTGTCTGAGTATATTTATCATTATTCAAGCAACAGTAAGTTTTGTTACCCTGAAGGAGTGCATTGGAATAAAACAGCTCCAGTTTATCTTCTAATATCAGTACGGAAACAAGCAAAGTGGGTGTGGCATTTTATCAAAAATGTGGAGTGGCTTTATTCTGAAACAAAGGATGAGAATCTTCATGTGGTTGTGTATAATTATGATAGTAAGGATATTGACATTGAAGCAGAATTTAAAAAAGGTTCTTTTAGAAGATATAAAATTTTAAAGAGTGATGATATAAAGTATTCAAAAACTTATTCGTTAAACAGAGCTGCTGAGGCTGTTACTGATCCAAATGCTATTATTTTTACACTGGATTTACACTTGGAAATCCCAATTTCATTGGCAAATAATGTGAGAAAGGTGAGATCTTGGTAAAAATTGATTAAATGTACAATTATAATAAATATATTGTGATCATTTAAAATTTTTCAAAAACTATCTAGTTTTGTATTCTAATTTAATTAATATAAACACTCTAATTAATTTAATTATAATTATTATATTTTATTACATAATTTTCTAATTCCCTTCAAATTCTAGCATTGCATTAAGGGGAAGATGGTTTACACACCAATTCTCTGCAGGCTGGCTTGTGGTGCCTCGTCACATCATCCTTCTGGGGCATGGGATCCATGGGGATATGGGATGTTTGGAGCGTACAAGTCTGATTGGGATCACTTTCAAGGATTTGATGAGGAGAAATACAAGACAAGATGGGGAGGAGAAGATTGGGATATTGTTGACCGTGCGTATAAAGTTGGATTAGAATTTGAAAGAATTAAACTTGCAGATTTCTATCATTATGATCACAGTAAAAAAGGAATGTGGTAATAACAATTTAGTTAAACCGTAGTTGACTGGGGTTAGTGCCCATCTTCAAGCAAGCACCCACCCCCCTGTTTAAGGAAAAAGTAATTTTCCAGGCTATTTTTAAACATTCTCTGCCTCCTATTCATGAGAATTAACATATTTTGATGCTCAAACTGGATATATAAGCGTTTCAAAACGTTTCAGTTAACGATCATTTGGTGAAAAGGAATCATGCTTAATATCTGCTCATTAATAAATCTTTATTTGAAGAGGTTTTTCCCAACCTTCTTGCTAATCCGAGGCCAGAAGCTGCACCCTGAGTGAAGCAACCTCGTACCCAGGGTATAAGACCCTGGGTACGAGGTTGTGAGTGAAGTGGCCACTAGTTGGATCATAAACATCTAAATTTAGTCATTAACCTATAAGTTTGCCAGAATTCTCTCAACTTTCTTGGATTTTCTCTCGTTCATTGCTTGTTGATTTATCACTTGAGAATGATTTACGATTACAGAAAGATACAAACCGTTTATTCAGATGGTGTGTCTGACTGAGCACTGGAATAATCGCAGGATTTATATAGCAAGGCAACTGATTTAACCGACGAAAGGTCATCTGTAAGATATAATCGGCCAGGAATTTTCACCGGAAGTCCCATATCACTGATTAATAATTTAGATAATATAATTTAAAATAAAATAAAATAATACAAAACAAAACAATGTTTCACCATGGTTTCCCTGGTTTCCCAGGATTGGTCGCTTCACATTTTATTGCCGTCGATTTAATAGTTTTACACCTTTAAAAAAAAAAAGGAAGCCGGCAACGTCAAAAGGGTTTGCAAACATGCAACGAAATAGTAAAGTGTTTTATCGTAAATATTCTTTTTCTTCACTCACATTAAGCCGTATTCTGTATACCCTAGTATTTCTTGGTTTACTTTATGTTGTTTTTGTTTTGTACAATATTGATGATTTCAAACAACGAGTCACTGAAGCGAAGCTTCTAATTGATGTATGGAAGGCAAAGTCGAACAACACTCCTACTGTTCTATTCAAGAATGAACTAAGAAGCGAAGTATGGGAGAACTCAAGTCTTGCTGGTTATTTAAACGTACATGCTTGGTCATTCGCGTGCAATTTTAGCTTGGAAAGACTGCTAGAATATCCATTATTCCCTAGTGCACCTCAACTACAAACATTCACAGATACTCTGGACATTCGATGGAATAATCTGAATGGTGCTAAATATTTTGCAAGGCATGTCTTTGGATTTTTGCGTGCACCATTTACTGGAAATTACAAGTTTTCTCTGTCGACAAATGGTAGTGCAGAAGTTTGGCTGAGTAAAGATAAAAATTGTGAAAAAGTACAACTTATCTGCAAGAGTAGAGGATTGAATCATCAAATTTCTGCCAATGTATTCTTGGAAAATAATAAATATTATTTTCTAAAAATACTGCATATTCAAGCTGGTCAAAATGATAGTGTTCATGTGACCTGGCAAGAGCCTCATTCCATAAAATTTGAAGAAATAAATAAAGCATATATATTCTCATTCACTCAAGAACACTTGGAATTTAAGAACTTAATTAAATCCATCCCTTCAACATCATTGCACAGAAAGTACCCAAAGAAGTCTATTTTAGAAAATACAAAAAAATTTTGGATTTCAAAGTATTTGGATTTCAATGCAGTTAAGCTAGCTTTACCGTTGTGCCCATATAAACCAGGATATGCTGGTAAAGAAGTTCGATTTCAATATCACGCTGTTGAGAAGTTTGTTAATCCTTCTTATGTCTACCCAGAAGTTAAACATTCTAAAATTAAAGAAGGAAAATGGAATCCATGGTTTCCTCTAGTTGAGGAAGATGCTGTGGCTATTACGGAAGAATATTTGAAAAATCTACAATTAGCTTATCCAGGGTAAGTTTCCTGTGTTATATTTTTAATTATGTGTCTATAATAGAATTCTAATTCAATTGTTACAATTATTATCTCAGGAAATACCAGTTGAAAAAAATTCTGAATGTTGAAAGAAAACCAGACTGGCCAGAAGGAAACACAGTATTTTATAAAGGAACTTTGAAACATGGTGATCGATATTTTCTTGAATTGCAATTATTGGATAAAGATGAGAAAAAAAATGTTATTTTGTCTGAATATATTTATCAATATTCAAGCAACAGTAAGTTGTGTTACCCTGAAGGAATGCATTGGAATAAAACAGCTCCTGTTTATCTTCTAATATCAGTACGGAAACAAGCAAAGTGGGTGTGGCATTTTATTAAAAACATGGAATGGCTTTACTCTGAAACAAAGGATGAGAATCTTCATGTTGTTGTGTATGATTATGATAGTAAGGATATCGACATTGAAACAGAATTTAAAAAAAGTTCTTTTAAGAGATATAAGATTGTAAAAAGTAGTGATGATAAGTATTCAAGAACGTATTCATTAAACAGAGCTGCTGAGGCTGTTATTGATCCAAATGCTATTATTTTTACACTGGATTTACACTTGGAAGTCCCAACTTCATTTGCAAATAATGTGCGAAAGGTGAGGTCCTTGGTAAGAATTAATTACAATAAATTTTTTTTTTTTTAATTTTTATCAATTTGGCAAAAACACAAGAAATAAATAATGCCAGGAACCAAACAACAGGGAAAAACCCCAATAACAGTGGTCCATTAGAAAAGAAAAAATAAATAAAAATTTATAATCTGAATAAAAAGTTAACAACATATATTGTGATCATTTTAAATTTTCCAAAAACTATCTAGTTTTGTATTCTAATTTAATTAAAGTTAATATGTAAACACTCTAATTCATTTAAACTATAATTATTCTATATACTATATATTTTATTACATAATTTACTTTTTCTCTTCAAATTTTAGCATTGCATTAAGGGGAAGATGGTTTACACACCAATTCTTTGCAGGCTGGCTTGTGGTGCCTCGTCACATCATCCTTCTGGGGCATGGGATCCATGGGGGTATGGGATGTTTGGAGTGTACAAATCTGATTGGGATCGCTTTCAAGGATTTGATGAAGAAAAATACAAGACAAGATGGGGAGGAGAAGATTGGGATATTGTTGACCGTGCGTATAAAGTTGGATTAGAATTTGAAAGAATTAAACTTGCAGATTTTTATCATTATGATCACAGTAAAAAAGGAATGTGGTGATGACAATTTAGTTATAGTAAATATGATACTGAAAACTACCAATTTTAAGCTCTGCCCCTAAAAATAAGTCCTTTTGAATATATGATCCCCCAATCTTAAAATGAAGAAACCCTTTAGGTAATACTGTAATTTTTCCTTTCCCAAAAAAAGCTCTCTGGAAACTTGAGACCAAGGTGTATTATAATATTATTTATTAATTGCTGTAATTAAAACAGTATATTTATGTGGAATTTATGTGAATTTTTATAGTCACTACAAAATATTTATAACCCAAGAAGTAACATTCATTGCAAAAAAAAAGCAATAACTCAAATAGAAGGATGCAGTCTTCAACTCATTCTTCAACAATCATTTGTGTTCGTCCTGCTTCAATCCCTGATAATATTTCAGAATAAAGTTCTGACATCTGAAAAGAAAAAACAAACAACTTTTTTTATAGCTTTATAGTTCCATTGTCTGTCTGTCTGTCTGTCTGTCTGTCTGTCTGTCTGTCTGTCTGTCTGTCTACATCACTAAGTGTTTCATCCAAATCGACTACAGAACTTCAAAATAAAGTTAAATGTGACTTAATAAATGTCGACAAATGGCTACAAGCGAATAAATTAAGTTTAAATGTCACTAAAACTGAGTACATGTTTATTGGTACACAGTTTAAATTGGACAATTTGGGTCCAGTCTTTCCTATATTAATTGGTGATAAACCTATCAAAAGAGTCGAGTCTGCTAAATGCCTTGGAATTTATTTGGATGAAACTTTGACCTGGAACGAACAAATCGATTACTTGTTTACAAAGATTTGTCGTTCCATAAATGGTCTAAAGCAAGCACGTAAATTTGTTCCACGCAGAACATTACTTACTATTTATAATTCGCTTATCCAGCCTTATTTCGATTATTGCGACACTGTTTGGGGAAATTTGAACAAAGGTCTCTCTACTCGTTTGCAAAAGCTCCAAAATCGCGCTGCTCGTATAATAACCAATCAAGGTTATGACGTTAGATCGGCTGATATTTTAAAGGAGCTGAAATGGGATAATCTAACCATTAGAAGGGACAAACATTTGTGCCTTATGGTTTACAATGCTCTGAACAAAAATGCACCCAGCTATTTGAGTGACTTATTTACTAAGCGTTCGGAACAGGGTCCCTATAAGAATAAATTAAGAGAGAATCGTCATAATTTATTAACAACTCGAATTCCACAAACAGAATGTTACAAAGGCAGTTTCTCATACAGAGGTGTTCAGTTATGGAACTCTCTTCCTTCTGAACTGAAAACACCTCAATCTAAATCAGAATTTAAAAAGAAGTTATTCCTTTGAAATTGTCATCCATATATGTATATATTGTATATAGTTAGTATCTTTTGTAAATTAGTATTTATTTGTAAAATAACAAAAATATTGTATTTTTAACTTATGTACGGCTTTCATGGAAAGAAGTTTTTATACTTATGAAACTACCGTACTGAAATAAATGTGATTCATTCATTCTGTCTGTCTGTCTGTCTGTCTGTCTGTCTGTCTGTCTGTCTGTCTGTCTGTCTGTCTGTCTGTCTGTCTGTCTGTCTGTCTGTCTGTCTGTCTGTCTGTCTGTCTGTCTGTCTGTCTGTCTGTCTGTCTGTCTGTCTGTCTGCCTGCCTGCCTGCCTGCCTGCCTGTCTATCTGTCTGTCTGTCAATGCCATCAGACACTGAACGAGGTGTTATGTTTTATAAGAGTTTTGAAACTTGTCACTATAGATTATAGAATGTTCAATAAGATATTAGGACCTACAGTATTTTCAGTGAATATTTCCTGGAATTCTATAGAATATTTCTGTCCTAACCTTTGTTTCATAGAAATGTTTTAAACCTGATAATTGTTTCAATAATCTCATTCCCATCCCACACCACTTTTCTGCTGCTTGATATTTTCCAACACTACAAGATTATAACAATATTAGAATGAGTATCAGTTTAAAAAAAAAGGAGAGTAGTCATAAAAGTAAGATAATCGTGTAAAACTTGATAAGAAAATTAAGATAAATTAGTTCAAAACTTAGAATTTCTGAAAATTTAGTTTTTGAAAACATGCTTACATTATGACAGTGCCATAATAGCTGATATAAGCTAAGTATAAGCATTGATTGTCATTGCATAAATTACCTGTACAGATGAACGCCAGTGTTCCATGATTTTGTCATTAGCCACTGAATCTCGGTTTCCGGTAACGTTGACTAAAAGTCAAAAAGCGATACCCTGTCAGTCAAAAAGCTTTCTCTAAGACCCCGTTTACACGATGCCGGTACAATTTGAAAACGGAACAAAATCATGCCGTTTAGGCCTTGCGTTTACACGATACCGGCACAAAAATAACATGAAATGTTATATGCTGTATTTGCATACCAGCATGATTTTATTCCGTTTTCAAATTGTACCGGCATCGTGTAAACGGGGTCTAAAACTGTTTATGGTGCCACTCCCATAACTATATTATGGAATATGATTACGCAGTACTCTATCTCCTTTTTTTTATATTCTGGAACGTAATTAGTATTGCAAGTTGACGAACGTCTACTAAACAACTGATTACGTTGGTTTATAAATTAGAACATATTGTACTACCTTTTCACTGTTCTCTACCAAATCTGCTGCCTTTTGATAGTAGCCCCAAGCTTCCTCCTTACTTTCAGCATCACCACTACCTCCATTTCTCAAACACATCTCGATTAACCCACGATAGGACTTACTGTAAATCATTAAATATATAGATATTGCGTTTATATGGTGATTTGTACATAGTAACAAATTAGAGGGGAAGATAGAACATTAGAACAAAATAAAAAGAACAAACTGGCTAAATGGAAATTTTCTGCTTGTGTTCACTGCATGCATATATACAATGCAGATAAGAAGATGAATATTAAGTCTTAATAAAACACCTGCAACTGGCGTAATCTGCATTTCCTAGGCCAGTCTTGCAATGTTTGTGGATAGCCAATACCAATGCATTCTTTGTTATTTCGGTATTTCGTGGGTTGCTTGGAAGTTGAGTTGTAAGAGCTGCGGGGAAATAGAATAACAAGGAGATATGCAGTACAGGGGTAACTTGTTTAAACTAATTTAGCTATATAGTGTGACGCGGTATGGCGTTGTGCAGTCTTGACTAATAGTCTACAGTCGTCTAGTCTATTAGTCTAGTCTATTATTAGTCTAGTCTATTAGTCTAGTCTGTTATTAGTCTAGTCTATTAGTCTAGTCTATTAGTCGTCTAGTCTATTAGTCTAGTCTATTAGTCTAGTCTAGTCTAGTCTATTAGTCTAGTCTATTATTAGTCTAGTCTATTAGTCTAGTCTATTAGTCTAGTCTATTTATAGTCTATAGTCTATTTATAGTCTAGTCTATTAGTCTAGTCTATTTATAGTCTAGTCTATTAGTCTAGTCTATTTGTCTAGTCTATTTATAGTCTAGTCTATTAGTCTAGTCTATTAGTCTAGTCTATTAGTCTAGTCTATTAGGTCTATTAGTCTAGTCTATTAGTCTAGTCTATTAATCTAGTCTATTAGTCTAGTCTATTAGTCTAGTCTATTAGTCTAGTCTATTAGTCTAGTCTATTAGTCTAGTCTATTAGTCTAGTCTATTAGTCTAGTCTATTAGTCTAGTCTAGTCTATTAGTCTAGTTTATTAGTCTAGTCTATTAGTCTAGTCTATTAGTCTAGTCTGTAGTCTAGTCTAGTGCGTAGTATGCGTCTGCGATGCGGTGTGGAAAACTTTATGGTCCCAGATATATATTCTTTAGCACATAATACAAAACCCAGATCACCTGCAATCGTTTCAAATGTTTTGGCTTCAACATTTTGTAGCTTAGATATTGTTTCCAGTAAAGATTCAATATCATCGTGATTCAGGTTTGCTTTCGCATCAAACTCGTACACATAAAGTAGAATTGGCACGTCGTCGGAATTGCTGGAATCTAGATTAAAATATAGTTGTTAAAACATGAGGTAAATATTAGCCAGAGTAAAACCTTTGGCACCCATGGGTAGGATATCTTACAAACATAATGAAAGTGTTAAAACGTCGTCTTCTAACACAGGCAGCTTAGCTTGCATGCAGGATCCCTTTTAAAAGGTCGTGGGTTCAATTCCTTCCGGAAGGCCTGTGTAGTTGCATTTTTCGCAACTGGTCCCGGTTTGGTCTTAAAATGTATAAATTCTACACTCGAATTTTCCTTCAACCAAAATCCTTAGAACATGCTATGTAATCGAGTGAAATGCCCAATATCACTTATAATATATCCCTTTTAATTAGGCTGTTTAGCCTTGAAATAATTCGTTCAGGCTATAAAAAGTGCCAAAACAATTCTAAACTAACCTTGATTAAAATTTCTGTTTATTAGTTGTAGTATTTTCCGACAGTCGTTGATATGATCAAGCACTTGAAGAAAACACTTTTTCTATATGCAAGACAAGAAAGGGGTCAATGCGTGATTATGTTATGATTGTAAAAGTGTTGCTTTGGTCATTCACCTTAATTTTTATCTCATATAAATTAGGACTATAGGATTTAATATACATCTGTATATTTTCTTACTTTCTCATCTTGGTCTGAAACATCTTTAGCGATCTGCAAACGACACGCTGCAGCCATAAGAAGTGAAGACTTCTGTTTAATTAATCCAGTCTTTTCTTGAGGACACAATTTTGCAAACTGTAGTTAAAGTGTATATAAAACTAAAATTAAGTTTGTCTTATTTGAAAGAACTCTTAAAATAACGGGGAATATCAATTTACAGCTTTTTCATATTTTACTTAGTTCCTGAGATATTTAGACTTATGTGATATTCAAATGAGATAACTTATGGTTCGTTTTTTTCTAATTAACATATTCGAAAATCGCGAATATTTTTAAGATTATTGAACAAAATAATTTGAAACTTTGCATATTGCTACAGTTCATGCAACTAAACATGCAAGACAAGTTACAAGTGATTTTGATCAATAATCTTAAAAATATTCACGATTTTCGAATATGTTAATAGAAAAAACGAACCATAAGTTATCTCATTTGAATATCACATAAGTCTAAATATCTCAAAAACTAAGTAAAATATGAAAAAGCTGTAAATTGATATTCCCCATTATTTTAAGAGTTCTTTCAAATAAGACAAACTTAATTTTCGTTTCATATACACTTTAACAAAAGAACTTGACATATATTGAAATAATTGTGTGAAAGCAAAGAGAAGGATTGTAAGAAAGAAACCAGAAAAGAAGAAGA
>OZ036009.1:805000-937500 GCA_964035015.1 Corallium rubrum
TCGAAGACGCAAATCTCTTCAGTCGTTTTTCCGTCAATTCCGTTGAAACACCGATTTTTCTTTCGATTTTTCGATTTTTTCGGTTTTTCGGTTTTCCTCCAAAAGCAACATCGGTTAAATCGGTTTTCAAAAAACATCCGGTTTCTTCGGTTTATCGATTAACCGCCTCACTCTACATCTATCCACTCACTTACACACTCTTACCTTTATTGTTATTCTTCGTTTGAAGAGCTATTTTGAATTCAAAGTACGAGTTTAATGGACTGTTACGGTCACTGTTTTTTGCCTCGGTAATTGCCTGCCTTGCCTGGAAAAATTACGCATTAACAAAACAATTCATATGATTTGTAATGAACCAAAATCTGTAAATTTAAAGTGTCTATGAAATGAAAAGTACGTTGGCATTTTTGTTGTTTTATTGTACAGAGGAGCATGACAGGAGCACTCACTGAAAATTTCAAGAGAATCTGATGCGTAGTTTTCGCGCTATCAACTCTCAAAATTTGCCGTGGATAGTTTGTTTTGGGGAAATTTGGGCTTCTTGGTAACAATGCCTTATGACGTACGCAGATGGATCATCAATAGTGAAATCTATTGTTCTTATGCTAGTTGTCATTTGCGTACATCATAAGCATTGTTACCGAAAGCCCAATTTTTCTCCAAGAACGAACTAGCCATGGCAAACTTTGAGAGTTGATAGCGCGAAAACTATGCATCAGATTATCTTGAAATTTTCAGTGAGTGCTCCTGCCATGCTCCTCTGTACAATAAAGCAACAAAAATGCCAACGAATTTTCCATTTCATAGACACTTTAAACGCGGTAACCATGCAAGCAAAGATTTCTACCTTATCGTGGTCTTTTAAGGAAAGATAGCAAGAACATATGTTTCGCTGTTGTGTATCGTAAAAAATAGAAATAATATTGTATACGATAGTTATATTGATGTAATATTAATATACAAAATATGAACATTATACTAATATATTTATAAATCATTAATAATTCATTATTAGGCGTGACTTACATACAGCTTTCCAGCGTTAGAACTTTGCCGTTCTCCAGGTGAAAATAAACTTAAAGAGTAGTTATACCATTCCACTGCCTCGATATACTTGCTTTCCTGTTAAAAGGATCAACAATTTCTTTGGTTTCTAACTTTTTATCGAATTATAGAAACACAACAGAAAAAATAACTTTCACAAATTTTTCTAAAACTTTTCGAAAAAATCTAACTTTTTTTTTCTTTTATAAAACCAGTATTGAAAACAAGTGAGATAGTTTAATATTTAATTTGTTAATCAACGAGTATGATATGGCAATGTTCTTTTATAAAAAGAAATAGCGTTTTGACTTTGAAATTGTGTACCTCAGATTTTGAAGCTGCTCTATCCCAGAGAATGACGTGAAATCTTTTCTTTGATTCTGGGTCAAGTGGGTGACCTGTGTTATGTCCTGGAGTAACAATTAGTAAATGTTTACTTTTGTATATAATTTTATATAATTTGAGCAATTTATATAATTTATGCAATTTATATAATTTATGCAATTTATATAATTTATGCAATTTATATAATTTATGCAATTTATATAATTTATGCAATTTATATAATTTATGCAATTACATAATTTATGCAATTTATATAATGTATCTAATAATTTGAATGGTGGATAATGGAAACGTTCACATACAAAACATAGCAAGAGTAACGGCAACTTAACCTTGGATACAATGTTCCACAAGATTTTTGGCTTCTTCTTCCTGCTTGTGCTCAAGTAAAAGTTCCTGGAACAGCAATTTATTACGGATTTTATAAGAAAATTTTAATCTAATCACTTGTATAAAACGTATTTATAAGCATATTTTGTACTGAGAACAATCGCCTAAATAAAATGCCTTTCTTCGTCCTGCTTTTGAGATTTTTGAACAAAGTAAAGTTATGAATGTAACTCACAAGATGCTGGAGCTGTATTTTTGATAAATCTGGCGTATTTTGAAATGCAATGGCCAACTGTTTTAACCCTTCGAATGCAAGTTGAGTTCTAGTAAAACATAAGATAATCGCTTATCACTGACAAACAGTTTAATGAATAATAATAAATGTTATTTAAACAAGATATTTAACCCTTTATCGCCCAATAGCCACTCCATTGACGAGTAAAATCGTCTGGCGTTAGCCAGAGTAAAATACTAAAGACATCGTTGGGTGATAAAGCATTAAAGAAATACAATTCCAAGAAATACATACTTTTTGTATTCAATTGCTAGCTCAACCATACTAAGACCAATCTCAACCGTTAGTTCTTTGTGGCGAAGTGAATTTAGAAAAGCTATATTAGACCGAATAGTAACGTTTAAACCTGCGACAGAATATTAAGGACGACGACGACATCAGCAACAACAGCAGCAGCAACAACAACAATAGGAACAGCAACACTGTAAAATACCAAGGTCGATAAATTTACTTACCAGACTGCAGTTCATTTGGTGATGTTTCGCTAAGGAGTAAGATCTTTGCCTTGAGGTAGAGTCCAGCAGGGTGCAGATATTCCTAGTGGTTTATACATAAGTCATATGTCTCGATAATTTGAGGGGGAAATAATTGTGAATATTATCGCTAGTTAAGGTACTTACAGTGTTGGCCAGTCCTACGTAACAGAAGTAAAAGAAAGTTGATTTAAAACTATAGTATATTTCGAGTAAAAATTTGTTAATACATGTGCATGATTTATAGCTGAGCTTTCGTTCCGATAATCAGAGACTTGATTAAGTACGATGATGGTGAAAAGTACGACGATGATGGTGAAGGTAGTATTGGTGGTGGTATATACAGATGGTATAGTGCTGTAGACATGTGGTTTTGGTGATGATTCTAGTGATGGTGGTGATGATGGCGATTGTGGTGATTGATGATAATGGTGGTGATTGATGATAATGGTGGTGATTATGATGATGGTGATGATGGTGGTGATGATGGCGATGGTTGTGATTGTGGTGATGATGATGGTGGTGGTGATTGATGATGGTGGTGGTGATGATGGTTATGATGATCGTGGTGATTGATGATGATGGTGGTGATTGATGATAATGGTGATTGATGATGATGATGGTGGTGATTGATGATGGTGGTGATGATGGTTATGATGGTGATGATGGTGAAGGTAGTATTGGTGGTGGTATATACAGATGGTATAGTGCTGTAGACATGTGGTTTTGGTGATTGATGATGGTGGTGATTGATGATGATGGTGGTGGTGATTGATGATGGTGATGATGATGGTGGTGATGATGGCGATGGTTGTGATTGTGGTGATGATGGTCGTGATTGATGATAATGGTGATTGATGATGGTCGTGATTGATGATGATGGTGGTGATTGATGATGGTGGTGATTGATGATGGTGGTGATAATGATGATGGTGGTGATTGATGATGGTGGTGATTGATGATGGTGGTGATTGATGATGGTGGTGATGATGATGATGGTGGTGATTGGTGATGGTGGTGATGATGGTTATGATGATGATGATGATGGTGGTGATAATGATGATGGTGGTGATTGATGATGATGATGGTGGTGATTGATGATGATGGTGGTGATTGATGATGGTGGTGATAATTGATGATGGTTATGATGGTGGTGATAGTGATGGTGATGGTTATGAAGATGGTGGTGATGGTTATGATGGTGGTGATGGTTATGATGATGACGGTGTTGGTTATGGTGATGATGGTGGTGACGTTGAACAATAGGCACAACTGGGTGAGTTATACTACTTTACCGACTGCATTTAACGCTGTTTCACAATGTTTTTTATGATCCCATTCAAGATAAGCATTGGCAAGTAACCGAAGCGTTGTGGCCTGTAAACCCGAGGTATGAAACAAAATGTGAGTACTTTATATATTTACCTACAGTATACATATTTACGGTATGTCTTTCTTTTAATTTTACCGCTTTTATTAAGATACAGTTTTCGAATCGTTATAAACTAAACTAACTTAATTGATACTTGGTATACCGGATAACCCTATCAGTTCTATTTCACCCAGCGGTGAAAGTCACGTGCGCTAACCACTATATGCCACCAACGCGGCAACGCCCCAAACCTGTTTTTCTAAAGAACGCAAACCTGTTTTTCTGGACCCAGTGGAAATTCTCCTTTACCAAGTTCGTAACTTTCTCTGAAGCCAAAATAAATTTAAAGCAAAAAATAAAAAGCAAAAATTGTGTGAGCTATACTTTTATGTATTCCTGCCTGAACCTGCTGCCAAACACGGCTCCCTTCATTGTTTTACTCTGTCTAAGAGAGAACCCTACCTCAACCATTCAACGCATTCCTCGTATTGTTGTCGTTGAAACGTATCCACTCCAAAATTATAGCAAACCATTGCTAAACAACAGCTCTGAAAATGACAGAAAACGAACTCAAATGACTGTTATTCTTCGTTTGGATGTCTCTTATTTCCAACTTCATGTGTGACAAACTTGTGTGACTTATCAAACTCTGTTTTAAGGATATCAACAATCCTTTTTGACGGGCATAATGCACTGTATGTTCTTGCAAACGGGGGGTTTGGAAAAAGGTGTAAAAAACTTACCTCTTTTGGTTGTCTGCCCAACAAACTCTTGGCCTTATTGATGTACTGTTTAGCAGCTTCGTATCTGGAATGTGCCATTGCCTTCAAGTGATATTTTTTAGCATAATTTTAACTATGGTGTAGTTGGGTTTATTTTTTAATCTTACAGGAAAACGAAAGGGTAGTATTATACTAATATATATAAAAGCTATACAAAATATTGGTGATTGAATTATTTAAAATAAAATCGGCATACCACTTCTCCTTGGAAGCAATAAGTCCTGAAAATATACTTTTCACATTCTTCGGTTATAAAAAGTTTTTCTTGACAAGCTTGTTTTGCATTCAATTTTTTACTCAAGTTTTCCCAGCACTAAATAACGAAGATGTTAGAATGGTTGCTATAGTATATACTGTAGTTAAGGAAATGTTTAAATTTTGAGATTTTTTTGAATACCTCTTCCGCAAGTTCAAGTGAGGTTTCGGCCATTGTTGGATTATCGCAATCTTGAAATAAAAATATAAAAAATATATTGTGAAATATGAAGGAGTTTATATACCATTTGAAAATCTAGTTTTTGTTTTACTTTCGTTAACGATTATAGCAATTTTGATCACTGAATTTCTATCATTTTTCTTGAAAACAACTATGTATCAATTATTTGAATTAAATTCCGTGAAATAAATTCCTTAAATTAAATTCTTTGAGTAAATTAAATCCTGGAATTAATTAAATTCCTTGTATTAATTAAATTCCGTGAGTAAATTAAATTCTTTGAATTAATTAAATTTCGTGAATTAATTAAATTTCGTGAATTAATTAAATTTCTTGAATTAAATTCCTGGAATTAATTGTCTCTACTTGCCTAACCAGGCACGTCCCGTCTTCGTGGCCATCTATATGATAAAACAACTATTAACATAGCAATATTTACTTTATAACAGAAATAACAGAATTTTAGCCTTACAAAAAGGGAATAACTTGTACATCAATGCTTACCACTAATTGTTTCTTATAACTTGCTTCAGTGCATTCAACTGTATTAGCAATGCACAATAAGTTACACGAAGCATGTCTCACTACAAAACACAAACGGTTGGAAATAAACGTCTCATTTTCTCTCATTTTTATATCATGTACACAAACTATTTTCTATTTGAAAATTTATAGAAATTTCTAAGAATTTCTGGAAATTTCTGGAAATTTCTTGAAAAAATTCCAAAAATGTTCAACATGAATTTAAAAACATCCCAAAAATCTTATGTTGTATTTTAAAAATCCCCAAAACCTCGTTCACTTTTTTGGGATTGATGCACTCCTTGTTTAAATAAGAACCTAGAAATAGTCTTCATTATAAACTTGTTAAATATATATTTATATACATAGTATGAACTATTTAAATATATATCTATATACATATGAACTATTTAAACATATAGATATTTTTTACATAAAACGTATTGTGTATATAAACGTACATCTTGCATTTAAAGTTAATGTTCCGGATCCATCAGTCTTCATTCCAACTGCAAGATTCCATAAACTTACAGCACAGGTATGAATCTGAATTAATGCTGAACAATGGTCTTCTTTATTAAATGTTATCTTCTGTAGTTCTTCAACAATTGTCCAAATATTATCCAGCGTTGTCTCCGACTCAAGTTTGCTTTGGCTAAGATTTTTAGTCAATGCTACACAAGGAGAAGGAATTTTCAAATTCGTTAAAACACCGCGAAGTCTACTAAAAACACTTTCAAATCATGACTTCTGTTTTATTTTGAAAAATAAAGCAGTTTTTGTACAATACACTAATAAAATAAAGGAAGTTTGGTATTAATATGATAAAATAAAGAAGTTTTTACTAACCTTTTAGTCGAGAAATTAATTTGTTTATGTTTGAGTCTTTGCTTTTGGTGGCTCCAGGACTTGACATTTTCGTTTGTGTTTCAGCTAGCTTGTAACTTTTTTTTCAACTCCAATTACTTTTTATTAAGTAAAGAGTAGAGAAAATATTTGAAAAACCTGAATAAGGACAAAATAGAAATAAAAATTTACCATTTTTCATGACTTTTCATATACTCCATTTTCCTCTTTAAAATTGGCGCGAAAACTTGACAAACGTTTATAATTTATGCATAATTTATCCAGGTGACCACTTGTTTCTAACCACCAAACTGACATGGTGGCATTTTATCGACAAATTTTATTAAGAAATAACTAAGTACTAGCCTTTTATCTAAACAAAACACAAACCGTAACCATAAAGCTAACCTTGAAACTAACTCTAAAGCTGAAAAATCTCACTAATTCTAAGTCCAAAAGAAGAAGAAATTTTAGGACAACGATGTAACGTCAGTCTGGTGGATGGAAACGAGTATTTACAGATTTCTTCATAAAAAGTTCAGTTTGTTCGAAGTTTTCATTGCCTTGGGAGTTGGGACGTGCCGTTTTCGCTTTTCAGACCAAAGTGTTTCTTAAAACGTTTTTTCTTGGGGTTTATGGGTATACTTTAGGCGTAAGTGTTATTTATAAAGAAATAATTAATATTTAACCTTAGTTTTGGTCTTTTAATTACTATATTTAGAAGTAAAAACTCCACCCCAAATGAAATGAAACTTTTCTAAAGTAATTTAATACTTAAAAGCGAGGAATTTGTGGTATAAACACGTTTTGTTATTTATTGCTAAGAAATATTTATTGTAATAATTATTTATTATTTGTTTATTTATTCAAATAATAATTTAATACTTGTTGGCAATATGCAATATGCAACATGACATGTATTTATTTGATTTAATTCTAGGCCAAAATCCTGCTCGTATTTCATTTGTTAAATGGATTTGCTTGACACCGTAGCGCATCTTTATGAAAACGATACAGCACAAAATGAAAGACGAGATTCTTCCACACTGCAAACAATTGGGTAAGCTTATTTATAATTATAAAACAATTAAAAATTACAGTCAATTATTAAAGTATTAATAAATCTAAATTAAATCTATTGTATTAATTTTTGTGTTGTATTCTTTTAGTTATAGTTGCAAGAATGATTTTGGTCAGCAGGAAGATTGTAATGTTGGCCATCGAACGTTAGAGGCATACAGGTGTTCTGACAATGTGTCTTGTGAGGGATGTCCTGATAACTCTATTGATGTAACTGCCATGGTTGAGCATCTCAGTAAGAATAGCATTTATAAAAGAAATACATAGCACCCATCAATATACTAGCCCAATGTAACTTTTCTCTCTGTATGCTTTTTAACCTTCCCACTCTTCCTCCTTGTTTTTTTTCTGCCTAACTTTCTTGTTACCTGCCTTTTCCCCACCAGCCTCACCCATCTTTTTTTCCACCTATCTTTCCAGCTCTCCTTCCACCCAACTTCCCATCCACTTCTCTTCCCACTAACTTCTCTTCCAATCTACCTTCTCTCCACCCACTTCTCTTCCCATCTACTTTCTTTCCACCCACTTCTCTTCCCATCTACTTTCTCTCCACCCACTTCTCTTCCCATCTACTTTCCCTCCACCCACTTCTCTCCCCATCTACTTTCTCTCCACCCACTTCTCTTCCCATCTACTTTCCCTCCACCCACTTATCTTCCATCTACTTTCTCTCCACCCACTTCTCTTCCCATCAACTTTCCCTCCACCCACTTCTCTTCCCATCTACTTTCTCTCCACCCACTTCTCTTCCCATCTACTTTCTCTCCACCCACTTCTCTTCCCATCTACTTTCCCTCCACCCACTTCTCTTCCATCTACTTTCTCTCCACCCACTTCTCTTCCCATCAACTTTCCCTCCACCCACTTCTCTTCCCATCTACTTTCTCTCCACCCACTTCTCTTCCCATCTACTTTCTCTCCATCCACTTCTCTTCCCATCTACTTTCCCTCCACCCACTTCTCTTCCCATCTACTTTCTCTCCACCCACTTCTCTTCCCATCTACTTTCCCTCCACCCACTTCTCTTCCCATCTACTTTCTCTCCACCCACTTCTCTTCCCATCTACTTTCTCTCCACCCACTTCTCTTCCCATCTACTTTCTCTCCACCCACTTCTCTTCCCATCTACTTTCTCTCCACCCACTTCTCTTCCCATCAACTTTCCCTCCACCCACTTCTCTTCCCATCTACTTTCTCTCCACCCACTTCTCTTCCCATCTACTTTCTCTCCACCCACTTCTCTTCCCATCTACTTTCTCTCCACCCACTTCTCTTCCCATCTACTTTCCCTCCACCCACTTCTCTTCCATCTACTTTCTCTCCACCCACTTCTCTTCCCATCAACTTTCCCTCCACCCACTTCTCTTCCCATCTACTTTCTCTCCACCCACTTCTCTTCCCATCTACTTTCTCTCCACCCACTTCTCTTCCCATCTACTTTCCCTCCACCCACTTCTCTTCCATCTACTTTCTCTCCACCCACTTCTCTTCCCATCAACTTTCCCTCCACCCACTTCTCTTCCCATCTACTTTCTCTTCACCCACTTCTCTTCCCATCTACTTTCCCTCCATCCACTTCTCTTCCCATCTACTTTCCCTCCACCCACTTCTCTTCCCATCTACTTTCTCTCCACCCACTTCTCTTCCCATCTAGTTTCCCTCCACCCACTTCTCTTCCCATCTACTTTCTCTCCACCCACTTCTCTTCCCATCTACTTTCTCTCCACCCACTTCTCTTCACATCTACTTTCTCTCCACCCACTTCTCTTCCCATCTACTTTCTCTCCACCCACTTCTCTTCCCATCCACTCTCTTCCCACCCACTTTTCTTCCCATTCACTCTCTTCCCACCCACTTTTCTTCCCATTCACTCTCTTCCCACCCACTTTTCTTCCCACCCACTTTTCTTCCCGTTCACTCTCTTCCCACCCACTTTTCTTCCCATTCACTCTCTTCCCACCCACTTTTCTTCCCATTCACTCTTCCCACCCACTTTTCTTCCCATTCACTCTCTTCCCACCCACTTTTCTTCCCATCCACTTCTCTTCCCATCCACTCTCTTCCCACCCACTTTTCTTCCCATCCACTTCTCTTCCCATCCACTCTCTTCCCACCCACTTTTCTTCCCATTCACTCTCTTCCCACCCACTTTTCTTCCCATTCACTCTCTTCCCACCTACTCTCTTCCCACCCACTTTTCTTTCCATTCACTCTCTTCCCACCCACTCTCTTCCCACCCACTTTTCTTCCCATCCACTCTCTTCCCACCCACTCTCTTCCCACCCACTTTCCTTCCCATCCACTCTCTTCCCACCCACTCTCTTCCCACCCACTTTTCTTCCCATTCACTCTCTTCCCACCAACTCTTCCCACCCACTCTTCCCACCCACTCTCTTCCCATCCACTCTCTTCCCACCCACTCTCTTCCCATCCACTTCTCTTCCCATTCACTCTCTTCCCACCCACTCTCTTCCCATCCACTTCTCTTCCCATTCACTCTCTTCCCACCCACTTTTCTTTCCATTCACTCTCTTCCCACCCACTTTTCTTCCCATCCACTTCTCTTCCCATCCACTCTCTTCCCACCCACTTTTCTTCCCATTCACTCTCTTCCCACCCACTTTTCTTCCCATTCACTCTCTTCCCACCCACTCTCTTCCCACCCACTTTTCTTCCCATTCACTCTCTTCCCACCCACTCTCTTCCCACCCACTTTTCTTCCCACCCACTCTCTTCCCACCCACTTTTCTTCCCATTCACTCTCTTCCCACCCACTCTCTTCCCACCCACTTTTCTTCCCATTCACTCTCTTCCCACCCACTTTTCTTCCCATCCACTCTCTTCCCACCCATTTTTCTTCCCATCCACTCTCTTCCCACCCACTTTTCTTCCCATCCACTCTCTTCCCACCCACTTTTCTTCTCATTCACTCTCTTCCCACCCACTTCTCTTCCCATCCACTTCTCTTCCCACTAACTTCTCTTCCCATCTACCTTCTCTCCACCCACTTCTCTTCCCATCCACTCTCTTCCCACCCACTCTCTTCCCACCCACTTTTCTTCCCATTCACTCTCTTCCCATCCACTCTTCCCAGCCACTTTTCTTCCCATCCACTCTCTTCCCACCCACTTCTCTTCTCTTCCCATCCCCTTTTCTTCCCATCCACTCTCTTGCCACCCACTTTTCTTCCCATTCACTCTCTTCCCACCCACTTTTCTTCCCATTCACTCTCTTCCCACCCACTTTTCTTCCCATCCACTCTCTTCCCACCCATTTTTCTTCCCATCCACTCTCTTCCCACCCACTTTTCTTCCCATCCACTCTCTTCCCACCCACTTTTCTTCTCATTCACTCTCTTCCCACCCACTTCTCTTCCCATCCACTTCTCTTCCCACTAACTTCTCTTCCCATTTACCTTCGCTCCACCCACTTCTCTTCCCATCCACTCTCTTCCCACCCACTCTCTTCCCACCCACTTTTCTTCCCATTCACTCTCTTCCCATCCACTCTTCCCAGCCACTTTTCTTCCCATCCACTCTCTTCCCACCCACTTCTCTTCCCATCCACTCTCTTCCCATCCACTTTTCTTCCCATCCACTCTCTTGCCACCCACTTTTCTTCCCATTCATTCTCTTCCCACCCACTTTTCTTCTCATTCACTCTCTTCCCACCCACTTCTCTTCCCATCCACTTCTCTTCCCACTAACTTCTCTTCCCATCTACTTTCACTCCACCCACTTCTCTTCCCATCTACTTCTCTTCCCATCCACTTCTCTTCCCACTAACTTCTTTTCCCATCTACCTTCTCTCCACCCACTTCTCTTCCCATCCACTCTCTTCCCACCCACTCTCTTCCCACCCACTTTTCTTCCCATTCACTCTCTTCCCACCCACTCTTCCCATCCACTTTTCTTCCCACCCACTCTCTTCCCACCCAATTTTCTTCCCACCCACTCTCTTCCCACCCACTTTTCTTCCCATTCACTCTCTTCCCATCCACTCTTCCCGTCCACTTTTCTTCCCATCCACTCTCTTCCCACCCACTTCTCTTCCCATCCACTCTCTTCCCATCCACTTTTCTTCCCATCCACTCTCTTGCCACCCACTTTTCTTCCCATTCACTCTTTTCCCACCCATTTCTCTTCCCATCCACTTCTCTTCCCACTAACTTCTCTTCCCATCTACTTTCTCTCCACCCACTTCTCTTCCCATCCACTTCTCTTCCCATCTACTTTCTCTCCACCCACTTTTCTTTCCATCCACTCTCTTCCCATCCACTTTTCTTCCCATTCACTTTCTTCCCACCCACTTTTCTTCCCATTCACTCTCTTCCCACCCATTTTTCTTCCCATTCACTCTCTTCCCACACACTTTTCTTCCCATCCACTCACTCTCTTCCCATCCACTCACTCTCTTTCCATCCACTCACTCTCTTCCCATCCACTCACTCTCTTCCCATCCACTTCTCTTCCCACCCACTTTTCCTTCAACCCATCTTTTCTTCCACCCCTCCTTTTTTTGCCCACCATTCCTCCTACCTGCTTTCCGGTCCACTCGCCCACCTCCAAACTAGTAGCAAGAGGTGGTTCAAGCTTGTTGGTGATGTTTGTACTTATTTCAGATGGTGTACTGAGGCAAAGAATTAATACAGAAATTGAGAATTTTCGAATGAGTGTTAATGAGATTGTCAATGATCAGCAGCTGAATTACCAAACAATGTTTGGTTTGCAACCAGATATGGATCCATCACAAGAGGTAATTTTTAAAATAAAATAAATTAGTTTAATTTAGTGACCCACAAATCATTCTCCCTAGGTAATGTTATTTGGCCTATGAACATCTTTCTTAATATTGATCACTAGTCAAATTCAGTCTGTCCTAGTTCTTGCAATTTTTTTTTCTAATTTTTTTCCATCCGCAGTCTTAACCCAACAGCTTGTTGGTTTTTCAAACTATTTAATTTTAATTCATTTTAAGGTTCCAATACAAATGTATTCCAGATCATCTAGTACAGATAATATAGCATCAGGTTTGTTCATGTGTTAATTGCAATTTGTTTTTGAAACTTTATGTTACAAAACATTAATTACATGTATTTTACATTTATATTGCAAAATAATCTAAAAATTCAAATAATTATTTTAAATCATTTTAAAAATAAGATAAATGTTGAATTAAAAGCTTTGTATAATTGCATTTACCAGATTATCAAGCTGTAGTTGAAAATGGGAAACAGATGGAACAAATGTCTGTGTAAGTGAAAAATACAATATCTGTATAGGTAATAGCATGGTTTCGAGTGCAATTTGAAAAAACATGCACGAGTGGGTTTTTCAAAGACCTCAAAATTGCACTTGTCTGAATAATATACATGAAAAAATTAATCATAACGAGAATCTTTCTAATCAAAATGCTTTGTTCAAATAACATACATGAAGAAAAAAAAATGAACAGGAAGCGCTTTTTTTCTAGTAAAAAATTATTTTTGTGCAAAATTAAAAGAATTACAAAATTTGCACTGTATTTCATTTTTCTGCACTGAATTACACTAAAATTGCACTCCTCTCAGCCAATCAGAATTGAGAAATTTTTTCATGTATATTATTAATATTATAACACTGCACTGTGCATTGCAGTACACAGAACATAACAATACAGCGTAGGACAGGGCAGTACAGTAATATTAAAAAGTAAGATATATTACTGGTATATAAAATATGAAATGAAAAATGATAAATTTAATCCTTTGTAGGGTTGAGTCTCCTGCTTCAACCTTCAATAGTTATGGTGCTTCAGATGGAGAGCAACGGTAAGCTACTACTAAGCAGTGGTTTAAATTAAAATTTTTCTTAGTTACAGTATTTGTGATATTGGTCAAAGCTTGCTGTAGAGACAATTTTTTGGAGGCAACCATGCTGCAGAATATCACTTGATGGCACTTGTGTATTAGGCTGTAGGCTGCCTATTCTGGACCACCCTGAGTTCCTTGGTCATCACTCCCAGGCTGCCTTCTTGGCCATGTCTCTTTTGGCTGTTGCCCCAATTTGGCAAAATTGCCTGGGACCCCCTAGCTCCTCCAAAAATTTCCAGTTCTGCCTTTCCATTCCAAGTATATCAATCAACTATAATTTAGTTTTTCTTATCATGTGTTTATTGTATAAGCAGTTTTTAACACTTGGTTTTAATAATTTTTTCTCAATTACGGGATGTCTAATCCCACCTGACAAAATAATGTTCAAATTAGCCAATGTCAGGCAAAGCCTGGGTCAAATTAGGTGGAACACACGTCATCACAAATTAACTTGCTCTGACCTACCCAGTCAAAAGGCAGCGCCACGCAAGCGCAAGTCATTGCATGCAAGTTGTAATGAGTTTGAACAAGTTCAAATTGGTCGCAAACCACCTCAAGGCATCGCAAGTTGGCCATCAAATAAAGGCTTAATCTAAAAATTGCGTTCTGGTTTGATCTTAATTAAGACCACATCAAGCTTATGGCAGCAGGAAGCTATTTTCTCCATATTAAAATGAGATCACGATAAGAGGATATGAACAAGACACATTTGTTTGATTCTTCCTGAAAAATAGTTCGCATTCCAACATTGCATTCCAGAATTTTCGTGTTCAGCAAGTTTCGAGTTAAATGAAACCACAGGATAGTCGTAATCAGCTGGAATTTTGTACCAAATCTTTAATAAATCTATGGCTGTAATTGAGATAGACGATATACTCAAACTGAGCTGAATGTTACCTAGGTCACAAATCAGCATCAAATGGGTTAATTAAGCATCCTGTGGTTTTGAAACTCATATAAGCTTAAAAAGAAGAATTGGTTAATTTAATTTTAGATGTAAAACGATGAAACGGTAATTCAATCTTTTCTTGTGATCAAGGAAAGAATTTCGTGACACGAGTTAACCCATGTTAGTTTAAATAACCCCCTTAGGTGAAATATTTTCTGTCATTTTTGCCGTGTTTAAAATTAGACTTAAATCCTCTTTTTAGCGTTCTTGAAAGATTTTGTATATAATTAACGAACAAAAAACATCTGTTTTGGTTCCGACAGTCTGACAAAAAGCTCTTTCTAGTCACGTTCCAAACTGTATTAATTATATGCAGGACGTGGAGCTGCGGTCAGGGAAACTAAATATAGGACAGTTTAAAGGTAGCGAACTGTTTCGAGACGGACTTTTCTAAGAACCCTTTATCTGACGTGGTACTTTTAATTTTAATTTTAGATTTCGCCAAATTTCCGATTCCGGCTATACGTTTTGAATTATTTTTGTTGCTCACCCACGGTTTGGAGCAATGTTTGTGGTTGTTGACTTGTTGTTGCCTTCCTTTTTGGTATTTTCTTTCGCGATACTCGAGATTATAATCTGAATCTATGCCTTATCAGTTCACCACTAATGTATGTACAAAGCTTGCATGTCTGCTTCCTTAGTCATTATCTTTTCTCCTTATTTTCACCCACGGCAAAGTGCAATGTTTGTGCTTGCTTTTAAGCCCCGGTCAAACGAGGATGAGAGTTGATGAGAGTCGATGAGAGTTGCAACTCTCGGTCGCGTTTGACCACCAACTCTCATCGACTCTCATCTTCGTTTGACAGGGACATTACTTTAGAATAGATCTCCATGTTTTTGTAGCCCGTAGTAAATAAAGCTTGTCTGATTTCTGTATCACTGGCATGGTAACATGCTTAGCTATATGCATGATAATTGCTCTCGTACCTTCCTTATAGCAAAATTTACTCGGAATAAAATGTTACCACAAATTCTCGCGTACGATTACAATTTATCACCATGTATGTTTTCTCAACTTTTCTCCTTGCTCATGATATATAGCCTGTGACGCAGACGTCTTTAAAACTTGTTCTCCCCGCAGACTTCCGAAACCGTTCAGTATTTCGGCGCAGATTCTACCTCTCCCACGGAAGAACAATGTTTGTGTGCTGTACAATGTTTATTTTCATTAATATATATAGGTTCATGACAGTTTGATATACTTTAGATATCAATCTTTTTAGCCCACCATATGCGCACCATGTACACAAAAGCTTGTCTGCTTCCTTATCGTTTACAAAAGATGTTTATTTAAAAAATGATTAAGTCACTTATAGCTCTGCTGCATGATAGAAATAAGATGTGCATAATTCATAATGTTGACAATTTATTGCACAAAGTTATCATAGATATCATATATCATTCACTTTACATATAACTTAAGGCCCGGTCAAACGAGGATGAGAGTTGATGCGAGTCGATGAGAGTCGATGAGAGTTGCAACTCTCGGTCGCGTTTGACCACCAACTCTCATCGACTTTCATGCACTCTTATCAACTCTCATCAACTTTGAGCTGGTTCAAATTTTAATGAGAGTTGATGAGAGTTTTTGCTCGTTTGACCGGTCATGAGAGTTGGCATATGAGAGTTGATGAGAGTTTAGTACTTTGTTTACCTCGAAATTCGTTCCTAGTCTCCCTGCTACGCGCGGTAAATCCTCGTCAACTCTCATGGTCAACTCTCATCAACTCTCATCCTCGTTTGACCGGGGCATGAGAGTTGAGAAAACTCTCAGACAAACTCTCGCTTGCCAACTCTCATCGACTCTCATCAACTCTCATCCTCGTTTGACCGAGGCTTTAGTCTGTTTCCCTTTCTATCACAGTGTCACTAGGGCACAAACTTGAAAATATTACACACTTCAAAACTTATAAATAGTTTAGAAACAAATACACAATGACTTCCCACTCCCAGCACACCTGAAACATCATTTTTGTTTCTCTAACTGAAACTGTTGCATTCTGATATTGTATGCAGTGGCGGATCAAGGACGGGGGGGGGGGGGGAGGGGGGGGCACTTTGGGCAAGTGCCAGGAGCCCCGCGCTTTCTGGGGCCCCGTCGATTTTTGGCGTAAGAAACTGTCTTGTAAATTAATTCTAAACTTTGAAATCATTGTTTGAAAATATCTGAGAAATAGAACCATAATTCCAGAAATCTAGAAATCTAGGTTGAGTACCATAGGTTGTCTAAGTTGAGTACCATAGGTTGTCTACGTTGAGTACCATAGGTTGTCTAGGTTGAGTACCATAGGTTGTCTAAGTTGAGTACCATAGGTTGTCTAGGTTGAGTACCATAGAAATCTAGGTTGAGTACCATAGAAATCTAGGTTGAGTACCATAGGTTGTCTAGGTTGAGTACCATAGGTTGTCTAGGTTGAGTACCATAGGTTGTCTAGGTTGAGTACCATAGAAATCTAGGTTGAGTACCATAGAAATCTAGGTTGAGTACCATAGGTTGTCTAGGTTGAGTACCATAGAAGTCTAGGTTGAGTACCATAGAAATCTAGGTTGAGTAACATTGAAATCTAGGTTGAGTACCATAGGTTGTCTAGGTTGAGTACCATAGAAATCTAGGTTGAGTACCATAGGTTGTCTAGGTTGAGTACCATAGGTTGTCTAGGTTGAGTACCATAGGTTGTCTAGGTTGAGTACCATAGAAATCTAGGTTGAGTACCATAGAAATTTAGGTTGAGTACCATAGGTTGTCTAGGTTGAGTACCATAGGTTGTCTAGGTTGAGTACCATAGAAATCTAGGTTGTTGTACCCAGCTGCCAGCTGCATTTTTTGGTTAATTTTCTCCGATTTTTCTAGCCTTGGGGGGGGGGGGGGGGGCACAGATGTGAGATGTGAGTCAGCTACTAATGTGCCAGGGCCCTGGGGAAGTGTTGTTGTCAATTGTGTTCTCTAACTATTCACTCACGAAAGTCTGTGTCTTTTAGCCACTTATAGTGTCCTTATGAGTTCAGTGGGTTGAACAGTGAAGAATTGATCATTCACAACAAAGTTGAATATTTCCGAAGCTTAAAAAAACGTAATATGAAAGTGAAGTTCTGGGTAGGCAGGCAATGTGTTGATGTCACCTGTCAAGCTGAAGTTTTAGCTGCGTTAAGGCCGAGACACACTGGACGCGAAACCGTAATGCGACGCGATTTTCCCGTTTTTAAAAGCGAATAAAATCACCCTAGAAGTGAACATTTGGAGGTTTTGTATATTTATTCGGTTCCGAAATTACAAAAATCGCGTCGCGTTACGGCTTCGCATCCGGTGTGTCTCGGCCTTAATGGCTGCATGCATCGTGCCAATTTAGCTCAGTGGTCAAAGCACAGCATCGTAGAGTCTCGCGCTCGGGTTCAATTCTATCCGGAAGGCCTTGCCCTTGGTGTTGCATTTCGCACTGGTCCTGGTTTGGTTAAAAATGTATTTTTGTACCAAATAATTTCTAGAGCATGTACTGATGCAGTTTGCTAAATAAATATTCGTTGTAATCTGCCAAAAATAACTTGCCTTTGCTACGTATTATCAAATCTACAATCAAATCTATTATCAAACAAACAAAATCTGAAAATCTTAGGGAATTATGCAGTACTTGACCATCGAATTATACAGTAACACAGTACTGCATGGGGTTTGTCGTGGAGGATATATTTCTGGTCATGACGATGAAAGACAGAAAGAAAGTGACACGAAACACATTTTCCTCAAGTGTTTTCGTCTCAAACATCTAACAGCCGCAGTCTCTATTTGCTTGTGAGTGGGTGTGAGAATTCCACTGCGCGTGCTCTCACATGTTGTCCCTCGGCTTCGGATATCGGATACGTCGCCCACAATTTCTCGTCCGCATGTGGTATATTTCCTCTTTCCCATTGTTTTTTTTGTACCCTTGGAAGTTTCGTTTGTCTACCTAGCTTGCTCTTATCTGAAAGAGTGAAGATTGTTTTTCCTGATTCACCACATTAGCTAGCGCTGATTTCCGCCGCCTTTATTTACCTTCCAAAATCTCGAGTCGCCGTCGTTGACCTTTGGGATCGAACAAAGATCTTCAAACATGTTAAGAACTTTGAAGTTGAAACAGACACACTTTTTTGAAGTTAAGGCGATTCCTCTAATCCCTTCCGTCGTGAGAATTGGCTAAACTTTCGCAGACCTAATTGAGGTTTTGAAAAAAAGTCGGGTCACTGAATTAGTTGTTTATAAGATATGTATATGTATGGCCAATATATAGCATTGTATTGATACAAATAGGAGTTATAATAATTATTAAAAATCACATTGCCTGGTTTTTATCGAACTATTTAACAACGCCAGCTAAATTTTTAGTTGTTTATAGAAATATTGGGGATGTCATTGTCGCCTCTCAGAAATATACTGGGGGATAACCTTCACACCTTTTTAGAAAATTACGTTGTTTTGGGACACATATTTTCTTGACGTTTGTGTGTTATGGTCTTCTAAAAAAACCCATCTTAGTCGAATAACATCCAAAGATGATAATCTTTTAACGCCAGACGATTTTATTCAGCACAAGGAGAGGTCCAAAGCCTCAAAGTGTTAAATAACATTAATCAAGCTTTTTGTATTCTATATAAAGGCATAGGACAAAACATGGACTGGACTCATGTTTTTAAGCATAATTATATATAGATAATAAATTTTTCAATTTTTTTTTAAATTTTTATAGTCCATGTTTGAGTCCATGAGTCCAGTCCATGTTTTGTCCTATGCCCTATATATGACTCCTTCTTAAGTATTAAATAATTAAATTTAATATTCCACAAATCTTGTAAACAATCTTACAGTATACACAAGATGTGGAAAATTACTTAAAAACTCGTTAACTCCGAACCGGAAGTAGTTAGAGCGACAACATAGTGCTCTAGAACTATTCAACAAGACCGATAATTCCAGCCCAGAAGACCGAACGTATAATTAAGTTGTTATTTGTTGACAACAGCCGTGTAAAAAATCAATATTTTCCTTTCATGTTTTTCCAACGACTGTTCAATAGTTTCACAATGCTTTTTAAAGCGTATACTGTGCCACTGTTTTGTTCTCATATTGTCACCGATGGTCGCCGATCGTCGGCGATTTGTGATTTAGATGCATGTTAAAACGGGAAGTGCAGCAGCATGTCAAGTAATAAGGAACAATATAGAAAAGCAGTGCTTTTATTCTTTTACTTAACATGCATCTAAATCATGGGTCGGCGACCATCGGCGACCATCGGCGACATATGAGAACCAGACTATAGTACAAAAGACAAACGTCTGATTTTCAGGCTACTAAAGACTACTCCGTAATCAATAAGATTTCACAAACACTGCGCTAGAACCGCTTACGATTCGAAACCCACGGTACATAAACAATGTAATCAAAACACTTATGAAACGAGAACTGTATTTTATCAATGCCAGCTTTTTAATTCCTTTATCAGTGTGGGTTTATTGAAATATATTGTTATTGGAAAACTGGAAAACTGTCAAGAATGTTTTTTTGGCAACATGTGTGGGCGCGTAGGATTCAATAATTACTTCTTCCCCCGCCCGCGCACTAATAGTTCAAAGAATCAGGAAGTCATTACTTAAAACATACCTTGAAGTTTTTAATAACATGTCAACAACTCTTTAAAATACACTCCTCGTCACAGAGATTATTGCGATGATTTCATTTTTATAGGAAGAAAATTTTGACAATGATATTCAGATATGTTAAAAATACTCCAAACTGCTCCATCTGTTCGTTTTGTCCATGCATATAACTAGAATAACATGACGTCAGTTGCCTAGCAACATGTCTGTGTTGTTAAAACGATTATCTAAAATCTAAAATCCATTTCCTCGTCTAGGAAAGGGACACGGTATTTTTTTTGTTAAAACTGTCTTATATTCAAATACTGAGCTAGATATTTTGAAATTAAGCGGTTGTGCAATGATTCAATCACAAAATACGGCTCACCTAACAACTATTCTCAACATTCAGGACCAAGTTCGCATAAATTGGCCAAAAGTTGTTTTCTGCCTGGCCAACAGAAATCAAAATGTCACATTTATAATCCGTTTCAATCGCGTTCAATTCTGATCAATATTCGTACTTCTGTGCGAGTTTCTGGTATCTCTTTTACGTCTATTGCGTCTAAGATTGTTTGTTTGTCTCTGAATTGATAAATAGGTGTGGGAGGGGAGGGGTATGAAAATGGAGTTATTTCTCTTAAAAACGTTTCCCCATGTGCAACATTTTTTGAATTTTTAAAATTTCATTCTGGCTAACGCAACTTAGATGGTTTTATGCACCTTAAAGCCGAATACTTCATCTTGCCGAGGGAAATCTTTAGTTAATATTGTGTTTATCTCGCGGTGATCTCGTCGTCTTTTTGATCCTTAAAAAAACACTTCACAGAACGGAACCGGTGTTTCTCTTTTATTCTAAAGCTGAAATTCTTGTCTAATAGTAATTGTCTATTCTTGGATAATAGTAATCTGGTTGAGCACGCATCTTTTAACACTTTGAGGCCTGGACTGGCGTTAGCCAGAATAAACTTAGGCTTCAAAATGTTAAAGAGATAGGTTTTAACACTTTGAGGCCTGGACCTCACCCTGTGCTGAATAAAATCGTCTGGTGTTAGCCAGAATAAACCTTAAAGACTCGTCGTCAGGCTTCAAAGTGTTAAAATGAAGCTAGCCTAAAGTGAAGCTTTTTCAGAAATAACAACCATGCTTTATCTCCTTTGAGTTCTTTTCTTTTAACGAACTTGACAGCTAAAATATGCAATGTCGACTTGCGAAGTGTACAAGAGTTTAGACAGGCAATGTCTTGGCAAGTTGCTGGGGTCAAGAAACAACAACCCTTCCGTCCACGCTCGTGCAATGAATCACTAATTAGTAATTACTGTCAAACCGAGTGGTTGCAAACTGCACACGGCGATTTTCTTGGCAAGTTTGCTAAAATTTCACATTTTAAATATCGAACTTCACATAATGTGAAGTGCTATTGAAAGTCAGAACACCTAACTCTAAGTAAACTTCATGTTATGTGAAGTTTTAAAATGCGAATTTTTAGCAACTTGCCAAGACATTGCCGTGTTTAAACCGGTTCGCAAGTCGACATTGCAACGTTGCTGTCAATATTGCGCAAGGTCACGCGGGAAAAAACATCCCGTTTGACTGTAAATCGTAAGATTATGTTGCAATTAATCACCTGATTTCTAGCCTGCGTGCAGACTCCACCTGAATTTAATAATTCACGTCAAGTGTAATATGAGTGCACGTAGGCTACCTGATTTCATGTTCGTACGTGCAGAACACAGAACTCAGTATAAACAGTTGTAACTTGTTGTCATGGAGATGACATCATCCTTGTGACGTCACAAGTCCACTCCCATGGGAAGAATGTTTCAATGTTATGATCCTGAAATTAAGCCACGTCCACACGTATACGTTTTTCTAGCGTTTTCATATTGTTTCAGGTAACGAAACCATTGTTTTCTGCTCTCCTGAGGACCGAAAACAATATAAAAACGCTATGAAAACGCATACGTGTGGACGTGGTCTTAGTGATAAATACAGGGATTATTTTAAGGAATTTTTATCACTGCACAAAGAGCTGAAAAAGGCATAAAATCTAACTTCAGTAACACGTTAAACAGCGATGGAGCAGTGAGTAGCTCGGTAGCTCGTCAGTAATCAACTAGTCATACTGTCATAGTATACATAAGCGGCCCTCCTTTTCCCAATTTTTAATGATTTAATCCCTTTCGCACAGCATACATTCGCATTTTCAGAATAACAATGGTCAAACAGTAGCACACGGGCACAGACCACTGCACAGACGCATCGACCTGAGTGAAGCCTCAAGCATGTTATGTTGGGTAGTCTGGCTAAATAGTAAGAACACTAGCCTAGGGTATACTCATGTATCTTGAAAGTTGAAATTAAGGGCATAAGGCTGTTAGTTTACGGTACGCTTAACGTTATCAGAAGATAGCTAGTGGACCAGGGTCCTTTAACTTATCGTCTTATTTGTGTATTTGCTAATTTAAATATTGATATTAAATAGTATATGTTGGAATGTAGTATCTATACTGTGCCTTTGAACATAATTTCTGATGCAATCCTTTCACGAATAACACCCATTCTTAAATATTAAAGAAAAATCTATCACTGCACAAAATTGCGCTTTATCACTGCACAAATCTCATTTATCACTGCACAAATTGGTTATCACTGCACGTTAAAATAATCCCTGGATAATAACAATAATTGGCTCCTTGAATGTGCCATTTTCTATATACTTTTTAGGGTCAAATTAATTTATCAGCGACATGCGAGAGCTGAAATGGCGACAAACGAAACCAAAGTTGACTAAAATTGCGACAGCGAATGGAGAGTAGTAAAAAAATGAAGCCGAAATAACGACAGGGACATGACCAAGTCCTAAAATGACCTAAAATTGCGACACGACAAGTTTTGAAGTTCAGACTGGCGACATGTGCACCCCCCCTAACAGGGCCTCTTTTTAGGGTCAAATTAATTTATAAATACTTACACCATTTAATATTGTTTCACTATGCATTCAAAGAATTCAACTTGCGTTTTCTACTATGCGCTACATCATTTCATGCCATGCTAATTCTCACACGAAATATGTTTTACAAATCACACTATATTGTGCCATTATCTATGGTAAGAGCAGCTCTGTGCCTTTTATAATTGAACAGCCAACAATAATGGACTGTATTTCACAGTTTTTAAGAGCCAAACATCCGAATAAGGATTGTTAGTGATACTATAAACTAATTAATCAAGGGCAAAGCCATATAGTGATACGACAATCAGATGGCAACCTTATTTGGTATTATATCGGTATAACTTTAATCATGCATTCTTCAATTTCGTAGTTAAATTACTTGAATTCCTTGTGACCGTAGGCAAACGTATACAGGCTGTCGTTAACAGATTAACTTATGCCGTAACACAAACCAGCTGGCTAGTCCTTTTTTCCAAAATTATGAAAATTATGATGGTTGTATTAAGACCTTGGTTCAAACGAGAACGCAAGACTAGTTAGTTATTATACTTAAGATAAAAATAAGAAGAGCCCAGCTCAAAACGTTTAAATGAAGAGCCATAACACAAGAATGAAAAATGTAAATCGATTTTACTGACGTTTCGTTCTTAACCAGTAACAAGTTAACTTGTGTTGACTTGCGACAGGATCACCACTAGTCAAACGGCGGCCCAATTGACGAGTTTCAGGGTGTTGCGTGCGCATCATTTTTCAAAAAAACTGGCAAACTCCACTCAGAGTAAACATACTGTTTAAAATCAACAAAGTATAGTTATACAGTTTCTGGATGTTTAACACTGTTATTCTGCTTTTGTTAGCTCGCTAGCAAGTGTGTTTGTCATTGCTTACTTTGTGGGGAGCCCGCCAAGAGCCAGCCAATTCCTTTGCAAAATGATGCGCGCGCAATACCCTGAAATTCGCGTATTAAGAATAAAATTGTTGCAAAATTGAATAGCCTGTGACTATGTAGACCCAACTTGCAGGCCAGAGAGAAAAATGTTATATTGCTCCCACCCCAAAAAAATTAAATAGGGTCACTATGCAGGCTCCATGCACACACAAGTTTAAAGAAACTTGTCATGTAATGTGAACAAGCCTCCAGTTAGTCACGAGTCGTCGCAAGTTTGTGGTCTATAAACGAACACAAGCTAACACTTGTGAAGACTTGCGTTCTTTGATCCCTGATACAGGCTTTAATTTAATTGAGGTTTATTTATCGTGTAAACTTCCAAACACTCGATGCATGCATCAGAGACTTACTCCAGGACTAATTAATATACGTGGAGAGCAGACTAGAGTTATCAGCACTTGCGCAGGCCTCGGCCATGGACACTTGACCCCTCCTTGGATTTTCACATTTCCCTTTCATAGCCTCTGAAACAACTGCTTGTTTTTCATTGATCTTTTCATCTTGTGCTGATGTCTATGTTTTCCTCGTGCTCTGTCACCGCGAGTCTTCTGATTTTGAGATTCTGCACGAGGACATGCTCTTCATGAGAAGTAGGATCCATATTCTTGCCAAGAATACACGGAAGAGAACTTAGGCTACGTTTACACAGTGCCGGACGAATTCGAAACCGGTCTCGAATTCGTCCTATTTCGTCGGGTAAACAGGCGGAACCCTACTAATTCAAGACCGGTCTCGAATTCGTCCTATTTCGTGGTGTAAACAGGCGGAACCGTAATAATTCGAGACCATTTCCGAATTCGTCCTATTTCGCCGTGTAAACAGGCGGAACCGTACTAATTTAAGACCGGTTCCAAATTCGTCCTATTTTGTCGTGTAAACAGGCGGAACCGTACTAATTCAAGACCGGTCTCGAATTCGTCCTATTTCGTCGTGTAAACAGGCGGAACCGTACTAATTCGAGACTGGTCTGTCTGTCTGTCTGTCTGTCTGTCTGTCTGTCTGTCTGTCTGTCTGTCTGTCTGTCTGTCTGTCTGTCTGTCTGTCTGTCTGTCTGTCTGTCTGTCTGTCTGTCTGTCTGTCTGTCTGTCTGTCTGTCTGTCTCTCTCTCTCTCTCTCTCTCTCTCTCTGTCTGTCTGTCTGTCTGTCTGTCTGTCTGTCTGTCTGTCTGTCTGTCTGTCTGTCTGTCTGTCTGTCTGTCTGTCTGTCTGTCTGTCTGTCTGTCTGTCTGTCTGTCTGTGTGTGTGTGTGTGTGTGTGTGTGTGTGTGTCTCTCTCTCTCTCTCTCTCTCTCTCTCTCTCTCTCTCTCTCTCTCTCTCTCTCTCTCTCTCTCTCTCTCTCTCTCTCTCTCTCTCTGTCTGTCTGTCTGTCTGTCTGTCTGTCTGTCTGTCTGTCTGTCTGTCTGTCTGTCTGTCTGTCTGTCTGTCTGTCTGTGTGTGTGTGTGTGTGTGTGTGTGTGTGTGTGTCTCTCTCTCTCTCTCTCTCTCTCTCTCTCTCTCTCTCTCTCTCTCTCTCTCTCTCTCTCTCTCTCTCTCTCTCTCTCTCTCTCTCTCTCCCCCCCCCCCCGACATTCCGTGAACGAAATCACACGTGCTCGTTTGTATATATATATATATATATATATATATATATATATATATATATATTAGGGATTCAAGTGAGAACTGATTTTGGTACTGATGTTTGCCTCTCTTTTCCTTACTGTCTAGATACTCTGGCTTTGGCGCAAGCGATGTACAGACTAGGAGAGATACAGAGATCGCTCTTGCTGACAAGTATCTTATCAGATTAATGACAGCTACCTTGCTTGTGGGGAATACGTTGCGGAGAAAGGAATACAAAGTTCTGTAAAAGGTGAATAAGTTGTATGGTTTATCTGGTGCAGACTATATACTTTAAATTTTTAGTATATAAAACAATTAGATTCCATTTATTTTTGCCTTTTAATCTCTCTCCCTCTCCCTCTCCCTCTCCCTCTCCCTCTCCCTCTCCCTCTCCCTCTCCCTTCCCCTCTCCCCTCTCCCTCTCCCTCTCCCTCTCCCTCTCCCTCTCCCTCTCCCTCTCCCTCTCCCTCTCCCTCTCCCTCTCCCTCTCCCTCTCCCTCTCCCTCTCCCTCTCCCTCTCCCTCTCCCTCTCCCTCTCCCTCTCCCTCTCCCTTCCCCCTCTCTCTCCCTCCCCATATATAATACATGCACAGACGTTATAAATTGCGATAAGAGCTTCAATTTTTTGTCACTTGACCGCGTTTCGTGGCTCACGGTCACGTTCTGTGCATAATTTATCAACACTGAACAAGCTCGAGTTGGTTACGTCTTCTGCTGAGGAGATATCGACAAGTGCATCCGAGTGCAAGTCTATAAAAAATTGTCACTGACTTGTTTTATCGTGGTCTATCTCGTTATTTAAACCCCAGGCTTGGTTTAGGGGCTGTTTACACAAGCTGGGCTAGCCCGGTCAACTGGGCTCACGCGATTGATTAGGATCTCACTTCGGTTTTCATAATTAAACATACGTAATTAAACATACATAATTAAACATACATAATTAAACATACATAATTAAACATACACCTAAAAAACGCTGTAAGAGAGTTGTGA
This sequence comes from Corallium rubrum, assembly GCA_964035015.1. NCBI lineage: Eukaryota > Metazoa > Cnidaria > Anthozoa > Scleralcyonacea > Coralliidae > Corallium > Corallium rubrum. The sequence goes on from OZ036009.1 coordinate 831,429, forward strand.
CTATGAACAACACCCTTAACATTGATGTCATGCAACTGGCCAGAATTGGAAACTCGAAGAAAATACCACACGATTGTACATGTCAAATGCTGCTTGGTTGGGCTTGCGCCAGAATTTAGTCAACACTACTTCAAACTTATGAATCATAACTACTCAACCCGAAGGAACACCAGAGATATTAAGGTTCCCAAAGTTAGACTTGAAGTGGGCAAAAATAGTTTTAAATACACCGGAGCAAAGTACTTCAACAACCTCCCATTGGAAATTAAAATTATTGGTTTATTCAATAACTTCAAACAGAAATTGTTTACTCATTTATTTCATACTGCATGATCAATTGAGTAATCTAATCTATTGTACGCAAATTACATCTGTTTAGACCTTTACATATAAATTCTACTACTGTACATGTATTAAATTTAGGATACAGTGCCCTCATTGATAACAGCAACTATATGTATGCTGAAGAGGTTACGCTGTCAAAATACTATTAAATTGAATTGAATTGAACTCTGCTAATTATATTAAGTGTACACCTGGATGGCTGGATATAAATCCATCATTATGTTATATTATACATAGACGTTTGGTGTCATATTTTAGCTTAAGTTCAAGGATCGAGATTGTTGTGTCTAAATAATTTGCTCAGTACACCGTTATCGGAATTTTGTGGTATGCAAATATAAGAGGTTGTTAATTTATTATGGCGATGGATTGAGTTGTCCAAGTCAAATCTCGCATGTTGTTTCTCCTTGTTGTGTTTACATGAAGAAGATTAAAAGTTTTTGATCTGATCGAAACGGATTGACTTGAGATTCAAGCTTGAATCGACTTGAATCTCTTCAATCTGATTCATCTAAACACGGTTTGACTTGAAAATGACTTGATACGCATGAGTGAAGTTGGTACGTGACTACGTGTCGTGCTAAATGGCACTCATTGAGGGAAGCACAGAAAATAGTGTTGAAAAACCACTTACAAAAAGCAAAAACAGATCGGATAACGGGATTTTCTATGTAAACATGTGCCCGGATTGGCTTCACTCGCGTTTTTCGATTCGATTGGACTGTCAGTCCTTCATGTAAATATGGCCTAAAGCCAGCCGCACACGAGAGAGTCAAATTATCAGGAAAAACAACGCGCACACGAGAGAATTTTGCTGAGCAAATGGCCTCGCGAGGCGGTTAGCTCAGCTAGTTGCTCTCGTGTGTTGGCTAGTCCAGCTAACCGGGCTGATTCGTGTCACGAAATTCTTTCCTCGGCCACAAAAAGATATTTTAATGAACGTTAGGATTTGTTTACATCTAAACTAAACCAATTCTTCTTTGTACATTTAGTTTATGCAAGTTTCAAAACCACAGTGAGATCCTAATCAATCGCGTGAACCCAGTTAAAAGCTGGATTTCCACTAGGTGAAAAATGTCGCGCGAAGCGACATTTTCCTTTTGTCTCATAAGCCGTTCTCAGGTGGAACTAATTAGCCAAGACAAAAGCAAAAGGTCGCTTCGCTCGAAATATATCGCCTAGTGGAAAACAGCCTTAAGGCATTATATAATGGGGCTGATGTCATAGCATTTCAGTCAAGGCTGGCTGTGAATGATCTTTTTTACCCTTTGTTTCATGTACTTGTAGAAGGCACTGTTACATGGCGCAGTTTTTTCGTGCAACTTGTCCTGCAACACTAAGGCAACGGTGATGTAGTTGTTATGAGTCAAGTTGCACAAACCATTTCATTGCAGCGTGTATTATGTTGTACGACGGTCAACTGAATCGTGTGAGACAAGTTGACAAGTTGCACGAACCATTGCAGTATAAACATGCTGTACAATGATCAAAATCGTGTGAAACAGGTTGGCAAGTTGCGCCAACCATTGCAGCGTGTAATATGCTGTACAATGATCAAAATCGTGTGAGACAGGTTGACAAGTTGCGCCAACCATTGCAGTATAAACATGCTGTACAATGACCAAAATAGTGTGAGACAGGTTGGCAAGTTGCGCCAACCATTGCAGCGTGTAACATGCTGTACAATGATGAAAATCGTGTGAGACAGGTTGGCAAGTTGCGCCAACCATTGCAGCGTGTAATATGCTGTACAATGATCAAAATTGTGTGAGACAGGTTGACAAGTTGCGCCAACCATTGCAGTATAAACATGCTGTACAATGATCAAAATAGTGTGAGACAAGTTGGCAAGTTGCGCCAACCATTGCAGCGTGTAACATGCTGTACAATGATCAAAATAGTGTGAGACAAGTTGCGGCAAGTTGCGCCAACCATTGCAGCGTGTAACATGCTGTACAATGATCAAAATACTGTGAGACCAGTTGCGCAAATCGTTGCATGCATAAAGTAGGACCGAGATCTATACTGATCACTGGAAACAAGTTACATGCAGAATTGTCTTTGAAGATGACCGCGGATTATGAAATACCCCACGCAGTGCACATCAGCGCGTTGTAAACCGACATAACGGAGCTCAAGGAAGTCCTTAGGATATTTATTCTATCTCATCCGTCTCTTACTTAGTTACTTAGTTACTTTAGACACTTAGACTCGACGTCTGCTGGACGTTTGAACCTGAACATGATGCTGATATTTTTTTGAAGGTTCTCAATGGGAGATATTTTTGGATATATTATACTTCTATACGTCATTTAAACTTTTGAGCGACAGCTCACTGAAGGGTCCAAGGACACATGGAGAATTTTCAGTAAGCTCTGAAATTTCAGGCTGGCCTTGAAAAAACTGGCCAATTTTAATTTCCACGTAATTTGAGCCGAGTCGAAAATGTATTAAAAATCGCCACAAAAAATTTAGCTTGTGCTGAAAATATGATAATCGTGTCTCTTGTTTACATGGCTAATTTTAAATTTCCGATGTGTTTTTTATAACTTTTCAGCCAGGGTCTACCATTATGTTTACTGTAGCTATTACTTTTATATTTATTTCTTCATTTAGCTATATCTCAAAAGCAGTTTCCACTTTCCATGAAGCAGCAGGGACGTAGCCAGGGGTGGGAGCCGCGACTTCCCCCCCCCCCCCCCCCTTTTGATATAAAACAACAGACATGTAACTACAAAACTGATGCAATATGCCATTGTGTCAGGAAATAAACTGTAAACAGTGTATTCAATCTACGGAGTGTATGCATTTTGAGTATCTATGTGACGTTTGCATGTTTTGTATAGTTTATATGACGTTTTTTAACCTTTAGAGTCTGTAAAATCTTCCTCCAAAAGCCAGGAAATGGCATTTCAGCGACTCTCGATTTCAAAATTTCCCGGGGGAGCATGTCCCCGGACCCCCCTAAAAATCTATTCTGATTTCGGCTCCCCCCCTTTCAAAATCCTGGCTACGTCCTTGTGAAGCAGTGTACAGTCGATTGTTTTTGGGTTTATTCTGTTGACTGAATTAGTGTTTTTCGTATTTTTTAGAATTCTGACGTTCTGACTAAAACGGATCTTGGTAGGTCGAAAATTATGTGTAGAACTTCATTGATTTGGTGAGTTTTTTTGTTTGTTGATGTGATCTCCATACTTCGTTAATTGTTTTAATTTTGGAGGATTCAATGTCTTCACTTAAACAGGATTTGTTGTCTTTCCTGTCATAACACGCCGTCGGCAAAATAACACTAGCTGGTTAAATTTTAGTTCGTAATTCCAGTGTACTCCGGTGTTTATTTCCTTGCATGTATATAAACACTTCTAAGAAATTTATTTTATATGTTGTATTTTAGAATATATAGTATACAGAGACACTTTATTCAACAATATATTATTTTCAATAATAAAAGTCTATAATTAGTAAAAGTAACGGTTATTACTCTTAGGAGTTGTCCGTATACACACGTAAAAATCTCGCAAGTTGTTACAGCATTGTTGCCTGAACAATGCTGTAACAACTTGCAACAATGCTGTAACAACTTGTTGACATATGTGAACAACATTGATAAATGAACAACATTGTTCATCATTGTTTCAACAAGTTGTTACTGCTTGTTGAAACAACAACAACGCATGTTGTAACAACCGAAGAACGTGTTGATACATCAACCATGTTCACCATTGTTGTTCATCGTTGTTATTTCGTCATGCTGTTACAACATGTTGTATCATGTGCGAACAACGTTGTTGGCTATAAAAATGTGCTGTTGGAACAATTTGTTCATGACTGTTGATTTATCCGTGAACAAGTTGTTCGAACCATAAGTGAACAACTTGTTGACAACTTGTTCACGGCGAGTAGCACAACATTGTTCACGCCTGTTGACAACCGTGAACAAGTTGTGCGTTTTTACGCGTGTACATGAATGTAATACACGCGGTACAAAGTCAGTACTTTCTCAATTACTTGAAATCATAATCGATCTCCCAACACGAAAGAACCAACCCCGCCCTACTTATGACACTGGACACCTCAGCTATGAGAGACAGACGTCAACACATATATATTTCGCCGCAAGCTTTTTTTGACGGGAATCGAATCGAATCCATGTTCCAGTCGGATGTTAATCATTAGAGTTTCACTCAATTCTTTGTATAGCCTTATGTATTATCTTATGCTAAAGCTTTGTCAATTTTAGTGAACCAATCTCTTCCCACCTATTTCAACGCGTCTATTCCTGTTTCAGTTTGTTTTTTTATAAGAATAGGAAACGAAGGCTTAAAAGATTAGTTTATAATTATATGGTCTTATTACTCGGTCTTATTCCTTTTTTTTTTTTTTTCGGGTCGACAGATTGTAATTATTGCATCATCCCGGTAGGCTTTGCGAAACCACGCCGGTGTTTCTGGTGATCTGGTCGCCATCTTCTGTGGTCGCTATTGCTCGAGCGTTTGCTCAAACTATCCGAAGAAATATACTAAATTTGTGATAAGGTTGATAAGGAATGTGGCTGGCAAATATCTTAATCATAAACACGCTCACAACTGCTTTCTTGGAAGTGTTTGAGATCAGTTTAAGTGGTAGTCTCCTTCGCAGACGTCTTGTGGGCTTTTATTTAAGTGGCAACGTATGGGACATTATTTTGGGTCCACAACTGAGAACGATTTAATACGGTAATACAGTTTATGTTTTCGAATGGCTAGCAAGTCTCTACCGGTACAGAGTTGAGGATCAAAACGCTAACATTCTGGGTCTTTATACTGGCCTTTCTATAAATGTCTTGGTCGATACTGTCAATACATTGTTCATACTTCATAGCTTTCTTCATGGCTTCAGCAATACTAGTATAAACAGTTGTTCAATTATCTGGCTCACCGCTCATGACCGTCTGTGAATTGGTTTGAGTTCAGGACCTGTAAACCTTATGCAACTATTGCAAACAAAATCCAAGATGTGAGAACACAAGGAACATTTTTGATAAGGACAGACTTTGAGGAAACAGGTTGTTGACATTGACAGTATCTTTTCATTTTTTTCATTATTATTTAATAAACATGTGCTTTATTACTATTAAAACGAATTTTCTATTTGTTTAATATGCTGAGTAGGATGCGTATGTATGTTCTATGTACCATTTGTGTTTTTACCGACTGTTGCTTGTCTTCGACTTCGAGTTTGAGATCTCAGACCAGTAGTGGACAGTAGCTTTATTGATCATTAGGACTTATATTTATATGTTGTAAGTGCTTAGAAACCTATACCATAATTATTCGAATAAACGCCTCCCTCGAATAAACGCCGCCCTCGAATAAACGCCGCAGGGACAAGCAAAAATATTATTAAACGCCGCCCTCGAATAAACGCCGCACCTGAAGCGCCAAAAATTTAATAAACGCCGCGGCGTTTATTCGGTACTTATGCATTGAACCTTCCAGTTGACGGCTCAGAAGATGATGCGATTCACTGTTTCAAGGAGGGACAGCCGTGCAACACTGGACAAGCCGTCCTGAAATCACAACTGGATATTCTCGACGAGCCAGAAACGAATCCTTTCGACACTGAAGAATACACGTCTTCCGATGTTGAAGAGGCATGCCCTACTATTCAGCTGTTAGACTCGGACCACGAAGGAGACAGTGACATTGAAATAGAATGAAACTTAGTCATTATATAAGACAGTGAACAGTTCAATTTTCATATATATTTATATATATTTAAAAGACATATGAATTTTATTCTTAGTTTTTTAATAAATTCACAGTTGTTGTTGCAAAATTTGCAATAAACGCCGCCCTCGAATATACGCCGCCCTCGAATAAACGCCGCACCTGAAGCGCCAAAAATTTAATAAACGCCGCGGCGTTTATTCGAATAATTACGGTATATAAGCATGTAATTTTGTTACAAGTATGTTTATGTCCATATCTTGATGTTCATTACTTGGGCTACCTGTGGTAGCTGAGTCTAGGTTTCGGCTCTGTTATTATTATATATTTTTTTGTGTCAACAAACAGCAATTCTTGCACAACATTTCCCAAAAGCCTTTGTGACTCTGAAGCGTGCTCAAATGATTTCATCATGGCTGATTTTCATGCACGAGTCAGGAGTTTTTTCTTCTCCTGACGGCCTTTGGTTGTGTTGTTCGAAGTGAATTTGTGTTTTAATGATAAACACGCTCACAAAGTTTACAATAGACTATAGTAGACCTGGGTTGGGTGGTGATCTCGATGCTGTATGTAAATGTATTGAGGTTTAAACTGTATTAATATTTGTGGTTTGCTTCATTTTTGCTTGTATTGCTTATTGATTTATTGTACTGATGTCTTGCAAATAAAAGTCGATGCTATTCAACAGTTTATACATTACTTTCATTAAGTGTGTTATTGTTTGGGTACACCAATATGGCCACCATTTCAATGTTTAGGTACACCAGTATGGCTCCCATTTCATTGTTTTGGTACACCAGTATGGCCACCATTTCATAGTTTTGGTACACCAGTGTGGCCACCATTTCATTGTTTTGGTACACCAGTGTGGCCACCATTTCATTGTTTTGGTACACCAATATGGCCACCATTTCATTGTTTTGGTACACCAATATGGCCACTATTTCATTGTTTTGGTACACCAATATGGCCACTATTTCATTGTTTTGGTACACCAATATGGCCACTATTTCATTGTTTTGGTACACCAAAATGGCCACCATTTCATTGTTTTGGTACACCAATATGGCCACCATTTCATTGTTTTGGTACACCAATATGGCCACCATTTCATTGTTTTGGTACACCAATATGGCCACTATTTCATTGTTTTGGTACACCAATATGGCCACTATTTCATTTTCATTGTTTTGGTACACCAATATGGCCACTATTTCATTGTTTTGGTACACCAATATGGCCACCATTTCATTGTTTCTGTAGATCAATATGGCCACTATTTCATTGTTTTGGTACACCAAAATGGCCACCATTTCATTGTTTTGGTACACCAATATGGCTGGTTGGCCACTATTTCATTGTTTTGGTACACCAGTATTACCACTATTTCATTGTTTTGGTACACCAATATGGCTGATTGGCCACTATTTCATTGTTTTGGTACACCAGTATGGCTGATTGGCCACTATTTCATTGTTTTGGTACACCAGTATTACCACTATTTCATTGTTTTGGTACACCAGTATTGCCACTATTTCATTGTTTTGGTACACCAGTATGGCCACTATTTCAATGTTTTGGTACCCCAGTATGACCAATATTTCATTGTTTTGGTACACCATGTATGGCCACCATTTAGATGTTTTGGTACACCAGTAATGGCCACCATTTCAATGTTTTGGCAGACCGGTATGGCTGCCAAATCAATGTTTTGGTACACCAGTATACTCACAGTCAATTGACTGAAAGTTGCATCAAATTCAACCATTAACTGCAAACAGCACTGCTGTTGTTATATTATTTTGCAAGGCACCAGCCCACTGTAGCCCGAGTTCACGCCTAGCGGGCGTCTTGTTTTATATATAGAGTAACGTCAATTTAATATTTACGAACCAGTAACAGCCGCTTCTGGTTCTGTGTTTTCTGGTCTTACGTAGTGTATTTCCTTCCTTTTACTCGTTCCTACAGAAACACAAATATCAAAACAAACTACCACACATGCGCAATGCCAAATAAAGGCTCGTCCCAGATATGAAGTATAGGATTCCATCACTGATTCTACAAGATAACTAGAAATTACTATCACACACGGTGAATGTTTCCTCAAACGCCAGTACTGATAATTTACAAAAAGGCCTAAATTTAAATTAATTGTAATAGACAGCAACCACAGAGTTTTATTTCGGCTCATTTTCCATTTACTCAGTCGCTAACACGGTGCAGCTTCAGCTAAAGTTACATATATGTAATGCGATCTTGTCTCTCAGTAATGTTATGGCTGCTAAAACGTTCAAGCTGCTAACCAGTCAACACTTGAGTGTATAAATATTCAGGCTAATAAATATTTTGCTGTAACGTGCTATTACAATTCGATATCATATAAGCCCAGTTAAATTACATCCTGTTGTTATTTTTCTTATCTGTGTCTTTCTTCAGACCTTCATTGACATAGGGGAAACAAACGAGTTAATTAATTAACACCTAACCTCGCTGGATTTACTGAAAAAAGAACTTAAGGAAGCATAACTCAAAAACGGAAAGTATACCCCGTGAACTCCTCTTGTTGGAAGTGACCAGTTCTAAAGTATTCAGCCATTCAAGTAAAATTTCGTTTTTTAAAAACAAACATTTGGTATGTTTACATTTTTCGTAATATAGCCACGAGGGGGTATACAATAGGGTGTATATAGACTATAGAGAGGTATATTGTGATAAAATAGCAACCATGTGTTTACCATGTTGACATTGTTGCTAACCACTAGTTTCTATTACAGTCGAAATGGAAATACCTTCCACTTCTTCTTCTGTAGTTCGTTGCATATCACTGTATTTCTGTAGCCGCTAACCGAAACCTGAGAACATCTTTGTTGAAAACTGTACATAAATAGTATAATTTAGCTTTAAATGGCATTTATTCATAATACAATGGATGTTTATCCCATGCCCAAATCGAGACCAACAGACGAATATATATCAAGAATTGGCGACTTTTATCACTAGACTTTCCTCACGCTTCAGTAGCGGCTACAGAAATACAGTAATACACAACAAACTAAAGAAACGGAAGTGGGAAAGCGTTTCCATTTTGACTGTAAACATGCTGTGTGACAAACACACGCATTCATCTAGCCTACGTAGATAGCGGGCAACACATGCACCTAAACAATGACTATGTGCATATATAATTTGGTTAATCTAAAGGTAAACTGCAAAACTTGATTTTGCAAATCCCCTTCCTTCTTCTGCAAACACTACTTCCATTACTTCTCATAAATAAATTCAATCTATATGTGAAACTCAGAAACGGTCACTTGAATCAATCACGTTGAGACTTGAGTCTATAGTCAGTTTATTGACAAGGTGTATTTTTTCTTTATGCCATTCAAAGTGCATACTTATATAGTCTCGTTATAACTGGTCTAGAAGTGATATGGCATTGGTTCCTGTTTACGTCGGTTAAGGCTGTTTTCCACCAGGCGATATTTTTCGAGCGAAGCGCTTTTTTCTTTTGTCTTGGCTAATTAGTTCCACCCGAGAGCTCACGAGACAAAAGAAAATGTCGCTTCGCGCGACATTTTTCGCCTAGTGGAAAACCGCCTTTAAAAAGGTTTTTTTTTTAGGGTTCTATTTATATGGAAAGCTGGTCGAGAGTCTCAAAATTTCAGTTCGGTCTAGCAGGCAACCTGAGATTAGGCCGGCGTCGGCGTGAACTGAATCTCAGGTTGCCAAATTAGGGCAAAATTTCACACTCGCCCATTTTCTGGTTTTGAGCCTTTCCGGAATTACAAGGTTAAAATTAAATGTGTGGGCATCACTCTGCATGGCACTATCAAAACGTGCATGTTCACTTGTGCGTAAATGCCTCCTTGAGCTATTTGACTCCGGGACAGTTTGAGTTTCCAGTCGGGATTTAAACCTACAACCCTCTATCCTCCGGCGCAGAGGCTTAGAGGAGATCCCTCTTCCCTATAGACTCCCTCTAGCTACATCTCTGCAGGGGAGGGAGCCTACAACCCCATTTCAGTTTTATAGTCCGTTTCAGCTTGCTTTTGAAATTTGTTTGTCAACATTCGTTGGGAGGTTGGGAACTTGGTGCGGAAGTTCGTTGTGAAGTTCGTTGTGAAGTTCGAATTTAATAAGCTTTGAATTGAATTCTTTTGGTAAAATCACGGAGAAGAAGATTATTTGTTGTATAGAATATAATAATAGATACTTGGTTAAGCAGAAACAAATTATTTCGGAACATTGCAACGTAAGTTCGGAATGTTCATTTCGGTTATACGTATCGGATTTCAAAAGCAAGCTGAAACGGACTATAATTGCCTGTGACGGAAGCTCTAACCATGCTACTGCATGAGAAATTTCCAGAGTGTTTGACGAGTATGTACGCATCATTTTTATGTGCGAGTTAACATATATCTCCTTTCTTACTAAAATATACGTAGAGTAGTTCGCGCACCTCGGTACAGTGCTGCATGCTCAGTAATCGGTATACTACTTCCGTATGCTCTTATCAACACTGTGGAGTTTTTATACGTGTCTACTTCCACGCGCGGTGTCCAGTTTCCAGTCTAAACAGTAAGAGGAGGCGTTTTTTAATGTACTCTTGGAATTTATACTATTCTGTGCAATTTTGTTGCAAATCTATTGTGCGATTAAAGTGATGGAGGTCCACAACTTTCTGTACTTCAGTTCATTGAACGATTTAGTCATGGTTATTTCCTGTTTAGCTTGCAGCTTTTACCTCCGTCGCTATCTTGTATTGCAAACGTAAGGACGTGGATTTCATAGCGAGACAAGTTGTCAGGTTTTTTTTTATTATTGGATTTTCGCTCTTTCACTTTATCAAAATATTTTATAAACAACATCCGCGACTTGAGGAAATGTTGTTTTGTTTTGAATTTTCAATTTAAATTTTAGTAGACTTTGTTTTGGTTTACATTCTAAATCTTCCGTCATTAAAATAAAATAATTGAACACAAAGGTGTCATATAATAGATTTATGTCTTGTAGATCAAAATCATCTAAAGATAGATGCATTAATATTCGACAAGCCATAGTCGAAGGCTTATCTTGTTGATCAAGGGAATTGCTTGAACCGTCGTCATTAACTTCGCGAGTTATCAAACTCGGTGCATAATTCTAGTTTTGCGTAGGTGCATGCTACTGCCGAATCACGCGAAGATAAAACTAAATAAAAAGTCTTTTTTATTCCAATCAACTCTAAATTGTGTCGTTCTTTTCTCGTCTCTGCGTCTGCAGCACCGACCATAAATGTTCCTATATTAATCTAAAAAGCTTCCAAATGACTACGGTCAACAGCTGCAAATCTCAATCGCGGCACATATTTGGTCCAACCAAAAAACCTCGATAAAGCTGTGCGCTCATTACCGTCCCAAAACCGCTAACTCATTCACATATGCAGACAAAAAGTTCACTCTCTAATATCCGCGGATGGCGATGGGCATCCCCAGGGCCGAAATCGAAGTGCGTTCGCCGTCAATCGACGCGTCTGACCTCAGTTGGCCTCATTTAAATCTCTTGCAATGCAAATCATTTTGTACGGACCACCACGAGGAAGTTGAAAAACGTTTACATTATCAACAATGAACAAAAGATGGGATAGAGCGGGTCCCGTTTTTCACATGACGGATGCAAAATGCGGTAAATTCCGGTTGGGGCATCGTGGTGAGCTATAGTTTAATTTTCATTGACGTCATATAGGGTGTTCGCTTTGCTTGTATTCTCTCTAAATCAAGCGACAGCGATTCATTGTTGATTTATCTCTTCAAATAAGCTAGCCAGTCGGCAACGGGCTGCTTTGTTTTCGTATTTGCAGCTTATGTACACGGACCTCGCGTCCAAACATAAGAGCGGATTCACACCTCCATTTGCGTGACGTCAGGTCACGCAATACTATTAAAGACAACATGTATTCTTTATAAAAGGCGTATTCCAAGGCCTGGCAATTTAATCCGTTTGGTCTAGAATTTGCTAGAATTTTCTTTAATTTCACAAAACCTCTTTAAGCTTAAGGTTTAATTTGAAAGACATCAGAGAACTTTTGGCTCTGTTGTAGTTATCTGTGTTTTTGTTTTTTTTAAAATATCTGATCTTCTGTAGATCGCATTATTGGGCCTGCAGAGTTTTAACTTTTAAGTGCTTTTCTGATCTGATTGTCTGGAAATGCTGACACACGATGTACATTCAAGCGACACACACGATTAGTCACTATTTTCGTGGCTTCAGTGCTTTGTCCTTGAACAATTATTAAAACCATTCTTCCACGTCCACGATCAATGTAAACAATGCTTCATCCCTCGATACAAATGCTCAACCCAAGCCGTCTATTTAGCTTTAAATATTTTTTATCGAAAATAGCTTAGACTTGGAATGGATCATATATTATCATCTTCGACAGCTTGTACGTGAACGTCAGTGAGTGCACATTCGTTTATATTGTATCTCTGTGGTTACCATCAGCGAGTTTTCTCACCGAATTCCGATTAGAAGCAATTAGAATGAAGGGGCACGCGATATTGTAAAATGAGCGCAGTTTAGTTCCAGAAATTCACCGCAAAGTTGAAACTGAAAGACGTCAAAATGGCAAAGGTATTAAATATTCTGAGACTGTGGTAATCCTCAAATGATGTCTGAAGTAAGAAACGTTTGGTATTTGACTGATAAGACGGATTGAAATAGCTCAGGATTTTTGCGTAAATTCTTAATCCAAAGTTCCAGAATTTTATTACTACAATTACCCAATGATTAAATAATTGAATTATGATACAGCCTAAATGGTGCTTTTCAGTATTTTTCACCGGTATCCGACGATTAAAACTTTTCAAAGCTTTTCTTATTCTCAACTATACAAGTTTTTATTGAGCGCCGTAATATTAAACATTCCAGTGCTTCTAATTATTCATTAGAATGAACGTAGAATGAACCCCCCTATCTGTAAAAATATGTAGCGAGGGAAAAAACAAAGCAGTATAAATCAAACTTGTGTGTACAATTTACCCTTGAATTTACTTTTTTTGTTGAGAAAAATTATAAAGAGTTGCCATGCTCCCAAATGTTTGAACAGTGGTTGCGATCGCATTAATTGAATTTAATACACGCCTACTTCTCCTGATCACGTTACTGGTTTTCCCGCGTTATGATTGGTCGATAGCGTTTTCTTATGAAATTCTGACGTAAGGGGTCTGATTTCTAATAGGACGGTTAATTTCGACACCCACCAATCAACACATCCGTTTTATTCCCAGCTGACGTCACGCATGACTCACACTTCCTATATATGCGTCCCTTGCGGCGTGCTTGATAAAGAAACATATAAGCTCGGTGGTAATTGATTAAATTGGAGTTTCATCTTGGCCACCAGAGACACACTTGCTCTCGTATAGACCTTGTTCTGTTGTTGTACTGTTACGGGTTTTTTGTCTTGACGTTATTGACCATGGAAGAAGATATTTTACAAGAATTACAAGGGAATCGTCCTCGTTCGCGAACATGGCCCCTCCCCCAACCAGAAGAACTAGTCGAAGTCGAGAAGACAGAGGAGAAGACGACTGCCAAGCTCGAAGCGAAGAAAAGTTCCCGTAAGAACGCTTGGGGAAATCTTTCGTATGCTGACTTGATTACCCAAGCTATTACAAGTTCGCCAGATCAGCGAATGACTCTTTCTCAAATCTACACATGGATGGTAGATAATATTCCTTATTTCAAGGATAAAGGCGATAGTACAAGCAGCGCCGGCTGGAAGGTAAATAAAGAATTTTTTGTCTACTTTGATTCGTATGTCGTACTGCAAATGATTTCTTAAAGGGTAAATGTGTACATCAGTGCCCATACATCATCTCTATTCAATACAGACGTACTATTATACCAACCTTGCCTTTCTGCTTTCGTTTCTTCCCGTAGAACTCGATCCGCCATAATTTATCGCTGCACAACCGGTTCTCCAGAATTCAAAACGAGGGGAACGGTAAAAGTTCTTGGTGGATCGTCGACCAGGAAGCGAAGACTGAGAAAACCAAGAGAAGAGCCCGGTCGGCCTCCTTGGATTCAGATGGGAATGGGCCGAAGACAACCAAACCAAGACGTGGTCGAAAGGCCAAAGGGAAGAATGTCGACGAGCAATCACCGCAGAGTCCTTCGACTAAAGCTCGGACTACTTTACCCCCGAAGTCTCCGATAAGTGGCGAACCTTCAGTAATTATCGAAGATAACCCATTTCCATTCCCTATAGTTGACTACCGCAATCGTTCGTCTTCAAATACATCGAACGTAAGCAGTCTTGGTCGGCTTTCACCGATACCTTCGCACGATGAAGAAGACAAGTCAGAAATGGCGCTTTCCCCAGCGCAAGATCGTGGCGACGGTACTCCGGTTGCAATGGAGGAATTGATGGATAATTTGAAAGAAAGTATGAGTATCGGTCAGGGACATGCAGAGGTTCCAACTCAATTTCGAAATCGTTGCAGCAATGAAGAGCCGATGAGTCTGAATAGCGGCATGCAGTCGATGAATGTTGATTCACCTCCGACATTTATTGATAGATATACGGCACCGAACTATCCAAAAACTATCGTGCAAAAGAATCTGGTCAACGAGCAAAATACTGCCATTCATCGTAATGGGGTTTATCTTCGGGGAAACGCTAATTCTCCCAACCATTTCATGCTGCCAGAACGATCGATTGGTGTGGCTCAATTTACAAATACTAGTTCACTGCGCCAGAACGCTCGTCCAGCTCCACCGCCGTACAATCATACCTTGTTCATGACGACGAACTGCCTTGCTGGCCGCTATCAAGGAAACAACAATACTTTCTCACCTTATACTCCTATGAGAAACGATTCTGTACCGTTGATTAATGTCGAAATGGCTGACGAACAATCAGTTGGCACGGATATCGACTTTCTTGAACTTGAAGGCGACATTGAATGCGATGTCGAAAACGTGCTACGAGACGAACGAGCGTTTGACGACGGGTTCCTCGATTTCAATTTTGACAATTATGTTCCCGCGATTGCTCTGCCTGAAATGCCCTTCCAGGGTTACGTGTCGGGAAATATGGTGCACTGAATGTGTGAAATAGCTTGCTTTCCATTCATCGCTGTTCTTCTTTGCTCAAGAAATATATAAACATCACATTCTTCGCTTGCAAAGAAGAAATGGAGGAACACGCGATTGTTTTTTCACCCCCAACTCCGAGGCGAGCTGAAATCAATACAGTCCAAAAAACTGCTCAAAGCTAATAATCTATACTCTGGACTTAAATTAGTCAGGGAGAAATCTGGGAGAAGAATACTAAATTATATATTAATATCTATGAACAAATTTACTTGTCGTACATTTGTCGTACATTGCTTCCGTGGTCTGTCTAAAAGATTGATGCTTTTGTAGGCAGCTTATTATAAAGGAGCTGTTGTGTGTATATTCAGAAATGGTAATACAGTTCTGCAAATCTGTAATGAAGTGGTTTTTTATGTAGTATGTCAGTATAGGAGCTTTCACAGTGTGACAAGCAACCCAGTGTCTGTGGCTGTGCCACCAAACAACTGGTCATGTAATATTGTATAAATTTTACCTCTATTTGCATAAGCATAGCTTGTAATTCTAACTCTTGATATTTCTATTATCGATGTTGTACCTTTAGAAAGAGTTTCGTGTCAGCACATATGGCTACAAGGACTCGTATAGACCAGTAGATCAATCGAAGAAACTGTACGAATTAATACTCTGGAACTGTTATACTTCGTATATAGATTTAATTAGAATATAGTCATGAATGAGACATTTTTATGTGCAAGATGTCTTTCTGAATCTAAATAAACGATTTTAGAAAAATCAAAGTATAATCATGTTTTATTAGCAACTGGTTGAATTGTAGATTATGAAGCCACTATCTGAAATGAACAAAGTTTTTTTTCTTTAAGATTTTCCATACGAGACCTGCTGATTTTGAATTTTAATTGTAAATAGATTCAACAGCTGCGAGTTAATGATACAACAGTTATGGGTAGACACTAGCAGGTTTTTTGGCGTTTTCTACTCAGATACCTTGCATAGCGTTTAATAGACCAAACGGTCTTGATGGTACAGTGCCATGAAAACCAAAATGGTAACATACTCCTGATCAGAGTAGAGTGAAAAATTGTACATATCCGGAATTTTCTTCCTTCAGCTCTCGTGTTTCAATTTTCCTGTTGTTGGCCAGCTGGAAGCATGTGATACTGAGGGGAAGATCTATAGATCTAGTGTTCCTATATATTCAAATTAAGTAGTCCAACCAAGTATCTCTCTGTGATTTCAAGACCCCACCATTGATAGAGATCCTTTAACACAAGACTTTCAAAAATAAATCCGACATGCGGCGAAAATAATCTACGAAAAGATCTACAATTATTTTCTTTTGGGCTCCTGTTGTGAAATCTATTTTATCCAAAGCGATCGTTCCCCATGGTTCTTATATCATCACCATGGAAACCGAATGACGTTAATAAGATTGGGACTGCGAAGGAATCGATTTGCATGGAATATAAGATTACTGCGGAATTTTATACTGATTTAAGCTTCAAACGCAGCGGTTTATTTTTCGCGCAGTTAGAATAAAATGCCTTTGGAAGATTACTAAATTGTTACTTAAAGAGCAGCTGTGAAGTTAAACTGGACCGGTAGCCCATTCATGCTCTGCTTTGCCCAACAGACATGCGGAATGAATGTACTGATATATCTTGTTCATGTTGGGCGGGCACCCGAAAATAGAACTCGTTTATTTATTTTGACAGCGTATTAAATATCATTTGGAGTTCAAAACAAAAGCGACATCCGCAATGAGGCGATTTCCTAATTCTGTACATCGGTGTACAGAAATCAGAAGTTTTTGGTAATACAGTATGATTTGCTCATCTTCATTCGTCCGCGACTCGAGGTCTGGAGTGAAACTTCGCTCTTAAGAGCCTCTTGTGTACTCAAGTACTGTATATTAGAAGACTTCATTGTCGTTGTGACGTTGTTCACATGCATGATTATTCCATACTAATACTAATAATTTTCGTTCTTTTTATGTTCTTCGACTTCCTTATTTCTTCAAATTTTATTTTTTCACTTCACCCAACGTTTTCACCGCGCACTTCCGAGTAAATCCTCAAATTTTAGGTAGTTCTTGACGGTCTAGTCCAATATCAGTCTCGAACGATATCAGGTCTTGAGGATTTCATTAAGGAATATTCAGTGAGATCCAATACGAAATATTTTAACCATTTAGTAGCTCACAGCTTCACGCCGAAAGGAAATGAGAGGGAGTTGTGTGGGCGACAACTGATGAACCCGGCGAAAGATTTCGCGACAAAACAGTTCTTTTGGCTTTCATTTTATTATTTAAAATTGGGTTAATCCTTTAGGTAAAAATCACTGAGCTCGCTTATACATACATTGGCAGTATTTCCATATATTGCAAAATCTGTCGCATAATATATATATGCCGCCAAAGGCCCAAAGTGTCCACACACTTCCAGTGCGCTACTTTATAAGCAGCTGCGCTTTTATTTATTTATTTACCTATTTATTTTTTATTTGACAATTGACATGCGGACATCGTGCGATTATTCTCACAGAGTTTTTTTTTCCGAAATCTATTCTGTTTCATATAGCTTTATATGTTTAATACTGACTCCCTTGCGCAAAATGCCGGTGGACCCTGAGGCAATACCTTCTTCGGCATGGCCGCAATTTTGCTCCCTCCTCGGCAAAAAATACAAAAGGCGCGCTATACCCAGGGTGTTCTCGCCTTCAGTATCGAGCAAGTTTAATATTTTTATTGTATTACTACTCGTGTGGGTTGAACACGACAGAAAGTTCCATTGTCCACCATAGCTCAGAAGTAGAGTTTTGCAAATTGCAAACTATTGCAGCGAAGTTGCAAGGATCGATCGGATTTCACTGGATTTGCAATTAATGATCCTTATTAGGCATGCACTCTAAACACTGAGCTATACTATGAGGCTCGAATGAATGGAGAGTTAAGGTTGTACATTTATAGACATATGTGTTTCTGAGCGATATATGAGATCATAGTCAATCGAGATATGGTCTGGAAACTCGGCAAACTTCAAAGGGCCTATAATGAGCTGTGATTTTATGTTGAACCGTACCTTACACCGTGCACATCCTTTGTTTTAGGTTTATTAATATTTAAATAGCACGGTTGAGTGATTGAACTGAAACGTTGCTATTGGACAATTCGTTCATTATACTAAAATACAATGTGTTCAGTGACCGTGCACTGTGCACAAAAATGCATAAAGGCGAACAAAAAGATAGAAAGACTTTAGCTGAGTTTCCAGACCATATCTCGATTGACTATGATGAGATGTATATTTGAAATAATATTACAAGTGCATGCACGTTTGCGACCCTCTTATATAAATGAAACAGACGTTTGGTTCGTGCAACTCAAAATAAATAAAAAGCTTATCGTTGACACGACACCGCGAGATAACTGAAGGCTGGGTAATCTAAGACCCCGTTTACACGATGCCGGTACAATTTAAAAACGGAACAAAATCATGCCGGTATGCAAATACAGCATATAACATTTCATGTTATTTTTGTGCCGGTATCGTGTAAACGCAAGGCCTAAACGGCATGATTTTGTTCCTTTTCAAATGGTACTGGCATCGTGTAAACGCAAGGCCTAAACGGCATGATTTTGTTCCGTTTTCAAATTGTACCAGCATCGTGTAAACTGGGTCTAAATCATAACCAAACAAACTTAAAATATGACCACATGTGACCAGATAATGACCACATCATGCATGCAATGACGTGTGTCTCGTCACATGGTACACGCTGTGTTCTTGCCATGCATGCTAAACATCACGTCCACGTCAATTGTCTAGTTACTATATAAGAAACTTGCACGTATTTCGGTTCTATTTGTCATAAACAAAACGTCAGACCGCGAATTGAAAACGGTAGTCTGTGTTGCATGCAGCACATGCAAGCCTGATCAGGGTACTGGCATGATGTAGAAACTTCCAGCGGGAATCTGTCGAAACGCGTCAGTATTGCGTTGCCTAACTGAGATATATTGCTTTATGAAAGCCAGGATTCGAGCTAGGACTCGATAAGCCTGACTCGAATAGATAACCAGTTACTTTCAATTGATTGACAATTCTATCACCAACTAAACCCTAACACCAACACTAACGTAACATGAGTCGTTTTCAAGGCCAAGGGCAATACTTCAGTTCACCACCATTTCACTTTGGTTTTCCTATATGTCTACACAACACTCTAGTTTTTTACTAAGTTTTGCTTTAGTGGTTTGGTATAGTGGTGCAGTGTAAGTGATTCACTTCATGTGACAGATCATAGTTTCATTCAAGTCAGGATTGCGGAGATCCTAGCTAACTGGCGTTGTATGTAAATCTATAGCCTCGATCTTCATCTTCATCTTGGTGGTGCAATAGTTCTCACAAGGTCGCGCGAATACGCGTTCGATTTCAGCGTCTGCATGCATGAGCCTGGGGAGTATAAGATTTTTCTGAGTATACTATATATACTATATATATATATATATATTATACAGCTCTATATATTATACAGCTGAACTAGGCAACAAACTAAGACTTGGTTTTCCTGTTTTGTTAGAAACTGTTTCCCATATAAATATCTTTTCTGTATTATAATTCCTATTTAGTCATGCTAATGCATGCTTGTCTATATATATATTCCATATCTTTGACATCGAGTATACTAGTGACTATATTGTTGTATGTATGTATGCATTATTCTCCATGCATCATACAGATTGCTGAATTAACGCTTTTGTTTCGAGTTGTTTGGCAAAGAAACTATTAAAATATTCGGGACCCGTTATTAGAGCTAGCCTCTGGGTATAGTCCCTGCCATTTCTTGGCGAAACTTGGAAAGAAATAAAATAGATAAATATTAATTTTAGGGAGTGCTTGCATGCACGGGTTTTCTAAAAGCAGAGTATTAAAATAGATAGTATTACCTTTGGAAAGTAAAATTTTGATATAAATTTATTATAACTTATACTGATGGTAGTGCCATCCGTTTTGAAAGTGCCCTGAAGATCTTGTCTTCTGTTAGATCGAAGATGCTGACAGCAAACTAATTTTTAAAGATATATAAACCATGCATATTACTTAGCAAATCACCCCACATTTGCCGATATCTTTTAATCTCTAAATTTTATACCCCCAAAAATGCAAAAATTAATGAAAAGGCCCACAGGCTAATGCCAAAGCAGATGTCTGAGTTTTGCGGAAATCAAAAATTTGTTGATTAAATCTTGGCACACCGTAGGACGCAGACATTCTGACTCAGAAAGCTTTTGATTAAGGCTTGGTCCATTTGCGTTCAAACACAGTAAATTTTACTGAGTAGATTCAACTCCAGTTGGTGTCGTTCTGTTCGTTCTGTCATCGTTTGAAGTACAAACGGTATGGAGTTGAATCTACTCCTGTAGAATTTACTGTGAAAAGATTTTAAATTTTGTAGTCGCGTTTTCAAAATATATAAGGACGACCACATATTTAATCCAAATAAACATTGCAGCGTATTCTCGGCTTTTGTTGGCCTTTGCAAGTTTCTTTAGCAGGAAATTGGTGGTCTTTACCTTCATTATATGCATGCAATGATTCAGAAAATTTTGCAGGGGGTGCCACATAATCATCACTCGTCAGTAGCCGACTGCCGACTGAAATCTCTTGTCTGCCGACTATACATGGATCGCGAATGTCGACTGCGCATCAGAATAACGCGTTCTGAGTCAGTCTAAAGCTGCAGTTTTCATTTGCATTTTCATTTACATTTCTGAACTCATTGTACTGAATTCCTCAGCCTAATGTTATAAATTGAAATAAGTTTTATCCCGACTCAGAACGCGTCATTCTGATGCGCAGTCGACACTCGCGATCCATGTATTGAACAAATAAAGCAATTCTTGGGGGGAGGGGGGTGTCACACCCTCCACACACATACACCCCACCCTAGCTCCAGCCCTGGATTTGGTGCTCTTTACCTCTCATTATGCATGCAATGATTCACTAATTTTCAAACTCAGTTATCAGTCGTCTTGGTGGGGGAATTTCCAGCTGCTCATGCACTTTCACCTGCCAAAGCTGCTTTAGAAGTGAATAATATTTTAAGTTTTATCTGATAAAAACACAATTACTATAATCAAGTGTACCGAGTTTAAATAATGTGCCACGTTACATGCAAGTAAGAGCTTCTGTGTATGAAGATCTACTGTTAATAATGTGTTCAACAAGAGGCTGCCCCGTAACGTAATAAAAAAATGTTGAAGATTTATGTATATAAATATAACAGATTTCAAGCCAGATAGGTTTTAACACTTTGACTGAGGCCTGGACCTCTCCCTGTGCTGAATGAAAATTAGTTAGCCAGCGAATAAAATACTAAAGATTCATCTTCAGCCCTTCAACCAACAAGCGGCTGCCGGCCTGTGTATGATGATGATGGTGATGATGGTGATGTTGATGATGATGTTGGTCGTGGTGGTCGTGGTGGTGGTGGTGGTGGTGATGGTGATGATGATGATGGTGATGATGACGATGATGATGATGATGATGATGATGATGATGATGATGATGGTGATGATGATGGTGATGGTGATGATGATGGTCGTGGTGGTGGTGGTGGTGGTGGTGGTGGTGGTGATGATGATGATGATGATGATGATGATGTTGATGTTGATGATGATGATGATGATGATGATGATAATGGTGGTGATGGTGATATTAACGATGATGGTGGTGACAACGATTGTGATGATGATGATGATGATGATGATGGTGATGATGATGATGATGATGCATGGTGGTGATTATGTATACATATATTCATCACAATTCGAAACATGTAAACTATGCCATATATCTATATTGTTGAAGGTCAATTTCTGTTAACGGGGAGCCACTCATGTATATAGCATTGGTATAGACTGTACTAAAAGTTCTAGAGTGTTAATAGAAACGTCGAAAGCTAATTTCCGACTTAAAATTGTTTTCAAATCACTGAAAAACATTTTGCTGTATGGAAACCGTGTCGCAACATTCAAAGTGCTCTTTCAATATTGTCAGCTTTTGTTAAAGTTATAAAATAATTCCATTCAATGAAGAATGTCCAGGAAAACCTGCAATGCGTAATGTTGAAAGAGAGTTTTTTGTGTTTTTATTGCATCGTTCAAAGACGACTTCCTGCCTGTAGCGCATGGGGGGTGGGGGGGGGGGGGTGTCTATATTACCCAGGAAACGTCCCAAGAGGTTTGAAAGCTTGAGTCTCTTCGTCAAAATATTCTTGGTTTTCAATCTTTATCTTATTGGAATTTAACTCTATTCTTATTCAAACATCATTTCGTATTGTTTCACCACCCCAACATTGGAATAAATGGCGCAATTGCTTGACCCTTTTGATGGGATAATGCGTGCTTCCGCCCTTGTTATAATTCTAGCTATAAATATACGCTGCTTTCTGGAATATATGAGATTTCTTTGACTGAGTCTTTTGGGAGTAAGCCAATAACCTATATCTAGCCCCCGCTGTGAAAGTAGAGTTTACAGCACTTGAAAAGCTAATAAAAAGTCCGCAGGAAATTAAAGATTGACTCATGTGATCGTTGTGCTTTACCATGACTACCAAAACCTACAAGTCAAAAGGTGGTGTCGAGGTTTTTAGTGACAAAATACTGACGTTTCGAATGGAGTTCTTGATCAGAGAAAAATAGGCGAATTTCATGGTACTGCGCGCTCATCGTTTTCCAGAGGAATTGGTGGGCTCTTGGCGTGCTCCCAACAAATAAGCAATGGCAAACAGATTTGTTAGTGAGCCAACAACGTTAAACATCCAGAAACTGTATAACAGCGTTAAACATCCAGTAACTGTATCTATACTTTGCTGATTTTAAACAGTGTTCACTTTGAGTGGAGCTTGCTAGTTTTTTAAAAAAAGGTTGCGCGCAGAACACCCTGAAACTCGCCTATTGCCCCGGTCTGTATTAATTCGTTCCTACAAAATCTCGTCAGCTTACCATCTTTTCACTTTGCTTTATCTAAAACACTGTCTACGCAGCACTCTTTTTTTTAAACTTTTAAAATACTGTCACCTAAATGGGCTGGGTCAGCTAAACTTACAGTTTAGTGAGTTTACTCTGATCTAGGGCATAGGCTGGAAACGTTAGTGTGTCGGCATGATCTAAAATTTTATGGCAATAAACCAACTTTAATTTTTTAAATCTGCATGCCCTTATAATGACGCTATAATAGCGCAGTTGGATATGCTCTGGTGTGTCTGTATGTGTGTGTGTTATTCATGTAGTATTTCATACTGCATGTTCAAAACAACCTATCAAATAGTGTAATAAAAGTAGTGTGCTGCGTAGGCAGTGTTGAAACAACAATCGAAATATGCATGGTATAGTAGGTTAATACTGCCGAAACAGAGAACGTAAGTGGTCTAACGTTTCTCTCTGACGAAGGGCCTTCGCTTGAAACGTTAGACCACTTACACGTTTCGTCTCTGACGAAGGGCCTTCGCTCGAAACGTTATAGACCACTTACGTTCTCTGTTTCGGCAGTATTAACCTACTATAACCTATCAAATATATCTTTATAAAAAGAAACACTCGTGAATACTTGATTCATTGCCAGTAGATCATAGAGTTACGGAAACTAATATGATCTAATATTTCTACACATGAACATAGCTCTATATAATCACGCAATTGGAACAATGACAATTTTGAGGGGGGCTTGCATGTCCTTGGCCTTGTTAGATCTATACACCCTTCTGGTAACACCCAGCTATGTGATAACTTCATTTGAAGCAGCCCAACGCTATTACTATTAGCAGTGTCAGTTTGAACAAATGCATGATACACTACATTTCCATTCATGCTCACTGATTAAACATTTTGGTATTTCGTTGGAATTTTCGTCATACATTATATTAACCCCTTTACGGGGTGAATTTCAAGGAGGTCGCCACTCTATCATCTGGAATTATCGGCGTAAAATAAATGAGTTTTAAAATGTGCAGTAAAGGACTTAATGATACTTTAATTGCAATTGTCAATCTAAGTTGCAGACATTATTCTGCATGCTCTGGTGATATTGATTTGCGGTTTTCAAACCTAACGACGATGTATTGTAAATGTAGGACAATGTTACGCATGCAATATTGGCTGTAACACAAACGTACATATTATACCATATTTATATTAATGACACTATATACGATGCAAAACAGTGAAAAGCTTAAAGCAATCTTATTCTGCAGTGCTATTCTAAAACTTTATGCTTGTACTAAACGGTGAAGTCGATTATCCTCTGTCGAGATGCTAAATATAATTACACCAATTTAGACATGCATCGGTAAATTAGCCTGCATACGGCGGCACTTTCATTGACGACAGTCAGTCGTACGAGCTTTTGCCGACAAACATGCATGTCTTTGATGAAGTTGTACGTATTTCTAACTGTACTTTTAGTCACGTTGTAGTTTGTTTGCATGCTTATCTTTTCAACACTATGTACATATATAGTCTATATTCATAACATAAATAGCTATATTACAGGGCTCCTCTAATTTGTGGTTATGTAAATTTTTGTTATAAAGTACAATATAGATTTCTTGTGGTAAAATTAAGTACCGGTAATCTATTACCTAAAATGGTCTGATGGAAGTCGTTATGCAATGACTATTCTGCTATATATTTATTTTATTTTTATTTTATTTTATTAGCTTTGCCATAGACTTGACTAAATACAGGTATAGTATCACAAAATTAACGAAAACGAGGACTATTCCGAAATAAAAACACAAATTTAAACCTATGGCAGGGTCACCGCAACAGCATGAAGGCCAATTACTGCCGGCCCAAAAATATAAACGTTAAAGTCAAAACTTAATTCTAATAAAACTTATACAAGATACAATATAGAAATAAATACTAAAAACAGCAAGTAATGCTGTGGGTAAGACTTCTATTATTGTTACAATTTGGACATGTAGTTTTGAAAGAACGTTGATCGTCAGAGTTATAAGTATTCACAAGAGCAGTATAGCTGAGCATCCGGAATCTAAATGTTAAGTGTATGTTCTAGGGCTCATTACATTTCCGTCGAAATGCTTTGGCTGTATAGTTGCATGTACGGATCTTACAGTTACAATCAGAGAAAATGGTATCACTGTAAAAAGAATTTTGTGAATTTGAAACAATTAAGTAATTAGAATTATTTTGAGCAGTGGAATAATTAAATTCACCGCGCATGCGCAAAATCTTTCATTGGGCATGACATCATTACTAATTATATATTAACTGGAAAATTAAAAATATTAGCTCAATAGTTATTC
The DNA here is from genome assembly GCA_964035015.1 of Corallium rubrum. Taxonomy (NCBI): domain Eukaryota; kingdom Metazoa; phylum Cnidaria; class Anthozoa; order Scleralcyonacea; family Coralliidae; genus Corallium; species Corallium rubrum. Next base: position 856,895 of record OZ036009.1, read on the forward strand.
ATTCTTCTTTCCAACCTGAAAAACATGTTTAACTAATAAAGAAGATTCAAAATGGTCATGTTATCCGAATCAGTTGTATGTTTTTAAAAAACAGTAAAACTCATGACCACTTATTCGTGTATAGATTTTCTCAAAGTGAGAAATCGTACGTATACATGTAGTGCATGTGGTACATTTGCGAGCTTGGTGTAATGTAACAGACGTTTGGTGGACGTTCGTCAAGCTCAATTACTCAAACAAGATTTCTGAGCCCCAGATCGAATCTGTAATCTTCTAATGACCGGTTAGATGTTCTAACCATTGAGCCACTGAGGCTCAGATGGAGAAGTAAGGTTGCAAATTCATAGTTATAGCTGCTCAAAACGCTATCACTTAAGGAAAATATTCTGCAGGATAGGAACAGGCAGAAAAATTTCCTTTGTGTTAAAGTCATTAGTTCCGACCGAGAGCTCGCAAGACAAAGAAAACTTTCCTGTCCGTTCCTGTCCTGCGGAAAATTTTCCTGAGTGGAAACTAGCCTCATAAGGAGCACATATGACTATGAATTTGCAACCTTAGCTCTCCATCTGAGCTTCAGTGGCTCAATGGTTAGAGCGTCTAACTGGTCATTAGAAGGTTGCAGGTTCAAACCCTGTCTGGGGCTCAGAAATCTTTTATGAGTAATTGAGCTTGACGAATGTGTATCAAACGTCTGTTAAATGTATTTATCTTAATGTCGGGTGGCACCGCGCAACTATCCTTTCTTTATATCCACAATCCAACAGTTGGCCATGCCATTGTTTCTTATCTTGTTATCGTAAATCGAAATCGTCATCTTTTTGGTGGGTGGAGTTCTATCACGTCCGGTTAATTCAACAAATGATGTTCACATGATGTAGAGACAATATCACAAAACTATCGCGTGATCAGTGACGATATTTATTGCGTGATAGGAGTAGATTAATTATAAATGGCCAATGATTCTTGTTGCAGGAACTTTAACAAAATTAGCAGCTACTGTATATGTTTTCCTCCAACCATGGCCACCGTATCTTTGTCTCCTGAATCTCAAGGGATTGATTGCAATCCACCAATTCACTATAGCTACCGACAGAATCTTAATTAGAAATACTATGAATGACGTGTAGCTGTTGGAATATAACAGATGATTGATGTCAATTTATCCCAGGGGGCACTCTTATTGCTTAAACCAGCTATACCAAGGACGTGACGCTCGTCAGGGGGTAGTTTTTGCCATTCTTAATCTTGGGTCTGTTTTTTTACGATGCCAGTTATTTAATCTAGTACAGGGTATTTTTTACTTTCAACTTTCTAATCTGAAACAGGATACCATTCCCCCCCCCCTTTTTTTTGTCTGCTGAAACAATGTCACAAAATTATCCGATTCTTTAATCTGGGACAAGGTCACAACATAATCTGATTTCTTTGTCAGAACAAACTTACCAAACAAACAAACCATTTTTTTTAGTAATTAATACAAAGTCGCCAAACAATCCAATTTATTAAATTAAATTAAAGTAAAGTGGCGTGCTGCGTAGGCAGTGTTGAAATAACAATCGAAATATAGTAAGGTTTGATATACTACCGAAACAGAGAACATAGGAGTCTAACGTTTCGAGCGAAGGCCCAATTCGTCAGTGAACGTTAGACTCCTACGTTCTCTGTTTCGGCAGTGTACCCGTGCCGAAACTATATTTCAATCCAGTTTATTAGTCTGAAACAAGGTCAAAGGTTCATCAGTAAGCTAAGTACATCCATATTCTGACTTCCAGGAAGTATTCTACAAAGATAGGCTTGGACTGGCCATTTTGCCTTACAACAATGGGCAGCCATTGTTCTACAATACTCAGCCATTGTTCTAGGGTACCAAGCTCAATTTTCCATGGGGCCTCCATGCAACTTTCCCTCTTGCCAAAACCATTTTATTAGTGTTAAGTTGGTGAAAAGGTGAGTGGGTTGGACTCTTGATCTGTTGTTGAGAAACGTTTTAATATCTAGATAATTGTCGAAGTTTCTTGGCGGGAAATGAAATATCTTGGCGGGAAAAGTTTTGGATTGGATTTGGAGCATGCGTACTGCGTAGTTACTAGTTACGTTCTGTCAAGAATCAAGATGGCGGCTTAGTGTTGTTAGTTATTATTGAATCATTTTCTGTCTCCAGTTTTTGATTATGACTTCAGCAGATGTGGCCAGACTCGTGCTTGGTAAGTGACATTATCAACGTTTTACAGAAGTGATTTATTTGCCGTAATATACTGCAACTGAATAGAAATGCATGAATATATGTTGGGGGTACAAGCGATACAGTGTGAGGCTGTGAGCCTGTTGCCTGTTTAATAGTATTAAAATTCAAAGTATAATGCGTCAAATAAGGCTTTCTGTAGGAAGGTGAAGGTTTGTTATTGTATAATTTAGTAATCAAAGCTACCTATGTTCATATTTAATGTCCTTATTTCTTCAAAGAAACTCTGAAATATTGGTTTAATAGCACTGAAATACAATTTCTTTTTGTTGCAGGCTACCTGTCGGATAAAGGTTTACAACAGACTAAATCTGTATTTTTCAGTGAATGTCTTGATCTGAGAAATGATGACCTTAGCGGCAGCAATGATTTGGTATGGAGACAATATGGCTACTTATCCCAACCTCCATGTGAATGCTTCTTCCCAAGTTATCTTGGGGGGGGGGGGGGGGGATATGCTTGGGATAACTCTGGGTGAAGCATTCATGGTGAAGCTAGAGATATTTTGAGAGGCAGTTATAGCTCAGTACAGTAGTTGTATTTTAACATAAACTGTTAAGAAGTCATCACATGTATTTGGCAATGCCAAATGAAATGCCAGCCTGTTCACCTCAAAGGATGGCAATTTTTTGCAGACTTGTGTAGGTTAAAGATTAGGGGTGGCAGTGACATAACAGAGTTGATTGGATCCCTTAGGAAATTTGTGTCTTGGGCCCCCTTAACCCCATTAGTTTGGTTGCTAGTTAAACCAATAAATTCATCAGGGGTCCTTTTAGGTTGGGGGCCCTTAGGAGCTGCTCTAACCTGAATATATGTATCTTATTAGATGTTTTGGTGTGTAATATCCCTGTATATTTTTATGAGTTGTGCTGTATTTTGACGAGCCCACAGGGTGAGTCAAAATACAAACGAGTAAAAATATACGGCGATACTACATACCAAAACATCTTATAAGAGATTTATTATACAACTGCTCTGATCAACAAATTTCTATGGAAAAAGAAAACTCTAAAAAGGCCAGAGAATTGAAGTAGTGTGACTTGCACCAGGACAAAATAAGCATACATGAAGTAGTCTCCCTTGTGATAAATTTGATTGGCTAACAATCCAAATAATATGCAAATAACTAACTGTCCAAATATCGCTGTATATTTGCACTCATTTTTAGCATTATTTGGACAGTTTTTAATGCAGTTGTATAATAAAGTCTGTACTGGTTGGTGGTGACTGATGTTAGAGGTTTTACATAGTCTTTTAGAAAATTGTTAGTGTTGGTAGAGTAGTACTGATTGACTGACATTCCACTACCAACATTAACAGATTTTTTCAAGACTATTTTTTTATGGTTTTTAGGTGAATGGGCAAAAACTATCATTGATTATTGAAGAGTATTTTGTCCTCAAGGGACATGGTAAGATTGCAGGATAAAATTACTGCAGTTCAGGGCTCAAAATAACCTTTCATGTTACACCAGTCATGGTGACTGGTCAGATCCAATTGTGACCAGTCAAAGGTGATATTTGACCGGTCAAATTTCTAGATGACCCCCCCCCAAAAAAAAAAAAAAGGGAAAAAACCCCAAAAAAAACCCCAACAGAAACAAACAAACAAACAAACAAACAAACAAACAAACAAACAAACAAACAAACAAACAAACAAACAAACAAACAAACAAACAAACAAACAAAAACCCAAAAAACAACAAACAAAAAACGAACAAAAACAAAACAAAACAAAACAAACCACAACACAACACAACAAAAACATGTAAAGTGTATTCTACATTATATAATATAAGCTAGTACTGATATGAACGTTTGTTATAAAAAGGAAATGCATGCATAGTTCACTTCAATATGTATCAGACATTATGAAACGGGTCTACAGCACAACAACAATCATTTTAATTTCCTTCAAATGGAAGTAATAAAATTAATTGCAAGTAATATGACTGGTCAAAATGACTGGCATTATACAGTACAAATTTGACTGGTCACATTAAAAATTTGGCCGGTCATTGACCAGTGACTAGCTGTTATTTTGAGCCCTGCAGTTGCTGTATGTTTTCATGAGCTTTTATTGTTGTATATTATTATACAGTTTTATTATAGCTGTAGTTCATGAATAAAGTAGAAGATTGGTGGAACTTGTTTACTTACATACAGCAGGGCTTGAAATTTGCGGTATCCCGATATCCATGGGATACTAGATATTTGTTTTGGATACTAGAAGTCTTAACTTCAGTATCCAGTGAGATACACTAAAAATTAATCTAACATCTTAGAATGTAGCGTAATGTCTTAGAATGTAGCGTAATGTCTTACAATATAGCGTAACATCTTACAAATGTAGCATTATGTCTTAGAATGTAGCGTAACGTCTTAGAATGTAGTGTAATGTCTTAGAATGTAGCATAGCATCTTACAATGTAGTGTAATGTCTTAAAATGTAACATAACTGCAGGTACTGTCACAAATTGTTAATTTTAGATAGCGCAAGTTGAGATGTTTATAGTATTTAAAAGTGGGATACTAGATTTCAAGGAGCCGGATACCAAATTCAGAAACCAGGTATCCCACTTGGATACTGTCAAAAATTTAAAATTTCAAGTCCTGCTTACATATGTACAGTAAACTTGCCATCATATAAAATATTACTATAAAACAAATCATTTTAAAATACAGACATACATGTAGACGTGTATTTTGGATTCTGAATTGAATTGAAATGACCAAACTACAGTACAGTACATGTAAATCAAAATATAGTAAGGTTTGAGTACTGCTGAAATTATTGAATGTAGATTTCTAAAGTTTCGAGCGAAGGCCCTTCATCAGAGAGAAACTTTTATTTTACAGTACTGGGATAAAGGATAAGGATAAAGGACTGGGGGCTAATCATCCTTACTTGCAGCCAGCGGCTGAATAGACGATTTTCAGGCTCATGCGCAGTAGCAACTTTACTTCAAATTTTCATCGGAGGTAAAAACAACTGTTTTAGCTGGAAAGATCATATTAAAAATAGTAAAAGTGCAAAGTTTAAAATAAATTGGACAAATAGTGCGAAAGCTACGCTCTTCGAAAGTTTTGCTCTCCACTAGGGATTTAATAGGGATTTTGGCTTGGCGTGCAACTCCCGCCCGCCAAGCCAAAATCCCTATTAAATCACTAATAAATCCCTGTTGGAATGGTCAACTTTCCGCTTGTGAAACTTTTTCCATTTGTTAAGCAATTCGTTTCAAACTTTGCACTTCTACTATTTTCAATATGCTCGTTCCAGCTAAAACAGTTGTTTTTATCTCCGACGAAAATTTGAATATTTGTTGCTACTGCGCATGATCGTGAAAGTCGTCTATTGCGAATGACGCAGATCAACGTGGCTGTCTCGAGGCATATCAAAGGCGCTCGAAGCAGCCACCAACGACACAGTTCAGACCACAGATCACAGCTAAGATGTTCGGTGTTGATTTTGTGGAGGGAGGAAAACTGGAGAACCCAGCGAAAAACCCTCGAAGCACAGGAGAGATCAACTACAACTCTACTCACATTAGTCCAAATCCGACAACGGGGTCATTCCCAAGCGGTCACCCATCCAAGTACTAACCCCGTCTAACCGGGCTTAACTTTTTGGTGAGAGGCAGCGCGTTAGCAGCACACACCACCCGTGCTTCCCTTGGATTGTGTAAAAAGGCTGTGCAGGCTACAGTACATACAGTCACATGCAGCGGTCATTAACCTTCTCTTAATGATACTGGATCTTTAAAAGGAGAGATGTATCGTACCATGAATAAGATAATTGGGTGTAGATGTTCTTAGGACTCAAACCAACAATCTTCTGATGGGAATCAGAAGGTTGTACTGAATTTGAATCTTACCTAACAACTTGGAAATTTTTCTGAGTGAAATGGAACATTTACACCTAATTGGATGTTTTCCTACTTTGTATATACAGTACTGTATTCAGTAGAATCCATTCAGTGCTGTCTGACTGTTCTCCCTTCGATGAGTAAAATCATTTGGAATTCAACAGCACTTTGGACAGAGTAAAAGGGTCTGTGTTGCTGCCCAGTTAAGTATTAAAGAAACTTTTAAGGATTAACACAAAGAACATACATGTAGAATGATGTGTTGATGAGGTTCAAGGAGCTGTCTTAACATACAAGTCTTGCAACATCTCTAAGTACTGTTTCTTAAAAGCTGCATTTGTTAGCATTTTTGAGGTAAAGAGAACATGAGCTATTGAAGAGGTTTTTAATGACAACCACGAAGAACTGTTTGAAAGAACATATACATAAAGGGAAACTGTTGAATAACATGTTACCACAAGCACAGCACATCAGAGATCTTTATGCTTAATATTAAAAAGTTTAATTATCTTTCTGACAATGATGCTACAGTATAAGAAAGATCTTGTCACATTGAAAGTCTGATTGCAAATAAAATAATGAAATTGTTTCTCAATCCACATGAACTCTTTTAACAGTGAATGGCTAGAATAGGATTGTATATTCTCAGTGAACAAATTTTATAACACAGAGAAGCCATACCATACCTACTTAATGTTGGCAGGTAATTTATGCACAATTGATGGTAAAATATATTGCGTGTGTGTGGTTTTTTTTTGTCATATCCTGTAAAGTTCTCGAACTAAGCCCAAAGCAGTCTATTTTTGAATGTTCTTTCATGCTGAAGCCTGGAAAAGATTTCATGCCAAAAAAGATACATCATTTAAGGGGGTAAAACTCTAATGAAGATCACAAAAAGTCTCTTTCTGTTCTTGTTGTTTGTGCCTCAGTGTTTTTAAATGAATAGTATTAATATCGAGAGCAGGAAGTTGTGAAAATTCAAAAGAAGCCTTGGGGAATGAAGTGACATTACTTGAATGCTTGCCATGTTTGAGAATAAACTTTAGAAGATAAATGAAAAATGGAGTGTTAAAAATTAGAGAAAGCCACTGTAAACCACACCTTATGATTCGTGCTGAAATGAAAGTCAAGGTTAAGGTTAATATGGAAATATTGGTTGTGTGGTTTACTGGCATCATATGCTAATTTAAGTTGAAGTACCAGATCCTTAACCATTTGAGGCCTGGTGTTCTAAAGACTTGTCTTCACGCTTCAAAATGTTAAAGAAATAGGTTTTAACACTTTGAGGCCTGGATCTCTCCCTGTGCTGAATAAAATTGTCTGGCGTTAGCCAGAATAAAATACTAAAGACTCATCTTCAGGCTTCAAAGTGTTAAAGAGATAGGTTTTAACACTATGAGGCCTGGACCTCTCCCTGTGCTGAATAAAATTGTCTGGCGTTAGCCAGAATAAAATACTAAAGACTCGATCGTCTTCAGGCTTCAAAGGGTTAAAGAAATACGTTTTAACCCTTGAGGCCTGGACCTCTCCCTGTGCTGAATAAAATCATCTGCTGTTAGCCTGAATAAAATACTAAAGACTCGATCGTCTTCAGGCTTCAAAGGGTTAAAGAAATAGGTTTTAACCCTTGAGGCCTGGACCTCTCCCTGTGCTGAATAAAATCATCTGCTGTTAGCCAGAATAAAATACTAAAGATTCGTCTTCAGGCTTCAAAGTGTTAAATAATGTGTTTTTCTATGACAGTGTCTACTTCAGGAAATAGTGTTTGTAGGAAAATTCATTTAGCAAATATAATAAATAAATTATATACTGTATAGCAAACTAAGCTCAAAGAGGCAAGCTAAATTTCTGTTGAGAAATATATACAGTAATACAGTATACTTCAAAGCTTTCAAATAGCTTTCCCAGATGAGGATTTGTTTCAAGTGTTTTTCAAGTAATGATGATTATTTATATTGGCCAATATATTGAGTAAGTTTATTATATATTGATTGATGATGTCCTTTTCAGACTGTTTTGGCAACAAATCAGGGTCGTTCTGCATCATTAGCTGTATCAGTACTGCATTATTTTAATATTCAGACATGTTTTGATATTGTGTACACCTGTGTATATAGTGGATAGAAATGTAGACAGTCTGATGATGTTGTAGAACTAGAGTTTTTCTAACAACTTGTACAAATGAAAGATCCAAAAAAAGATAGAAACCACAGTGAAATTTTAAAGAATTTAGTATGCTGTAACATAGGAAAAACTCAGGTTAAAAGCTTGAATAAAATACTATAAGTTGAAAAATGAAGATTTAACTGTATTGGGGAGTATTTCCACTGTTACTATTGATATCCAGGAGCCAGTAGACAATTTCAGAAATATACTTATAATGTTACTACTGTAGCTAAATGTGAACATTTTGAAGACAAGTATGAAAACAAGATAATTGCTTGTTGATATTTCAATGTCATTGCAAAGTGATTGCAGTAATGACCATAATAGCTAGTTCTCTTGTTTTGTTTTGAATCATTGTTTTTATGTTTTCAATATGTTTATATTGGGTATATGTTTTAGGTTGTTTGTATTTCAAATAATTAACCTATTTCTACCTACAGTACGTATCATACAGTTTATATGTAATTTAGCTTCTGCTAGCTTAACAAATGTAATTATTGCATCTTATACTGTAGGTTATACTGCCTGAGCTGGCCAAAACTGCCTATTTTATTGTTTTACATTATATATTGTTTTACTGTGTCTAACACCAGGTGATTGTACTCATCAAAGGAAGAACCCTCAGGGTAGAATTATGAATTATATTTATACTAAATGATGTCTAAGACAAAGGGTCTTTTGCTTCAAGATGTTAGCCTTCTTATAATCAGTATTCCAGCATTACAATGACTACAGTTATAACAATTTCATTTGGTGTCTGTGCTGGAGTAAGCTGAAAATTTGTCAAGGAGTGAAATCTAGACCACTCAGATATTAACTTCCCATTGACTGTCTAAAGACTCTTGGTATTAAGCCTGAACAACATTATAATAGGCTGTCTAGGCAGGAATTTGTTAATTGATATAATTTCTCAGCTCCATTCCTGTTTGGATATGGTATGTCCTTGACCTTGGAAATAATTTGCCACTGCTTGACACAAATGATGGTGCACTAGACCAGTATTAAAACTATTCGTCAATATTTGTTCCACTGTAAATAATTTGGGAAATATGAAGGTCTAAAAATGAAGACCATTTTTCTATAATCTAAGACCAAATTGGATTATAAAATCTTTATCATAAATTATCAACAGAATTAGTCATTGTGAAAAATGCATTGGCCAAATGTGGTGAATTATGGTATAAGTTTTAAACAACAATGATGTACAAAATAAAAAGTCAAGTATGTCAGTAGTGGCTGTTGTGAATTTCAGACCATCATTGCAGTGTTGAACCCTGACTCAATACACATACTGAACCATTTCCCATTTATATAACAGATAAAAGATTAAAGCGTGATCCACAAAGTATTCTGCTGTTACTATGGAAACAGTTTGATGTCCTCGTTGGTCAGCTAAAGTATGTTGATATTAATATTTGAAGAATTTAACTGGCACCCCTTTTATTTTTTAAGAACATTTGTCCCATTTTGTAAAGTGCAAACACTCCCTTACAAAACACTTTTTGTGTTCCCATTTTCATTCCTTGTTTTTCCCAATATTCACTTGTCTTTCTCTAACTAGATGTAAACATTGAAATTGTTTTTAATTTCTTAACCAGTTAATGCCAAACCATTTTGTTCACCTGAGTAAGCCCTCTTGCAAGGTTATTAAAACTATATTTTATTTCTTTGGTGTTTCCTAAAGACATTCAACAATTCATGCGAAAGAGAAGGCTAAAGCTGGCACAGGAGTTCCTCAGAAAAGTGAGGTTTTTTATATGTAAAGTGTAATAACAATGGGTGAAAGATTGAGTGTATGCAATAACATGTTTCCTGCCAGTTCTCACAAACAGAAAAATGTTATACTAAAATACTTTGCCTAGATACTTTTTATGGTTAAGACCTAGGGGGATACTTTGGAACTTTTTGGGTAGGGGTGTGCCTTAACCCTGCAAGTCAGAGCCCCTTTCTGACCTACGCAGGCTTTGGGGGAAAGTGGGCTCTGCCAACAAACTAGATCTTCACCCTAAACTTGGGGCGAGTCAGTCAGGTTTTGAACTAGTCAAACAGGTTCTAGTTTATGAGCACTGTAAGCAGGAAAATAGGAAGTAACGCGTTAGAGCCTGCACCCAAAATAGTATCTTGGCAACCATTCACGCTTGCTCAAAAAGAAATATCGAGTTTGTTGGCAGAGCCCACTTCCCCCCAAAGCCTGCGTAGGTTCGGAAAGGGGCTCTGCTTGCAGGGTAGGGTGTGCCAATGTGACTTCAAAATTCTGACCCTACCCCAGACCTAAAAAGGTGATTTTCTATACCCCTATCCCAGACCTGAACTAAAAAAATCAATACCTTATCCCTGCACTGGTGTCACCTCAGATCAAAATAGGCACCCTATTGCAGACCAAAAATAGACAATTTGTATACCCTATCCCACATAGGCGTAGAGTTTTGTTTTTGTCTAGGGGGCTGAAGCACTGAACAGGGCCTTTCTAAGAATTTTTCTGTGGGGGGCGTTTACAAAAAGGGACTCTTCTAGGGTGTTCCGGGGGCATGTCCCCTGAAATGTCATAAAAACTAGTTAAAATACAACACATATCAACAATTTTTCGATGTTGTGTTTACTGGGTTGACTTGTCACTGTACATGTATATGGGTGCTTTTGGCTGACAGGAACGAGGCTGTAACAGTTACTTTAGCCTAACGAGTAACCTATAATTTGTGAATGGTGATTGATGAGTCAGTTGCTGCAAAATGTTGGGGGCTCAGCCCCCCCATTGAGGTTTCTCCAGGGGCTAAAGCCACTCAGCCCTTCCCCCCCCCCCCCCCCACACCCCTATACTCTACGCCTATGCTATCCCATCCCCAGAGCTTGAAAACCATACCCTAGTACTGTATACCTTATACAAGAGAATACACCCCACCACCACCAGGTTAAGACCTATTGAATGAACATAAGTTGTTTTTTATGTGGTATTTCCTTGTATGTAAATTTATTTAAAAATAAGTGTTTTTTAATTTTTTTCCCCTTTTTTGTGTTCCTGCTAGTAAGAGTTCGAGAACTGAATAGACAGAACAGAGCTTCGCTTCAAAAAGGAAAATTAAACACAGTATTTATACCAAATCACGACCTGTTAAAAGTACAACATATAAAATGTGAAACTGTGAAGTCCCATCAAGATTTTACCCCACCACCACAAGGTCTTGGAAGTGTTATTGCAGTTCAAGCAAATGTTGATTCAAGATTACCATTTAGTAATGTCTGTAGCACAGCGGACACATTTCAGCCACCAAATACTATGATCCCAAATGATAATTTTCAACTGGTACCAGTGGTTCAATGTGAAGTTGTACAGAGGAATACAATTTCAGAGAATGTTGAAGTGGTCATAAGTTCAAACACTAGTTCAGTGGTTGGTAGTGAGACACCATTGCCAAAAGACATGCAGCTGTTGCTTGGTGATCAGTTTAAGTCGCCAAAAAGGAAAAGGTGTGATACCATTACTGTATGTTAGTGCATAGCTATCTTATTGACCAACCAATAGGCCAGGTGCCTGCTACCTTTCAGTTGTCTGGAAATTTAGGTCTGTTCAGACAAGAATGCATGGTCTTGTTATTTGAGCAAAAAGAATACTGTCTTACATTATTTAATCAATACTTGTGTTGAAGTCTTGACATGAATTGACATGACTAATTAATTAGAATAAATTAAGTTCCATACTGGAACTATATGCCATTGTGGCCTGAAATGAGTGAGTGAATTATAAATTACGTTATTCACTGTTTTTTTAGCGTTCAACCAAAGAGACATCCTGTTGTTGCAGAGGTAGTGCCTAAATCTCCTTTAGCTCAACCTTCTGTAATCATCCCAGTAGTAGAGACCTCGCCAGATGAACAACAGTTAGATTTATCAGTAAGCGAACGTATCTCTTGTACATGTACTGCATTGAACTGTTTCTCCTTTTTAGTTTATAGTATTAGGCTACAGAGTTGGAAAAAAGCTCTGGGTATGCGGGTACCACCCGGAGGAAGGTTTACTTTAGTGAGGAAGGTTTAAAGTGAAAACACGTGAAACAACACATTCGGTAATCTGAGTAAGTTACAACTGACCAAGTAAGGTGTCGGGAACAGGGGTGGCGCTAGAGGGGGGGCAGGGGGGGCTACAGCCCCCCTGTCGGGAAACCTTAGCCCCTCCGTCGGGGAAAATTATTACATTTGTCGGGGAACAAAGTCGAAGGAAAAAATGGCTTAAATTAAAAATTAAACTGGTAAAAGATCTTGTTTTTCTTAATGCGCAATAATAAACGCATCGTATAACAACATATCTAATTTGAAAGTAAGAATATAGGAAATCTAGAAACCAATGCCGTAGTCATTTTGCGCAAAACTTTCTAAAAAGCTAAGAAACAGTTAAATATTAATAAGTTTGTAATCGGATATTCGAATTACACTGTCAACTACAATGTGTTATTCAGTTGAGTAGGCTAATATTTCATTCTCAATGACCCACTTCTCATGGCGAAAGCTGTTCGTGGTGTCTCTAATAATTATCTGCCCAAATTATAAATCGCTATACAAAACTTTAATTCATTATTAAGTATAATAACTATACTTGTTGTTGAATTGGCTAAAAAATAGATTTATCTCCATATCAACCTAAAAATAAATGCTATGCTGCCTGTGTTGTTGCAATTATTCCCCTCTCAATACCTCTTGGCACTTTAGGCCATATTCCAGGGGGGTGTAGCTGAAGACCTTCAACATTAGCCCCCTTGTCGGGGACCTTAGTCCCTGCGTCGGGGAATTCCTGGCGCCACCCCTGGTCGGGAAGAAAAGCGATTTGCAGCAAAACATTGGCTAACCAACAATTATGCAGCACTGACAGTGGCAGCAGTTACATGTGTGAGACATGTACGCTGATGTCTGCTGTGATGTCTGTATCTTCGCAGCAGTCGAGGGTAGTTAGTAGGCTGTCAGTCAGCAGCGGTCAGTTATTAGTAGCTATTGTAGCATGCCAAAGCTTACCTATATAGGGAAATCTAGAAAACCAAGGTACTGTAAAAGTCACGCAGTATTTATGAACGTTGCAAAACACAAAATTCTCGCTATATATTTTGAGGAAGGTTATCTAAACTTAAAAACCCATCCGGATGAAGGTTGAATACGTTTTCCAACTCTGTTGGTGCAATACAGTAAGAACCCGCATGTAAGAACCTAGAAAACGAAAGTACTTGGAAGCTAATCTTTACTGGAGTTGTTTAAAGTGCTATCTTGTGTCTTTTTCTAAAACGTATAGAGCCTTGTTGAAAAGATTCTTGGCCAACCTGAATTTTCTGAAAAACTTGCAGAGAATATAAACCGTGCTGTTGAGTAAGTAGAGTTAGTGAGTGCAATACACTAACTTCTGAGGTTCAATTGTTTCAGATGAAACTTCACCTAAAAACATATTTTACAGACATTATTTATATTTTACCCTTGGTCTTTTTCATAGAATGGACACACCTATAGATCACAAAGAACCCAAAGAGAAAGATAACAGTACAGGAACGGTAATTTCACAGAAAAATTATTAATTAGCGTAATTTAATATACATATCAACAAATACTTATATGGCTTTCACTTTCCATCTTGCTGTAAACAACTTAATGCATGATAACATATCAACAGCAATTAGAAGGTCATGGGGTTCGATCCTCGTTCTAATTGAACAATGAAATGAAAACAGTTTCGTAAACAACTTGACAACATGCCTGTTCATATCTTTTTGGCTAATTGAAATTTCCAGGTATTACTTGTTTTGTTCATGGTTCATGCATAAGTAGCTTATATCAGCACTTTGCTGAGCACAGCATGCACTTGACCCCCAACTGAAGCATCTCAAGGCCGTCATCAAGGTCTGATCTGAAGTATCGTCGCAAACGAAGTTAATTTTAAAATCATGACATACTTTTCACTATGCAGAAAAATTATTTTCAAGCCATCCCAAACATGCTTCTCGCGTGTACATTGTTAGGATGAGAAGGACTTTCTTAGAATTCTACAATTCTGCCAGGGACGTAACCAGGGCGGGCTATGCCTCCCCCCCCCCCCCCTCCTTTTGATATAAAACAACAGACATGTAACTACAAAACTGACGCAGTATGAATTGTGTCAGGAATGAATTGTGTCAGGAAATTAACTGTAAACAGTGTATTCAATCTACCGAGTATATGCATTTTGAGTATCTATGTGACGTTTGCGTATTTTGAGTATTTTATATGACGTTTTTTAACCTTTAGAGTCTGTAAATTCTTCCTCCAAAAGCCAGGAAATGGCATTTCAGCGACTCTCGATTTCAAAATTTCCCGGGGGAGCATGCCCCCGGACCCCGGACCCCCCTAAAAATTTATTTTGATTTCGGCTCCCCCCCCCTTTCAAAATTCTGGCTACGTCCCTGAATTCTGCACACACACTGAAAGAAAATCTCACTCTGCCACTACGACACAGAATAAAGACTATACAGAAGGGCCACTTAGCGGTACAACGTGTCCTCGTATTTTTATGCAAAAATATGCAGTTTACTGGCTAGGACAGCCAGTTCAGCGTGCTTATTGGCCAGAACATGCAGTTTACTAGCTGAGCAACATGCGTAATGCGACATGCGCGGAGACAAAAACTTCAAAGGTTCCGACCCGAGTGGCCCTTCTGTATAGTCTTTATTCTGTGACTACGACTCTTATTGAGTTAAGAGGATACGTTCCGTTCATGAACAACCTTAGGTCTGAAACTCAGTCATTACAGAAACTGGTTCGCAGCTCTCTGCGAGTGCTTATTTTTTCCCTATGAGTCATTTTTAATTAGCTGCGAATACTGCGATGACTGCTTGGAAATCCGCCTTAAGTTGGATGAGATTTGAATTCATGAATTATTAAGCTGCCTAAATTTATAAACATATACTGAGATAGACATTTGAAGCAAAACTTTTGTTAATGTAAGCGATACCAAGCATCATGAACTGTTTTAACAAATATTGCAAAAATTCTCAGCTGTTTTGGAGTTCATTCAAGGAAATTAGACAGTGGGAGGTATTTCTCGATGTCTTATCAGTTTGTTATGACTGAAGACAGTGACGATCTTCCGTTAGATGAAAGGGTTTTTACCTCTTTTTTTTTTTGCCACGAATTAGTACAAATTATATACTTCAAGGTTCCTGTTTTTAACGAAAGTTGTTTTGGAGGATGTGTTTTTTTCACTTTTGCTGCCAAGTTATTTTTGGGAATGTACTTCCTCGTTTTTCACCCCCCACGTCGTTAGGTCACTGCCATCATTTTCAAAATATTAAGATAACTTGTGATGTTCTTCAAAATTACGTCATCTGTAAAACCTAGAGTAAGCAAGATATGGATCTAGTTTTTTGTAATGTCCTTTTTCTATTTTCCAGTGTTCATTTATAAACTTTGCAATATTCCTTCAGACAGGAACCAGTAAATCAACTATAAAGATCCTTACTTGTTCACAGCGGGACGTAACATAATTTCTTTCGAGCTTGAAAACGGAAACACGGAAATAACTTGTGACCAGTTTGTTATGATACACACTACATTAGCTAATTATGTTAAGGTATTTTGTTTGTCTGGGCCAGCTGTACGAAGGCAGTGTTGAAAAACACAAATCGAAATATAGTAAGGTTAGATATACTGCCGAAACAGAGAACGTAGGAGTCTAACGTTTCGAGCGAAGGCCCTTCGTCAGAGAGAAACGTGGCCCCGTTTCCTGTTTTGGCAGTATACCCAACCTTACTATAGATTAGCAATGGACAGCTTGTAAGTGGTAACTTGGGTATTTTCAGTCCAGTGTATACTTTCATTTTTCTCGTGTGTCTGGTGTTACCTTAAGATCCCTTAAAAGCCTAGCAACACGTTTGTTTATATCGGATACCTACATAAACCACAGGCTTAGCGTGTCTATTCAATGTAAGAAGGATTTAATTTCTTTGTCAGCTAAACTGGAACGGAAGCGAGGTGGCTTATATCCGGTTGTTTTTCTAGAAACGGGACAGGATATCCAGCGGATGAAACAATCTGGATTTTTTTGTTTTTGCCAAAAGGCATACTATCACAACGGATGAAACTGTTTCCGTAAACATGTACTGTTTTAGGTACAAAATACTTCGAGAAAGGCTTTTTGTCTGGCGTTAGCCAGAGTAAAATAAGGCAAGACTTGATAGTTTGATGCCGCTAAGAAAAAGTTAAGGCGTATTTTCACGACATGGTTTTTGTAATTATGTAATTTTTTTGGGGGGAGGGGCATATTTTCTATGGAGCCCTTGGGGAGTTCAGTAAGGCAAGTGAGATTATGCGCGAGATCTGGGGCAGAGACTTGCTATCTTACTCTCCCCAGGTCTTTAGTGCGGTCCTTGTGCATGTCAGTGGCGTATGAATAAAAATATTTTACAATAAACATTTTATATCGTTGCCGAAAAATTTAAAAAATGAAACTTCATAACCAGCAAAAGTGTTTGCAGTTTCAGTTCTCTGTTTTCCTTTCCTCTTCTCTTCCTTCCCTTCTCTTCTCTTCTCTTCTCTTCTCTTCTCTTCTCTTCTCTTCTCCTCTCCTCTCCTCTCCTCTCCTCCTCTCCTCTCCTCTCCTCCCCTCCCCTCCCCTCCCCTCCCCTCCCCTCCCCTTCCCTTCCCTTCCCTTCCCTTCCCTTCCCTTCTCCTCCACTCCACTCCACTCCACTCCACTCCACTCCACTCCACTCCACTCCACTTCACTCCACTCTACTCTACTCTACTCTACTCTACTCTACTCTACTCTACTCTACTCTACTCTACTCTACTCTACTCTACTCTACTCTACTCTACTCTACTCTACTCTACTCTACTCTACTCTACTCCACTCTACTCTACTCTTTCATGTTGTTCCCTTTTTTGTTGTTTCATTCTTTTTTTCTTTTCTACCTCTCGTCGTCATCTTCTATTCCTCATTTTTTCCCGTCTTCTCATTCTTCACCTTCTTTCTTTATCTCTCTTTTTACTCGTCTTTTATATTTCTGTATTATGTAGCAAAGCGCGGTAGTGGATAGTGTAAAAGTTGATAATATTATGGACATGATGAAGACTGATCCTGCGTTTGAAGAACTCTTTTCATCCTTCGGTAAGTCCACGCTTTAAGAGGTCTAAATCATGAGAAATTGCATCTTTTCCTTTCATTCCACTAGTTCATGGCGTAGTTCTAGTGGTGTTCTTGATTATTGAAAAGTTTTATAGTAATGATCTAAGCTTCATTCTAGTTCATTGCATAGCTCTAGTGGTGGGTCTTGATTATTAAAAAGTTCATAGTAATGATCTGAGCTTCATTCTAGTTCATTTGAATAGCTCTAGTGGTGGGTCTTGATTATTGAAAAGTTTTATAGTAATGATCTGAGCTTCATTCTAGTTCATTTGCATAGCTCTAGTGGTGGGTCTTGATTATTGAAAAGTTTTATAGTGTAGACCTGAGCTTCATTCTAGTTCATTGTCTAGCTCTAGTGGTGGTCTTGATTATGAAAAAAGTTTTATAGTAATGATCTGAGCTTCATTCTAGTTCATTGCATAGCTCTAGTGGTGGTCTTGATTATTGAAAAGTTTTATAGTGTAGATCTGAGCTTCATTCTAGTTCATTGTCTAGGTCTGGTGGTGGTCTTGATTATTGAAAAGTTTTATAGTAATGGTCTGAGCTTCATTCTAGTTCATTGTCTAGCTCTAGTGGTGGTCTTGATTATTGAAAAGCTTTATAGTAATGGTCTAAGCTTCATTCTATCTAGTTCATTGTCTAGCTCTAGTGGTGGTCTTGATTATGAAAAAAGTTTTATACTTGTATAGCGTTTGCATATTTAGAGAAATTATGTTTTATCGTAAGCGGCGCGGATTTTATGCAAATTATGTTTTCTAAATTTATTGGAAACATGATTTCTCCATTTAGGTAAGCTTTGGGGGTGTAAAACTTTTCAATAATCAAGACCACCACTAGAGCTATGTAATGAACTAGAATGAATCTCAGATCCGAGAGGCAAAGCACTCCAAAAATCCCCTACACTTCGACGAAAAGTCCAGCGGAATTTTAAAAATCCAAACATTCTTGAGAATCCATGGAAATCGTTTGAAAATCCATAAAGTCCGACTCAATTGATCAAAATCCCCAGAAAATCCGAAGAAATCTGTACTTTCTCCTACATATTACTGCAATGTATTTTTTATTGTAATTTTTTTTTTTTACTTTTTGTATTTTCATATTTGACTGTTTTTATGAATATATTTCCCTACTATTCTCCCATTTGGCTCCTACGCCTTTATTATTTCCCAGTTTCACTTAAAGCTTGGCCAGAACATGAAAAATAAAGAGAAAATATCGTTAATAAGTTTCACTAAAAGTCCGGAAAAGTCCGCAAAAAATTCACAAAAGCCCAAGGACTTTTGGAAGTTCGAAAGTCTCGTACACTTTTTTTGGAGTGCTTTGCCCATCGAGCTCAGATCTACGCTATAAAACATTTTAATAATCACGACCACCACCACTAGAGCTATGCAATGAACTAGGGGAGCACGGGTGGCGTGTGGTGTTAGGGCGCTGGCCTCTCACCAATAGTTAAGCTCGGTCGGACGGGGTTAGTAGGGTAGTGAGAACGGGTCGGCCGTGTGCTGTTAGGGCGCTGGTCGGACGGGGTTAGCACTTGGTTGGGTGACCGTTTGGGAATAACCCCGTACTCCGCCAGCTTGGGACTTATGTGAGTAGAGTTTAGTTGGTCTCTCCTGTGCTCCGAGGGTTTTTCGCCGGGTTCTCCGGTTTTCCTCCCTCCGTAAAATCAACACCTAGGTCTTAGTTGTCTACACATAGGAGTTTGGTGTCAATTGGGAGGAAAGTTCTGTTCCTCTCTTCTGCCACACGTTAAGTGGCAAATTTAATAAATTCAAATAAATTCAAAAAATTCAAAATAGAATGATACTCGGTCTGCGTTACAGAACTTTTTTATGAGATGATTTTATGACAGCCCTACACATTTAACATTTGGCCCTTTTGTTATTTGTTAGAATCTTTTACCAACATCTGTGAAGAAAGTGATTTGGAACCGCGAAACCAGAGTGAGGAACATGGAGACGAGACTAATCAAACAAAATCAACTTCAGAGAAAGGCAACTGTGGTAAGTATTTCATGTACTAACTATTTTTTGAAAATTGGGGTGGTGAAACAATACGAAATGTTTGCGTAAGAATAGAGCTAAATTCCCATAGGATAAAGATGGTACACCAATATGGCCACTATTTCATTGTTTTAGTGCACCAATATGGCCGCCATTTCATTGTTTCGGTACACCAATATGGCCACTATTTCATTGTTTTGGTACACCAATATGGCCACTATTTCATTGTTTTGGTGCACCAATATGGCCACTATTTCATTGTTTTGGTACACCAATATGGCCACTATTTCATTGTTTTGGTGCACCAATATGGCCACTATTTCATTGTTTTGGTACACCAATATGGCCACTATTTCATTGTTTTGGTACACCAATATGGCCACTATTTCATTGTTTTGGTGCACCAATATGGCCACTATTTCATTGTTTTGGTACACCAATATGGCCACTATTTCATTGTTTTGGTACACCAATATGGCCACTATTTCATTGTTTTGGTGCACCAATATGGCCACTATTTCATTGTTTTGGTGCACCAATATGGCCACTATTTCATTGTTTTGGTACACCAATATGGCCACTATTTCATTGTTTTGGTGCACCAATATGGCCGCCATTTCATTGTTTTGGTACACCAATATGGCCACTATTTCATTATTTTGGTACACCAATATGGCCACTATTTCATTGTTTACCAAATGGCCGCCATGACATCAGATTAAAGCGATCTACATACTGGTGGCCTACTACTAATACCAATATGGCTGCCATTTCATTGTTTCTGTACACCAATATGGCCGCCATTTCATTGTTTCTGTACACCAATATGGCCGCCATGACGTCAAGTGAAAACGATCGGTGCCCTGCTACTAATACCAATATGGCCGCCATGACATCAGATTAAAGCGATCTATATACAGGTGGCCTACTACTAATACAAATATGACTGCCATTTCATTGTTTCGGCACACCAATATGGCCGCCATGACGTCAAATGAAAACGATCGGTGGTCTACTACTAATTTGTATTTGTTGTTTAGCGAGTGTGGCCAGTGACGCCTTACTTCTGTTAGCAAGATCTCCCTGCAAACAAGATGACGTAAACTCTTCAGAATCCTTAAACACACCGAATAAAAACAACCACAGTGTTTCACAAAAACTGCCGCAAGGTCTCGACAAGACTGGCGCAGTATTTCGTAGTCCTTGTTTGTCTGCATCGTCTGTACTGAGCTCTGTTCCTGTAGTAATGAGTCCTGGAAAAACAAAAAGCCCAACAAACCGAGCAGCTCCACTTTTCTTTTCTCACATTAGACAACTGGATTTTTCCAACGTAGGTAATGTTCCCAGTGTGAGTAATTCCGGTGTAAAAAGCAACGGTAATGGTACCAGCATATGTTCTGAAACTACTGTGGTTGCACCCGACTCCACCCATTGTCTTGCAAGTTCTACCAATGTGGCAAAAAACTCCGGTCAGGATCAAGGAACTGCCGCTGATAAGAAAGACTCGGACCGGAAGAGTAGTGCAGCGGACGGGATCAGCGTTGCCGGTGGACAAAAAATTCTTGATGCAAGCCCTTCTTTGCAAAAGAATGCACAAGTGGACTTTAGAAGAAATGTTGTTGGTTATAAAAATATTTCACAATGCAGCCAGCCTGTTAGTTCTGAAAATGATTCCAGAGAAGAGGATGATGAATTGGGCAAGAATAACGACAAGAAAACGTCGTCTTCAGATACAGAAGAAAGCTCATTAACTGTTTTAGAAGAATTGGCTACGTATGCTTTGACCCAGCGCAAGGAAAGTGCACACGAGACTGAATCAAAAGATTGTTTATTAAGAGAGGAAAGCAAGGAACAGTGTGTCTCGCCAAGAAATGAACTCGCGTTCCATGAATCGACAGGGACAGAAAAAGAACACGGAGAAGGAAAAATGTTACTTACTGAAGGATTGACATCACTAACCGAAAGCTGTGCGTCATTTACCGATGGATTTACGAGCATTAAACAATCTATTCCTGGTGGTTCTTCGCACAAAAAGGTGGTCTCCAAGACGGGAAGTTTAAATCCTAGTGATCCCTCTGATCCCGCAGTTCCTGAGGACTCGGAGGGATGCTTAGGGAAGAAGAGTGTGAAGGAGGAAAGTGAAGGATTGTTACAAAAAGTGAACCAAAGAACACCATTGACAAACGTTACAGGCTCTGCTCAGGTATGTTGGAAATTAGGTATGAAAAGTGGTGGTGGTGATGATGGTAGTGGTGGTGGTGATAATGGTAGTGGTGATGATGATGATGGTAGTGGTGGTGATGGTAGTGGTGGTGGTGATGATGATGGTAGTGGTGGTGGTGATGATGGTAGTGGTAGTGGTAGTGGTGGTGGTGATAATGGTAGTGGTGATGATGATGATGGTAGTGGTGGTGATGGTAGTGGTAATGGTGGTGGTGATGATGATGGTAGTGGTGGTGATGATGGTAGTGGTGACGATGGTAGTGGTGATGGTGATGATGGTAGTGGTGATGATGGTAGTGGTGGTGGTGATGATGGTAGTGATGGTGGTGCAGCATGGTGATGTTAGTGGTGGTGGTGATGATGATGGTAGTAGTGGTGGTTGGTGATGGTGATGGTGATGGTAGTGGTAGTGGTGGTTGGTGGTAGTGATGATGATCAATGATGGTGGAGGTGGATGTGGTTGATGGTGGTGGTGGTGATAATGGTGGTGGTGGTGGTGATGATGATGACATAGTCAATCGAGATATGGTCTGGAAACTCGGCAAACTTCAAAGCGTCTATAATGAGCTGTGATTTTATGTTGAACCGTACCTTACACCGTGCACATCCTTTGTTTTAGGTTTATTAATATTTAAATAGCACGGTTGAGTGATTGACCTGAAACGTTGCTATTGGACAATTCGTTCATTATACTAAAATACAATGTGTTCAGTGACCGCGCACAAAAATGCATAAAGGCGAACAAAAAGATAGACCAAAGACTTTAGCTGAGTTTCCAGACCATATCTCGATTGACTATGATGATGATGATAGTGGTGGTGATGGTAGGGGTGGTGATGCTGCTAATCGTCGTGGTAATAGCAGTGGTGAATTGTAATTTGTAATCATAACTCATATTAAAGAAAAAAATAACCTACACCTGCAAATCTTCAAAGGTTTCTTTCTGTGTTACAATTCTCATTCCAGGTTCCTAAAAGAAAACTTAAAAAGAATAAGGTAATATACACATCTTATTTTAGTTGTCTTTTTCTCCGCTCGAAACGTCACTATTTCGTTTCCGAAAATTTCAGCAGTTCACCACCTTTTCGCTTTGCTCTATATCCCAAACACTGCGTACGCAGCACTGGTCGTTAACCAGGGCCCACGGTCAAAAGAGGCCCATTTTTAGCGAAACAAAGCAAAAGAATACATTAGGGACCTTAAGATGCTAGGACGACTACGGCGGTTAAAAAGCAATTCAAATTTTAGCATTAAAAAGAAGTCACAGTTAACTGACTGCTGTATTCAACACTTGAAGCTTGTTTTATAATTTTCAAAGTGTTAAAACGGTTGCAGTGTCTATGTTAAGGCAATCTCAGACAACAGTTCTCATCACTCCACGAGTCAACGTCGTCCTGAAGACGTGAAAATGCTCTGCGTGGCGTTGTATACAGAGCGAGGACGGTGTTCAGATTACTATTGGGACTAAAAATTATTCATTATCTTTGTTTTGAAAGAAGAATGCTTTTGTTTGAAGGACGTCGTCCTCGAAGTTCCCGTCGTAGATCTTAAGTCCCTATCATCTGAACTGTTGAACGATGAATTTACTTTTATAATAACCAACAACTGAAGTTTTAATAATGAGCATTGCATTGGGTCCCTAATGATTTGTCAATGTCATGGTTACTCTTGTACGGCTTCATTCGTGCCATTGGCCCTTTTGTGACTTTGTTATTAGCATCATGGGGCCCTCTATAGCCTTTTCAATTCACTACCATGCATGGGTCCTCTGGTTTGATAAAATAGGACAAACATGAAAGGAGAGGGACCCACAAATATTTTTTGGCCAGGGGCCCAAAAATTTTTCGGCGGCCGTGAGCACTCTGAAAACGTTTGATGAAACCTTCTTGCCTTTTTTTGATGTTATAAAATAACATTCTTCACAGAAGGCGAAGACCTTTACCGGGCATGATTGCCATTTGGTAACTTGCTTTTACTCTGGCTAACATTGGCGTGGTGGCAAGTTTCAGGCTGGGGTGGCCAGATTAGCTTTGGCGCCTTCCCCCCTCCCCCCCCCCCCCCTCCAAAAAAAAAGGAAATAGTGGGGGGAAAGGAATTACTGTATTTTGATAAATGATCACATTTTTTGTTTTAAAATAACTCAAATAGCAATATATAGTATTACAACAAACAACGGGTTCTCTCAAAGGCAACACCAATGCGAGCGCCGAAGTAGCGCCAAACATCTAGGGGGGTCCAGGGGCATGCTCCCCTTGAAATCTAGAATCTCTGATATGCCATTGCCTGCATTTTGGAGTGACATTTTACAGAATTCTGAAGATTATAAAATATCATAGAAAACATAGAAGATTACAGATTTCAGATCTTTATATCCCACCATTGAAGACCTAGCTATACAAAGAAATAGGTTTATTTTGTTAAGTTTTGGCGCCCCTCGCTAGTTTTGGCGTCCCTTCTGCAACCCCAGCTGGGGGGGCCTTGGGCCCCCCGGCCCCCCCCCCCCCCCCCTGCCACCACGCCACTGCTGGACGATTTTATTCATCGATTTAAGACCTGGTAATCTGCCCAGTAAAGGGTTAAAACATTGGTAATGCATGTGGTTTATCTTGTCTTACCCTAACAGATAGTTTACTATATGAATTTCCTTTCATGTATATTTTTAAGAAATCCAATGGAACGACAAAGAAGCGAAAAACTCTTCCCGCCGATCTGGATGTCGATAAATTTTTATCTCGTTTACATTATGTTGAAAAAAACACGTAATAAGACCACAGACTGATTCATGTTTAAAGCCTAGTTTACACGAGCAATTTTTCCTAGACCAGTTTTTCCTTGACAAGTCTCCTTGTTGAAAAGCTGGCATGCTAGCTTTTCAAAAGGGAGACTTGCCATGTTTCCTCATACACACGGGCAAATAAAACTTGTCAAGTTGAAAATCGCCAAAGAAAAATTGCCCGTGTAAACTAGGCTTAATATAAAGGTATCTGAGGCCTGCGCTAAACCTCGCACAATAGGCAAGTTTCAGGGTGTTGCGTGCGCATCGTTTTGCAAAGGAATTGGCGGGCTCTTGGCGGGCTCCCCACAAAGTAAGCAATGGCAAACAGAGTTGCTAGCGAGCCAACAACAGCAGAATAACAGTGGTAAACATCCAGAAACTGTATCTATACTTGAGCATGCCAGTTTCTTTGAAAAATGATGCGCGCGCAACACCCTGAAACTCGTCTATAGACGTATTTAATTCAGACGAATTTAATTGCTTGGATTTTATCCGATGAAACTGCGACGTATAACTCAAGTAAATTCGACACACGAATTAAATTCGTCTGAGTCAGACGGATAGTGCGACGATAATGCGTGTTCGAGTTAAGGTGGTTTTCCACTAGGCGACATTTGTCGACCGACTCGACATTTTTCTTTTGTCTTAGCTGATTAGTTCCACCACAGTGAGCCCATCTTGGCAGCGCGAGAGAAAACCCTGGGTACGAGGTTGTGCGTGGGCACTTGTGGCACACTCGAAAGACGCGCGGGGGGACTGTGGCAGGGGATTTAAAAAAACGAAAAACGGTTACCACGATCGAGTGTGCCACAGGGTGCCCACGCTCTGCCAAGATGGGCTCCCTGTGGTTCCACTCGAGAGCTTGCGAGACTTAAGGCGGTTTTCCACTAGGCGACATTTGTCGACCGACTCGACATTTTTCGAAGCGTTTTTTTTCGCGCGAAATATAAACCAATTTCCACGTGAAGTCTGCCGAGCGGGAATTTCGAAAATCGATCTTTGGCAAAAATGGCCGCCATAAACAAAAGATACTTATTTAAGAAGTTAACGTTGCTGCTAATCTTGAGATTAAGACTTCGAAGGCGAGAGAATAAGTACAAAAAAAGGTTCTGGACACGTAGAATTTACCGTGAGCGATTGCAGAAAGGAGAATATCACCTATTGGTAACTGAAATGATGCTTTACGATCACGAATACTTCACCAGTCGATTCAGGATGACACCTTCCACATTTGAAAAATTGCTGACATGGATTGGACCTTTTATCAAGAAAAAAACTACTTCCATGCGAGAACCAATTGACCCTAGCGAACGGCTTGCAGTTACGTTACGATATCTCATTACTGGGGATGCACAGGTGACTATTGCAGCAAGTTACCGTATTGGTCCATCTACCGTTGGGAGAATAATCCAAGAAACTTGTCAAGTTATATGGGATGTTCTAAAGGAAAAAGATTTCCTTAGTGTTCCTCAGGATGAAGAACAATGGAAAACCATTTCTCGGGATTTCAACAATCATTGGAACTTCCCTCATGCACTAGGTGCAATTGATGGAAAGCACATCGTCGTACAGGCCCCTCCCCGTGCTGGATCAGAATTTTTTAATTACAAAAAAACACACAGTATTGTGTTAATGGGGGTATGCAACGCACACTACCAGTTTATCTTAGTCGATATTGGGGACACTGGAAGACAATCTGACGGTAGTGTATACAACAACAGCAACTTGGGTTATGCAATAGACAACAACTTACTGAATCTTCCAAAGACTGAAAAGATTTCAAATGACTGTGAAAGAGAGTCACCATATGTATTTTTGGGAGATGATGCTTTTGGCCTGAAAACTTACATGATGAAACCTTATCCTGGAGCAAGTTCTGACATTTCACATAGAATCTTCAACTACAGATTATCAAGGGCACGGAGAACAATAGAAAACACCTTTGGCATTTTAGCTTCACGCTTTCGCATTTTTCGGAGACCAATTAATTGCCACGTAGGACGTGTAGTACAGATAACAAAGGCTGCTGTTGCTTTACATAACTTTTTGATCGGTAACAGGTCCCCAGGAGAAGTTCATAGTTATTGTCCACCAAATTTAATTGATCATGAGTCACCTACTGGCTTTAGACCTGGGGAGTGGAGGCAAGAAAGCAGAGAGGGCATGGTCCCAATTGGAAGGACAAGTTCTAACAACTATTCTAATGATGCAAAAATTGTGAGAGATGATTTTAGAAAATACTTTATCTCACAAGAAGGGTCTGTTAGTTGGCAAGTTGAAGCCGTCACTCGGACGGCATTATTTCAAGACAAAAATCGTTAAACTATATACTGTATTAAGTAATAAGTAACAAGTCATAACACAAGGTTTGTTATACAATACCTGTTAGCAAAGTAACTAGGTAATATATAGTAACAAAATATGTTAGACAAACTTCATAACAGTGTCACTGTTTAACATAGCATGACATGAAAAAAACATTTTTTCAAATACAAAATTGTACTAATCATGCAACACAAAATGTTACCAGTAAATAAAAAATTTTAACCAAGTAACTTAAAACATTAACAAGATATCTGCATCAACACAATATAAATGTATGTTAATACAGTATGCTGTACTTTGAAAAGCTTTTGAAAAATGTCTAATTTTCTGAATCAAACTCTATGTTGTAAAGAAGTTCATCAATCTTCAACTTAGCCAATCTTTTTTTCTTTAAAGGCAATTCACGAAAAACAGGTATGAGACTTCTGCAGTATAAAGAGTCTTCATCTTCTCCCAACTGAACCGGAGGAGAATTTTCACCCTTGTTCATGTCCTGCAGTGTTTTTACAAGCATAGAATCAACTGTATGGGCAAATACTGCACGACTTTTAGCACAATTCCCACTGTTGGGGAATTCGGTACTAAGTAACTTCCTTTTAGATGTACTTTTCTCAGCTGAAAGAGGTGCATCTGACTCACACGAGGAAGGTGATGGAACATTTGATGTATCTAAACTTTCAAGGTATGGAATGGTTACATTACTCTCTGTCGGCTTGTTTGATGTTTTGTCACGGAGAAACGATAGTTGATCAAAAAATTTGCATTTTGATAACCTTGAAGCAGCCACTCCTGACTTTGTGGCTCTCTCACGTCGGTCTAAGCATTTTTTCAGGTTGTCTTTCAATTTCTTATATTCTTGTTTTAGGAAATCCACTAAAACAAAAGGTTATTGTTATTAGTTTTGTATGGTCTGTACTGTTTGAGTCAAATGGTTAGCACCCAGTTGCCACAATATTGGGATTTTTTGAAAAATTTACAAACAGTAAACAAAATAATTTTATGATTGTATAAGGGACCAGTCATTATTAAAGCTGGGCGGGGGGCCAGAAGAGATCTTGTCACCCAAAATTTCTCATGACCCCTCATATTTTTTACAAACATTCTTAAAGCCCACCCAGTGTTCAGGCAATGCATTTAGTAATACCCCCCCCCCCCCCCAACACACCCCCTTCCTTCAATAACTTTATGTATCACTATGAAGGGTTATATAAGAAAAAAATATATAAGTCAAGACTTTCATCTATTGAAAGTTAAAACTAAAAAAAAATACTAAAAAAATTATTATTTATTACATAAAGGTCTAGAGCATTAATTCCAAGAACAAGTTTCAACTATTCTGAGCATAATTTAATTCGAAACTCAACAGCCTGTTTAAACAAAATATCTTGGTATTCTATGTACAAGGATTCAAGTTCAAGTACTAGGGTATTTGCTCTATATTTGGAGACTTTATATTACTGTTTCTTATTTTTAATTTAGTTCTCAGTATCGTTTTTGAACATATTTTATGAAGCGTTTACCCCAAGAGCAGAACTGCTCATCTAGGGGGTTCACACAATTTACATATTTTTTTTAAAAAAAGTACGAAAGAAAGCATCTAGAAACATAAATAGAAATATAATCTCGCTGAGAAAAGTAGAGAATAAACTAGTAATACCACTTTCACAGACAAACTATGGTAACAAGAGCCAAAATTGCCCAGAGCAAATGCCCCATGGTGGCCCGGGGGGCAAAGAGCACACTTGGATTTGACTGATATATTATTTATGCAGGTTTCTAATTATATCAACTTAGATGTTAAATGCAACAAATTGAAATGGGCGTATATTTAGACTTAAGAGAAAGTCTTAACATTTTCCAAACTTTAACCTAGGCCTTGACCAACAATGTAGAATTCTTATGATCCTGCCTTCTTAGACCTAACGAATGTTTGAGCCATAGAAATAATATACTATTATTTCTATTATTTCTATGGTTTGAGCTAATTAAATTTTATACTAATATATACCAATTAAATTGGTCTATTATTTCTATGGTTTGAGCTAAGTAAATTTTATACACTGGAAACCCTAAGAATGCTTGGACTTTTTACTGGACCAAGAAATCCTTTTATCAA
Organism: Corallium rubrum; assembly: GCA_964035015.1. Taxonomy (NCBI): domain Eukaryota; kingdom Metazoa; phylum Cnidaria; class Anthozoa; order Scleralcyonacea; family Coralliidae; genus Corallium; species Corallium rubrum. The sequence goes on from OZ036009.1 coordinate 885,740, forward strand.
ACAAAAATATAAATAAATTTGACAATTTAACAGATATCCAATGAATATAATATATAAGCTTATATAACTAATAAGTTTATAACGTAATTACAGTTCCAGTCTTCCTCTAAATAATCTTGCTTAAATATTTGAAATAATAATTGTATACTATGAAGGGTTATTAGGGTCATAATTAGAATACAAATTTTATTATGCTTGCACCCATTTTATGTTTGTTTAAATCGAATAACATACGTCGAATTCGAATAACATGATTGGAATTCGAATAACATAATTTGATTTCGAATAACATGACTAGACTTCGAATAACATAATTTCAATTCGAATAACATAATTTGATTTCGAATAACATGATTGGAATTCGAATAACATAATTTGATTTCGAATAACATGACTGGACTTCGAATAACATAATTTCAGTTCGAATAACATAATTTGATTTCGAATAACATGATTGGAAATTTGGAATTCGAATAACATGCTGATCAAATTATGTTCGGCAAACTGTTCGGAGAATGTTCGGAGAATGTTCGGTAATTTAGGCAGACCACAAGGAACGAAGGCTCTGCTTATTTATGGTGATTTATGCTGCGGTATATATATTCTGTTTAGCAGAAGAACGTATTAAAATTTCATTGATGGCAGATATCGAAGAACGTACAATATTATCTGAATTGGAGAGGTATATCCGCGAAGTAATTTCTGTGTTGGAGCAAGGTGGTGAGCATGGACAAGATTTTGTACATTTCCGCCTTGATTATCTTTGTAATATCGTCGCACGGTATGTAGATGAACTGCATTTTGGTAGTGATGTGCTGCGACTTATTCAGAGAGCAAGGGAAATTATTGTGTGTCAGCAAGAGCACAACCGTCCCGTGTTTTACGAGGTTCCAGTTCATTCAAGTGGTCAACGTGGTAGGCCTCGCTGCCAAATTACTCGAGAACAAATTGAGTTCTTCTTGGATCAAAACTTTACATCGAGCGAAATAGCCTGTTTGATCGGAGTCAGTGAGAGCACTGTGAAAAGGAGAATTCAGGAATTTGAAACATCTGTAAGAGCAAGATATTGTGATTTAACGGATGAGCAACTAGATCGAGTAGTCTTACGTATTTTGGACGATTTTCCAAATTCTGGCTACAGACGAATGACCGGATTTTTGCTCACTGCTGGTCACAGAGTCCAACAACAACGTGTTAGGGAGAGCATGAGGAGAGTTGACCCTAATGGTGTATTCTTAAGGGCAATTGAAATTCGAACAGTACGAAGGAGGAGATATCAAGTTTCGGGTCCTTTGGCTTTATGGCATATTGACGGCAATCATAAACTCATCAGGTATTACCATTTGCATGTATGTAGTAGAGAAACTGTTTGAAATGTGCACCCGATACTTTTGCTTGCACTCATTATATTATGCAAATTATCAATTCACACAAGAGAGACCAGTTTAAAGACAAATTGGTCTGGTGAGCAATTTGCCTAATAGAACACACTGGTGGAGGTATACAGTCTCTGAGTGCTTTCTAGTTATAGTAGTTTTGGAGTTAATAAGATCGTGTTTTTCTTAATAACCTATAGATGGCGCTTCGTTATTCATGGTGGCATTGATGGGTACTCCCGAATGATTGTTTATTTAAAGTGCTCCACTAATAACAAAGCATCCACTGTTTTTGAGTGTTTTCACCAAGCTGTTCAACAATTTGGCGTGCCATCCAGAGTGCGTTCAGATAAAGGTGGAGAAAACATTGAGGTTGCAATGTACATGCTGAGCCACCACTTACGAGGTCCTGGTAGAGGGAGCCACATAGCAGGAAGAAGTGTTCACAACCAGAGAATTGAACGCCTTTGGCGTGATATGTTCTCTGGTTGTGTCCATGTATTTTACTATTTGTTCTATGATATGGAGCAATGTGGAATACTTGACCCAACAGATGAGGTACATTTATTTTCACTCCATTATACATACGTACCTCGCATCAATCAGAATTTGGGCAAATTCTCAAGTGGCCACAGCAGAGCACCAATAAGCAGTGAAAGAGGAAAGTCTCCCATGCAGCTTTGGATTAGGGGGGCAATGACCAACAACAATAGGGCCCTTGATGAACTGTGGACTCAGGTGAGTTTATAAGATTACAATCCCTAACAATGAGCGCAGTTATTACAATATAGTTGGAAAACATGAGTATTATATGATACTATGATCACCTTGGATTCTTTTGTTCTCCAAAAGAATATTTATCTTGTATTTTCCTCATTGCTAATGCACGAGGGGGTTTTAGCTTTGTCTTCTAATCTTCCTTCCATATTGATGATGGAAAATTAGAAGACAAAGAAATCCTTTGTCTTTTATTAAATTTCCAGCTTGCTTATCATTATGCATATGAGCAAGGCTGCGTTAAACCTCGCAGTAAAATAAATGAAATCTGTATGCGTACTTTATTTTACTGGGAACAATTACATGTAAACACTTGTAGAATTCATAGGAGTGAATTAGTAACGAGTATTCAACTGTAGCAATTTCAACATTTAATATCAAATTTCTGTTCCTATTTTTAACAATACAGGAAGATGCACAATACTATGGCGTTGATTGGGATGGCCCAGTCCCAAATGAAGACGATTCGATGTTACACCCAGATGGGGTTGAAGTTCCAGTCACATGTGTGCCACTAAGTGCCGAAGACAGTTCACTGCTGACACAACAAATTGACCCTTTGCGTAATAGTGAGTGTAACGGTGTTGATATTTATTTAGAAGTCCTTTCTTTTCTTGCAACAAAACTAAACTAAATGTAAATAACAAAATAAATCTGATCACGATTAAATCTAATTACTAATTACTGTAAGCCTAGTGTATGGACGTCCAACAAGTCCAACATTACACCACAAATCGGCTGATTAATTGGCAGCCACTGCTTGCGTGTTGCAGTACAGTAGATCAGTCTATTTTAGACAGTTATTATTATCGAGTTGTGTTCAACGAAATATCAAACAGTTGCAAAGCATGTAGCATGTATACATGGTCTAGTCCATAAACTCTGTATCCGAAAACGTGTTTGTACTGGATAATAGCGTGCTTGCCTTTGTCTACAAATGGCAGTATATTACACACAACCATAACCAGGTGAATCAAAAATATCATCCCCGAAATTTGTCGTGAAAACGTTTGGGTCGTCACTTGTATACCTCTCGTTAACTGGAATTGAAAAAACAACACCACACGTGTTTGCTTTAACACGCTGTCCCCGCTGTACCTCATGTAAAAAAGTGATTTCTCCTTTCATTCCCCATGTGGGAAGAAATCGTGACCCACTTAAAAACTGAAAGACATCACTGAGATCTAGCGTATGGGAAATTTCGGATTCAACGCCATCTTGTAGAGCTTCAATGTCAATCACTGTCTTTCTAACAGAGCCTCGAGCACACTTTCTAAGAAACTGGTTGAGGTTGTACATGATGGTTTCTTCTTGTTCGCGTCGATTTGATCCTTTCTCCGAGAATGATGGAACAAATGCATTCAAAATTTCGTCTCCAGTCACACTACAATATGTAAGCTCGTTCACAGCACTGTCCGGATACTGCTTCAGTAAATCGAGAACACCGAAAATGGACAGACCTTCGACAAAACTAAAAATTTCTTCAGCGACTGCACTGATCATGATATGTTTTACAACACCCATGACTAATTCTTGCTTCTTCTCGATTGGCATGGAAACATTGTTTATTCCCATATCAAACCGCTCTTGGAAATTAACAATTCCTTCTTTCCAGGTATCTTTACATTCACATGCTACCAAAGACGATAATTTATCTTTTATCTCACGATTTTCTTCTGGCAGTTGAGTCAGAAGTTCAGATGGCATGGGCTGGTATTTCTTATCCACAATATAGTTGGCAAGGATTGGGCAGAAGAAATGTGGCCCAGTGCCACAATTGAGGAGACTTAAAGCCACAAGTTGACCCAGTACTTTGTAATGGTGGTTGTTCAAAGCCTATTGATCATGCATGAATGTCATGTTGGGAGCCGAACCTCGCGTTATACCCGAGTCAGCCACTTGTCTAAATGCTAGAGATAACATTTCTCTGGTAGGGCCACCGGTGTCAACAGCTGGCTCCCCAATAAACTCCACATTTATCCGTGAAGTTTCAACCAAGCTATCTTGCATTTCATTTAGAACCTGTCTCCAAACTTTTGATCTTTGAACATAAAAACTCAATTGATCTGAACCCTGCAAAGAAGCCTTAGCATTGTTTAGTTTTAGGGCTTCTCCAAGACAAGTATGAATCGGTGTTACTGGTGTAGATTGCAAACCGACAGGAAGCTCCTCGTCCGAGTTGTTGATTTCATCTTCGAGCATAGACGCAAATTCCATATCAGATTGTATCTGATGTTCAACAGCACTTTTTTCTGAAAAGAGAAACAATTTAATCAGTAATCAAATCTGTTTGGGAAGGTTTTTTCATTTTCTCTCTGGAGACGGAAGCGGGCGATGAAGGGCGCGCCGAGGAGATTGGTTATTGTATACATGCTTGACAGTGCCCCTTTAAAGCTGCTACTAATGAAAACATTTTTATTCCGGGCCAAGACATTACCATCATTAACTGAGGATCCACTGGTATTGCCTTCTCTATGTTCAGACTGTTCAACCAGGCCAGGGCATACCATTTTATGATCGATAGATGTTGAAACTGCAACAATCTGTGAGCAGAATAGGCATTCTACTGTTGCTAACTCTCCAACCTACAGTAGCATAATAGAAAAGGTGAAAATTTTTGTTAATAAATAGTAATTATTTAACACAAAATATACTTTATATATTTTGTTCAAACTACAAGAATTTGAATGTGTCTTGGTCAGTTATAGCACCGAAAGCACAGGGTTCGTACAAAACTTGAATGTCTTCGAATATTCTTGAATTTGAAATAAAATATTCAAGGGCTTGAAAGTCCTTGAATTTATAAATAAGTGCTTGAAAGTCCTTGAATTCTTCAATTCTTTGTTACGTTCCTCTCTCAAGTAGTTCGAAACTCATGAAAGAAGAAATTTCAATAATTGACGAGCATCGACACCTGTTTGATAATTTTAGAAAACAATTAGATCGTGTGAACCTTCATCACGTCTATGAATACATGGATCTGAATAATTTTGGAAGAATAGTTGCCATTCCTAAAATGCCATTCCTAAAATTTATTACTGGATTTTGAGGGGAAATTTGGGGGCCACTCATTTGAGTGTTAGTGAGTGAGCTTTTATAATACGGGCCTATACCTGACATGCATCATTGCATGTGCATATTTACACACACCTGCTAAAAGAGCTATGATCAATAGGTCATTGCTAGAGGCGAATGGAAAACGGGTATTTTTTTCAGATTATTAACAATTAATCGACTCATTGGTTTCTGTTACAATATTGATGTTGGCATTCATGCTTGTAATATATACACTATTGATTAACTAATTACCTGTGCAGATTTATCACTTTTTGTTGCAGCATGGCAGCTAGTCAAGTGTTGCTCCCACATCAACATTGCTATTTTATTCCCGCAATTGATACACTCAACTTTTTGAACATTGGCAGTCGAATTTAGGTCAGTTTCACTCTGTCATGATAAATATTGTAATTAAAAATAGCAGGAGGGATAATTGTATTTGGTGGTATACCTGGGAGGTAAATAGTGCTTTTCAAGCAATTTGATTGGTTCCTCTAGCTCTGAATATCCTTCACTATTGGGTGATACCAGAAAATATCTGCACTCCCCCCACGGAGGAAATACCAAATGGACCACCTCCCCTCTTAGGACATCCTAGAACAATTATAGTTAATGTGAAGTTATTTATACACCCTCCCCCTCTGGACAGCAAAAATTTCCTCCGTGGGAGGGGTGTGGATCTTTTCTGGAATGACCCATTCACATCAACAATATATGTAATATTAATCTTCATAAAGCGCTGCCTGGGAGGGGGGGGGGGGGGGCTTGAAAAGATAGGGGTCTGCTAAAAGTTGGTGGGTGGGGGGGCCTTAAAAGAGGTTTGGGGATGTTAGGGTCTCCCCTTGATAAGTAAAATTGTCTGGGTTAGATAGAGTAAAACAACCTGGCATTGACAAAATAAAATAACAAAGTAGGGCACAGCCAGGGCGCATTGCACCTTATGGGTTAAAACATAACCTCCTGGTGGAGTGCAGAGCTGCCAAGTCTCACGGTTTGGCCATTAGTCTCCAGGTCCTGGCGCTGACCTCCTGGTCTCACGGGTTGACTTTAAAATCTCACGGTTTATGAATTCCAAAGTTGGTTAGACTGAATAAACTCAAAAATTCTGAAATTTTACATTTTACCGTACCCAACTAACCTTAGTAATCACTGAATACGTATACACTATCAAAAACACACCACCAAATGCGGCAATTATTTTTAGTTTGATATATGAATTGAAAAAAATATACGCTCAGAAAGCAGAAAAACGTATTTCTGAGAACCCAAATTTCAAAATTTTCTGGGGGAGGATGCCCATGGACCCCACCTCAACTGGTGTTTGGTCCAGTGTATTAGTAACCTCCAGGTTTTTAGTCCTCTCAACTTGGCAGCTCTGGGAGTGGCAAAGGTAAAAGGGTTTATAATTAGCAAGCAGGATCTCGCCTAGGATGGCCAGAATACTATTTAAATATGTAAATAGCAAATTTCAGGTTTATAACATGCAAGTTTAATGCACTTGTCAATGGGAAGTTGGGAACCTCCCCACCTGCCTGGGAAAACAGGTAGCATAGAGGGATTTTGTATGGGGATGTGATCGTTTTTCACGTTGGGGGGGGTGTACATTTTAGCAAGGCTTCCCTGGAAAACTGATACCCATCCATGCCAGTGTGTGAGTCAAAGGCCAAAATGGCAACAGTCGAAGGTAAGGAATACGAGATTTGAATATGTAAATGAGTTTCACACTTGTCTCTTGACTCTTTGTAGTAGTATTAAAATCAGGCAATCTTATTCTGTCACAGGTAAAACACTGCATCAAACACTGTTTCCTAATCAAACACTATTTGATGTTTTGAGATTTGTCTTCTATATAAAATACAGTACCATTAAAAAGTGTTTAAACCTTGTACTGTACATGTATATTGATCTCAAAGAGCAAAATATAAATTAAAAAAGACAAAGAAACGTTCCAACCGACTTTAGTAGGGTTTTATAGGGGTTTAGACAGGCCTCAATAATATCTTTTTGTGTCTGCTAACAGACTTTAAGTGCCTGCAATTGTGCCTTTTCAAGTTTTAATAATTAGCTAATTTGTGCCTGCACAAATTGAAATTTGACCTTTGTGTCTGAGAGCGCTGCTCGCATGCTTGTGCACTTTAATGAGGCCTGGGTTTAGACTAAATATCTGTGCCCATGTAGTGGTGCATTTTCACCAGATATTTTTCATCAAAAGTCTAATGCCCTATGTTTCCCAGGGTGGGGGTTCCCATTGACCAATGTATTGATATAAAGAAACTTACCACGACACCTACACTTGTATCAAGATCCCGTTGAAGTGGCCTGATGTAGGCTAGTGCCTGGCCTAGACCAGAAGCATCCCTCAAGAAAGGAACAGAATATCCAGTTGGGGGTGGTGAAATAACAGAGAGAGTGCTGCCATTACCTCCAGTGCCTGTCCGTAGAATTTGAAATCCTCCTCCATCTGCCAACTTAGGATATTCTTCAAATAATTTTTCTTCTAACTTGGAATAGTTTGCCTTCGAAGAAAAACATATTTTCCTTCTACCAAGACCACAATTTTGTAAGGCAACTTTATCTGATCTGGAAGGCACACGGTTTTGGGTACGTTTATTTAGACAAAAAAATTCGTGTGTCCACGTTTCTTTAGCAGGAAAATACGGCCTATACGAAGTTTTAGGTCGTTGTGCACGTTGATACGCCGATGCCTGTGACACAGTGGCTCGTGCATACGGCGAGAATATCGTTCTCAAATTTTGCAGAACTGATTGCGTGCCATGTAAAGACGATGTCGATGTCGGTGTGAGACGTGCATTCGACGGATTTATAGAGGGCTGTCCGGCTGTACTTGTCTCTTGACGAGGACTGCTTGTTGACGCGGGGGACGAAAGCAACAGCGTTGCCTCTTGCAGTAATTGTATAGCTCGACAGGAATTGTTTTCTTCACTGTTGCTAGCGTTTTGGGCACGATCTCCGTTAGTCGTATTGTTCGCCATCATCGACGAAAAAGTGCGAGCACATGTTATCACTAAATAAGCAGAGCCTTCGTTCCTTGTGGTATGCCTAAATTACCGAACATTCTCCGAACATTCTCCGAACAGTTTGCCGAACATAATTTGATCAGCATGTTATTCGAATTCGAATTCCAATTTCCAATCATGTTATTCGAAATCAAATTATGTTATTCGAATTGAAATTATGTTATTCGAAATCAAATTACGTTATTCGAATTGAAATTATGTTATTCGAAATCAAATTATGTTATTCGAATTGAAATTATGTTATTCGAAGTCTAGTCATGTTATTCGAAATCAAATTATGTTATTCGAATTCCAATCATGTTATTCGAATTCGACGTATGTTATTCGATTTAAACAAACATAAAATGGGTGCAAGCATAATATAATTTGTATTCTAATTATGACCCTAATAACCCTTCATAGTATACATATACGACACATTATATCAAGCTACAATCATTGACATAATGCTTGAAACAAAGCTAACATGAAATGGTTTCATGTTCCCCCTTCCCCCCACTTCAATGTTGTGGACCTCAAAACGTTTGCAATTTGCACTCAGTCACCTGCCATTACATTTAAATGTTCAGAGTATCAACATTGAAAAGGGGGGATGGGGGGATAGCAATTCATGCAAAAAAGAGGCCTAGCAATTAACATGGCATGATTCACTCAAGTCGTTTCAACTAATTTTGTCAATGATTGTCTGAATTTACGTTAATAATTCTCCGTACATTTTTCGTTGCAGAGAAACGGCATATTTTACCCACGACTGCGCAAAGTGATCTCACATACATTTAACATATATTGATCGCTAACAACACACGATAATTTTAAAGGTTAATTACATGACGTCACCATGACGTCCTAATGTTAATTGTCACTACGCGAAATCAGGTTCAAAATTATTGTCGGTTTAAAACCTGCGCACGCTCTCTGTATTTCCATGATGAATTTATAATTCTGACACAAAACCGACACGTAAAATTAAAATCTGCCGATAACTTTATTGCAGACCTATCATGAAGGATAATGTATACCCTGCACTTGCGCAAATCATTAAAATATTTGACCATTCATGCTGATATAAAGAGAAAAGTCGGGAAGAAATTGTCTTAAGTTAATGCCCAAAAGAACAGAACAAATTGTTTGCAGCAAGGGGGAAAAAATTCTTTCACTAGTTGCATTCATTAAAAACTTGTCAATAGAATAATTACCCAAGGCTTCGAATTCATCTCAAGTTACAACTGGCACCCGTGTTATAAAAGAGCTCATATGTCAAGGAACATAAATAAACAATGAATCGAGGAGTTCAGCTCGATTTCAACAAAAATAATCGATACCCAAACATTTCTCCTTATACTTTTATCATTACAAATAGTTGACAAATAGTTGACAACACATATATACTTCTAAGATATCATTGCACTTTGCTGTGTACGAGACCGCTAAAATTAAGCTCAGTTTACCACACTTTACCACAAACTTCGCATAATATTCAGTGCAATTTCAACTGAAATATTCGTTACACAAAGATGTTTTTAAACTTTAGCTCTATTTAAGCATTAAGTGGACATAATTGTTGCATTTGATCACACTTTACCATATACTTACACTAAAATTTAGTACACTTTACCACACTTTACCACAATCTGCATATATAAAAGAATCATAATCTAATTTATTAACATAAGCATGGTAAAGTGTGGTAAAGTGTGGTAAAGTGTGGTAAAGTGTGGCAAAATACAGAATTGATATGGTAAACTGAATTCATTTAAAACGATGTAGCTAAGAAATTACTATAAACAGTTCATTTCACTCGAAATAATTCTATAACACTATTTATTTGTCCAATATAGGGAATGCTAAGCAGCAAGGCGCCATGTTGCGATAGACCCCCTGGGAGATTTGTTCAAAAAACAAGACATGTTGGGCTCATTTCTCCAGTTGAACATAATGATATACGATCGATTGCAGAAACCGCCTAAATTCCATGTTATTCCTGATGTTAAATTTTATTTACGAATAATTCCTGTTATGCTGCCACACTAATTCCACTATGTTCTTTCGCGAAAAATGATCATTCAAAGTAATTGAGCAACCAGCGGCACATGAGCCACTCGACTTCGCCACGGTTCTATAGAAATTCAATAGGACGAGAGTTCTTTTATCAAACTACTAATCTTTTTCTAAATGACTTGGTAATTTCTTAACTAGAGTGGCTTCTTCGACTTGTTTTGTCACATAGGTCATTATGCCTGTGAGCCGTGGCATACGCAACTTCTTTTAAATGGCTACAACTGTAATTAATCGCTTGCTCATCGCATAAAACTTTAACTTCAAATGCTTACAAAAAAATTATTGTAATCCCGTTCGACAATATAATATGCATATAAACTAACCACATATTCTTTAGCATATTTTAAAACATTAATGGTCAATCCATCAGAGAAAATGGATTTTTATGAATTAAATCTGTTGCGTTTGCGTACAATTTGTTCTCAGACAATCATTGACATAATGCTTGAAACAAAGCTAACATGAAATGGTTTCATGTTCCCCCTTCCCCCCACTTCAATGTTGTGGACCTCAAAACGTTTGCAATTTGCACTCAGTCACCTGCCATTACATTTAAATGTTCAGAGTATCAACATTGAAAAGGGGGGATGGGGGGATAGCAATTCATGCAAAAAAGAGGCCTAGCAATTAACATGGCATGATTCACTCAAGTCGTTTCAACTAATTTTGTCAATGATTGTAGCTCATCCACATACTCACAAATCATGAACAGTATAACATGCTGGTTATAAAAATGCTGACAGTAACTACTTACCATTTGTATTGAACATTGTTGCAAGTTTTATCCATGCGTTGGTCTTGCAATTGCGATCCTTGTAGGATACAGCAGAAGTATTCCACAAACAGGGAAGCATTCTTAATTCTTCTATAAATATTTCCGTATCATATTCTTTTGTCTCTTCAAAACTTGGATCTGTATCCGAAACACAACTTTCTTGCTCGTCAGCTTGCAATTCCTCCGATGGCGGGACCAAAATTTGCTCTGGTTCAGCTACTTCGGCATCTATATTAGGCATTACAAACCTACCCGCAAGTTGTTGCTGCTGAATTTGTTCAAGTATAAAAGCAGTAAGATCAACGCCAGTGTTCCCTGCCGCCATGTTTTGTCTTTTTTATTTTAGCTGAAATGGTGTACAAATTTCTGGATTTTGATTGGCTCTCTGGTTTGTTCGACATGGCGAACAAGAAAAAAGTCGGAAACATTTTAACTCCCTTTCGACGTCGATAACATCGTTGGCGAAAAATATTTCAAAGTACTGCGCATGCTCACAATCACACTTTTTCGAAAAATGTCGAGTCGGTCGACAAATGTCGCCTAGTGGAAAACCGCCTTTAAGAAAATGTCGCTTCGCGCGACATTTTTCGCGTAGTGGAAAACCGCCTTTAAGCCCGTTCTCACTAGGCGAATTTGTTCGCGCGAAGCGAATTCTCCGGCAATATGATTGGCAAGTAAGAAAATTGGCGCGAAAACTAGCAGCACTAACCAATTACATTGCATGAACGGGTATTTCGATTCGATTCGCGTGAACAAATTCGCCTAGTGGAGAACGGGCTTTAAGGCGGTTTTCCACTAGGCGACATTTGTCGACCGACTCGACATTTTTTTTTTGTCTTGGCTAATTAGTTCCACTCGAGAGCTTGCGAGACAAAAGAAAATGTCGCTTCGCGCGACATTTTTCGCCTAGTGGAAAACCGCCTTAATTCTATAGGTTATACGACGAATTATCATCGCGTCGAATTAAATGTTTCGCTGCTGTCTGTGACAGTTTGGTGCCATGTTTTTCAGGCTCCACGAGTAAACGTAAAAACAATGAAATTCGACGTTTAACTCGACCTCTCATTTACGTCGCATTACCGACGAAGTTAATTCGAATTAAATTCGTCTATTGTGCGACGTTCAGTGCCGGCCTTAATTAATGTTTTGAAAAAATGGGAAAAGTTTATATTAGAACTTTATAGTGGCTTGGTCTGATCCACTGACCTCTAGATCTGATCCATGGTCTAATGACGACTTTAGAATTAAATTTCATCTTTTTTGTCTTGTCTTGTTTTATTTTTGTCAAAATCAGGCGAGCAGATCAATCATCAGCCGACTGTTATTTGTTGGCAGCTATTTGCAGGTGACGCAGCGGTCCCTCAACCAATTAAAAGGAAGATAAAAATAAATCGAATAATAATTTACAGTATTCGACGGAAACGACGTCACAGCCGTTCAATAATTTACAATATGGTGTATGAAATTAAATTATTAAGCCTAGTTTACACGAGCAATTTTTCCTTGACAAGTCTCTTTGCTGAAAAGCTGGTTGGCATACCAGCCAATACACACGGGCAAATAAAACTTGTCAAGTTGAAAATTGCCAAATTGGAAACGTCTGCACGCGGGCTTTTCGCGAAAAGAAGGAAAATCGGGCGTCTCGCAGGCCACATGTTCAAGCCAAGCACAACGCAATCAAAATGGCCGCGAAGGGGAAAATGGCGGCGAAGGAGAAACACGCATATGGTCGAAGTGAAGAGAACCCTGCTAGGCCAAATACTGACATATCTAAGTTAACTTTACGAGATTCGTCTGGACAATTCAATAATGATTTACTTGAACAATATATTTTATTGGAGATCTATACGAATAAGGAGAAATTTGATATTAATGCGAAGGAACCAGGAATTGGTTTCACACCGTTACATTGGGCTGTATCATGCGCTAATATTCAGGGAACGAAGGTTCTCGTAAAACACGGTGCTGATGTTCATGTTAGAGATTGCATGGGCTTTACTCCATTGTTTTATTGTACATGTCAGTTTCCTAATGTTGAAATGGCATCTTATTTGATTGCGAAATGCAATGCAAGGGTCGATGATAGAAGCGATACTGGTGGGACTTGTTTACAAGGCGCTGCATTTAAAGGTAGGTCAAACATTTCTAACATTTCTTAAAGTTAATTTTAGTTAAATTAAACAGAGTAATAGTGTTATAATAGTTAAAATAAGAAGTTTAAGTTTACTTCCTGTTTCTGGGTATTTGTACAGTCGTTGTTTAAATTATGTATGAGATCAGTAAAATACTCCATAATTCAATAATTTAATTTAATAATATTCTTAATTCTATTTTAAAGTGATTAAGCCCTGGTTTCATTTATTTCAATTTATCAGTTGACTATCCACCAATGCAGGTTTCTGACAGTTTGTGCCCCTCCCTGCTTGGTGGTGGTTCCCAGTTCCTTCCATGTCTCCTGTGCATCCTGTTTTGAATTCACACCCTTTTGTGTTCTGCTTTCCCCTGGCTGTATGTGATCTTTTGCCTCCCCCCCCCCCCCCCCCTTTATGCCTTTCACCTAATATGACTTGCTTTTCTTCACCCAGTCACCATCTTTCAACAACATGGCCCAGCTGATTTGGCTAAAAAAATGTAAAAGGCCAGGAGGAGGCAATTATTAACCCTTTCACTCCCAATTTTTGGTAATAATTTTATGTCCTAAATAACCCAGGTACTTCATGAAAGCCTGACCCCAACACACACCCCAATCCTAACCAATAAATTTGTGAATATAGGACATGGATTTATAACCCAATTTTCCAGGAGCTCTCCCATTCACAAGTAAAATCATCTGGCATTAAGCCCTAATCAACGAGAATGCAAGTCATTACAAGTTAGCTTGTGTCTTGTTTGATCACCAGCTTGTGGTGACTTGCATTAGCTTGCAACTAATTTGGTGTTGTTCAAATTTCATTGCAAATTTTCTTCAACTTGCGAGGGGTTACAAAACGTTTGAACACAAATCGATGCAAGTCTTGTTGCCATCAAAACTACCATGAGAGCTAGTGAAAAAGCATGGGAACTAGTGGAAATGCAGAACTTGCAATGACTTGTGCTGATGTTTGTTTGGTGGCATCACAAGTCATTGTAAGCTAACTTGTGATGACTTGTGTTCTCGTTTGATTAGGGCTTTAGACAGTAAAATAATAAAGTATGGAAAATTCTGTATTTGGGAGTGAAATGTTTAAAGGGAATTCTCAGTTTTCCACAGATGAGGTATACATGAAGTGTCTAGGGGTAGAAACTAATATAGTCCGTAGTTTGATAGTAGATGTACATGGCATTGACAATTGTTGTACAACAACATCAGAGATACTTGTTAGTTGTTTGCTCTACAAGCTGTGTTAGTAATACTCAGAAAAACTCTAAGCGGGACTCTGAGTATTACTAACTAACGCAGCTTGTACAGCAAACAACTGACAATTATTACTAACATCAAGCTGCAATTTGTGAAACTAACTAACATCAGAGATCTTTATAAACTTTTTCAGGGAACACCGACATTGTTCGATGTCTGTTAAAGTTTGGAGCTGACCCAAAGACCTGCAACAAGGAGGGTACAACAGCATTTGATTTTGCAAGAGGACATCAAGATATTTTGGATTTACTTCACAAAGCTAACTCAAAAAGCGATTCTTCTAAAGATAAGAAACAAAGACCATGTGCAAACTGTGGTAAATAAATACTCTTACTAAAGCCTGCTTTCTGTAAGATCATCTTGATCACTCCAATCGCCCTGATCACCTGAAGCCATCCAATCAGATTGGGTGATTCTAAATAAATCTCGTCTGATTGAAAAGATTTGGGCAACCGGGACAATTGTATGAAAACCAGTCTTAATCTGACAAGTGTTTTGAACAGCGTGTTTCATGGTGCAGTTTTTCATGCTAAAATTTGATCTTGATTCAAGTTTATTTTTTATCAATACATGTATAATATTATTCTTGACTTACTTATACATATAAATTATTTCAGGGAAAAGTGACGGACTAAAGCGATGTGCCAGATGTCAAGTAACGTACTACTGCAGTAAGGAATGCCAAAGCAAGCACTGGAAACAAGGCAATCATAGATCTGTATGTGAAGAAGGTGTTATTGCTGAACCTGGAAGACATTCTGGCTACCATGTAACATTAATGAATCTTCTAGGAGCACAAAAACCAGCAGTTGCTGTATTTGGTGGTGACACTAGTCAAAGAAAAGACCTGCCTGCAGCAAAGAGATTTGTAGTTAAAGTTCAACGGCCAATACCATCTTCTGGCCAGAACAATATCCAAAATGATTTGATGGTCTACAATGTAGATAGGTCAGTTGATTTGTTCATCAAAGAAGAGACCACAGGTTATGATAGAGTTGTAAAGAAGATTACAAATGAAGGAATTAAGGGGCTCAAGGCATACTTCTGGGCTGAACGAGTTCCAGGAAAAGATAAACTAGTGAAAGTCTTTCCTGGGAAGTTTGCTCCACCTCAAGAGTGGTAGTTTTGAATAGTTTTGTCTGTGTTGTACTCTTTGTTCATTTAATATTCATATCTGCTCTAGCTATAAGTCTTGGAGTTCTTGATTACATGATAAGAGTAGTTTAAGTTAACTGCTTGTACGGTACTGTCCTTTGCACCTATGTGGAAACATCATCCGTTAAAACATGTTCAAAAGTTAACTGTTTTGAAATTGACACTGTGGATTGGCAAGACGTGATTGGCTAAGAGCACAAACATGTACAGTGTCAGTATGTATTGAAGGAAAGCATATGTTTCCATCGAAAACTTTTATGTTTGATGTAATATATCATACACGAGGAGGAGTGTTTCATCAGGATATCCAAACACAGAGACATTTGTTGAAAACTGAGGCAAAGCCGAGGTTTTTGAACAAACTCCGTAGTGTTTGGATATCCTGATGAAACACTCCTCCGAGTGTATGATATAGCATCTCAAACAAATCAGTATTTTAAGAGAAAATCAGGGTAAAAGTTTGCTTAATTTATGTAATATCTTCCTCCGATATCCAAACCACTGACACGGTACTGATTTCCTTTGTGTTTTCCTCATGAATTATTAATGAGTTTGAGATGTTGAAATAGAACGTGTTTTGATGGGTGGTATTTTGCAAGCAACTGTAATTAAATGTACTGAACATCAAATGTATAAATCAACCCACACTGCACTGAGTATATCAACTATGGTTATATAAAGAAGTGTATTAATGTCCACTTCACCTTTTTCTGTCATCTCTTTAATAATCGTGACTGAAATGACCATTGGTCTGTACGTACTATAGCTCTGTTGAAATAGATTACTGTACATGTATTAGAAATTTGTTGTTCATCGTATGATTATGTACTTTGTTGGAAATGTGGTAATCGTTTTTGTTTTCAATTAAAAATAAAATACTGACAATTGTGAAAGTTTCTTGGCGAAATCATAAATTTATATAGGTATGGCCAAACACTCCCGTCCCTCCCCTCCCAAGGTTTGCACGGCCATCTGTTCTTTGGCGACTTTCAATCTTTCAATCTCTCGACTCTCATCTCTTCTCTTCTCAAGTCAACTGATATTCATTTGATCTTTTACATCCCAACTGAAATTATGTTATCTCGTGTCACTGTTATTCGATGTTGCTACCTCGTCGCATTTTTGGTGAGATGAAATTTCTAACATCTGTTTTGTTGCTAAGTTGTATGATGTGCACGAGGCGTTAAATCTCAACTCACTATTTGTATAAATTTTATATCATCAGGATTTATTTGCAGTTGGAATGTTTTATCCACTGTTTAATCGTCGAGGCCGTCATCTTGGTGCTTCTCCCTCCGTCCTTGGATTAATAGGTAAGGTAGATAATCTCATTCTCAAAGATATAATTGCAACAATCCCAGTTCTTCCATGTTTGTTAATTTGTTACATTTTTCACATGCCTCGGTTTCATTTGTTCTTTTAGGGGAATATATTCAATAGCCCCTGGCAAAACAATAGATAAATATTCCCCTGCTAATATTCCCCTGCTAATATTCCCCTCTAATATTCCCCTCTAAGGTTCTAATATTCCCCTCTACCATTCCTCACTATAATATTCTCCTCTAATCTTCCCATCTAATACCCCCCGCAGGCCCGCACCACTCCTTATCTTATGAAATCCTGTCAGCCTCACCATGTGAAAATAAGTACGTTATTTTGAGGCCCCTTGGGGATGTGTTTATTCACCTTGGGCTTCACCCTCGGTGAATAAATCACATATCCCCTCATGGCCTCAAAATAACCTATATAGTCAATGCGGGGAAAACGCACGCATTTTCAGAAAACTTTTGTTTTCTTCGCGAAATACTAACCTAGCTCAAAGTTAGATGTTTATTACCATAGCTTACCTTAATGTCTTTGATATACATAATGAAATTTAATTCCTTATCAATTGTATATCGAATACAAACAAAAAATGTTTGCGTAACTTTTACCCTCCAAATCGGGGGGGAAATACACACCTGGTGGGGAAAAATTACGCACTTAAATTTTGCGCGTTTTCACGCTATGAACACAAGACTTTGTACTTTATATTAACATTTTAATCTCTCACAATAGGCAAATGTAGAAGATTTTAACACGCAATGAAACAGGAACGTCTGCCGGCCTTTGGTAATACAACAAGGATGTGGCCATCAATAATTTATGTAATCTTATTATAAAACTTTCTACAAGGATCGAAGTTAAAAGAAAGTTCGTTCATGCATGTCTATTGTCAACTATTTTAAGGTTGAAGCCAGTGCTTCTCTGTTAAGTTTGACCACTCTTTCAAATTTTTCTTTCAACTTGGAGTTTGCTGCCCGATTTTAGCGGAATGACCTCAAGTGGACCATCAATAATATCGTGAATAGAAAATATACTAATATCGCGCTCCAAATGATCGGGAATAGACAACAGTACTGTGCCTGTTCCAATATGTGGTTTAAGCAGTTGAATTTGATGCCACTGACAGGGCCATCGACATCATGAAGAAAGCGACGGGTTGCCTTACCAACATATAGATGGCCTTTCTTTCTGCCATTGTAAATAATGCCATACCACTGTTGGACCACAGATTCTTCTGACACTGGAGGGCTTAGTTTTTTCCATAACCCTTTCAATGCTCCTTCGTCATCTATGGCTGCCATTTCCCGCTCCTCCGGTGCTGATTCGTTGCTCTTTTCTTTCTCTGAATCATCCCATGAAATTGTGTAATTTTTACGCGCTCAAAAATGGATACGAAGGGGAAAAGTTACGCACACATCATAGTGTTACTTGCGCAAGGTTCTTTGAAACCAAAGCTAAGTAGGTTAAAGGTCATGCCACAATACCATCAAAACATGCCAGAATTGTCTACAGCTTCCCACTGGGCTGGCAAAATGAGAAAGTTTAGTCATTGTCTTTGAAACTTGATATCCGGTCAAAAGCGGTAGTCGACGAAAGCGTTTAAAATGCAAGCAGATAATTGTGCTGTATGTAGGAGTTTACTGCTTAGAAATATGAAGAAAAGGTTAAACTATTCTATGAAACACTTTAGAAAGTCTCCCACAACATAGTTAGCACAAAATTAACTGCGTAAGTTTTCCCCGCCAACCTTGAGTGTGAAAGTTTTCCCTGTGTTGACTATACTTATTTCACTAATTATTACATTCGATTTGAAATATATATAATTTTTTTACATTCAGGCTCAATATATGGCGGATTGCAGTTTTTCTCAAGTCCTTACATGGTCAGTACATGTCGATATGATTCTATATTTTTTGATATTATATAAACTTAAAATGAATAAGCCTACTTTTGAAAAGATAATTTTCATCATTTCTTTCTGTGTATATACATTAAATTTAGATACGTTGATGTACAATTTGTAACACGTACAACTTTTTTTTCTATTTTTACAGGGAAAAGCCAGTGACACCTGGGGTCGTAAGCCAATACTTTTGCTTAGTTTTCTGGGCTGTATTGCTGGGTATCTTACAATGGGAGTAACAGATACAATCTTCTTTTTTGCTCTGGCTAGGTTGCCAGCAGGTACAGTACTGCTTGTATTCTAAATAATGTACAGAAATTAGCAAAGTATAATGGATAAAATACATCAATTCCTTTTTTTTTCAGGTATCCTTAAACATAGTCAGTCATCAGCAAGAGCTTATTTATCAGACATCACTCTTCCCGAGGAGCGAGCTGGCATGATGGGAACCTTCAATGCTCTTGGTAGCATGGGGTTTATTGTTGGCCCAGTAATAGGTGGTATTGTCGCTGTACAAGACAATGGCTTTTTTAAAGTTTCTCTCTTAACCTGCACAGTTTATCTGGGTGCTTTTCTCTTTGTCTGGTTTGTCTTTGATAACAGTATAGTGAAAAAAATAGAAGTAAGTTCTGCTGTCAAAGAATCCCAAGAAACACATGAAATTATTGATAAAAGCAATAGGAATACACCAGTGGCTGAACCAGACAAAGACCATGATGACTTAAAGAAACGTAAAGCTTCAGATGTGATAAGCACGAAGAAAGATACCAATGATAATACAAAGGAAGAACAACCTGGAATATCACGATTCTTCAGCTTCCTAAAAATTAAGTCAGTTCAAAATGTTATGGACCTTTTCCTGATCAGATTTGTGATAGCCTTAGGAATGATGACGTATCGTAGTAACTACACAGCAATGTTGGATTACCGTTATGGAGTAGATGCCAAGACGGCAGGATATATCATTTCTTTCGGCAGCATCATTGGAGCGTTATCTGGCATGTCTGTGGGCACAATCTACAACTATTTTGGAAGTGATGCAAAAATGATGTTTTCAGCTGGTCTATTGATGGTCACTGGTCTGTTTGGCATTGCTATATCTCCAAGTATTCATGGCATTCTCATTTGTGTTGTCCCTCTCTCCTTGGCAACTGCATTAATGAGAGTCAATTCTCATAATTTGACACTAAAACGTTGCCGAGCAGATGAGAAAGGAGCTGTGATGGGTGTTGGAAATTCCTTGATATCTATTGCGAGAATGCTGTCACCTGCAATTGCTGGATTTGCCCAAGAGATCAGCATTGTTGGTCCTTGCTGGATTTCTGTGGTTATTACAATGATTGGGGTTGGCCTCATGGTTGCATTCCCTCTGGACAAGCCAATAACAGACAAGACAAAGAAAAAGGACTGATAAAATATACTAAATTTCTGTTCATTTATTGTATATTATTTATTACATGTATGCACTTCATGACTTTGAATGTGTCCTGTTAACTCCATGCTTGTACTACTTCACTGAAAAACTTTTCTCTGTGTAGATATATTTGTTTTTATTCTCAAGTGTTGTTGAAGTGATCACTGTCTCAATGAAATTGGAGAGTATACATTGATTCTTTCATCCCAAGAGCAGTCTGCAATCTAAGAAAAATATTACAATGGAGTCAAAATTATTGAGAACAGTGCACACAGTTTAATACAATAAAATCTTTTCTGTATTCTTTTCCCACCTGTGATGGTTGGTGAAGGTTAAAATCCAAGCCAACGACAAACTCAGTATGGTGTTGAATAGTTTCTTGAGGACAACTGCTTTTCAAATAGTCCCATGTTCTACAAACCAGAAGTCAAACATGCTGTTGCATAATTGGGGAAATTTTTGATATTTTAGTTACTGGCTAATTGGTTGGTCAAACAGTGAATTTGAAGAAAAAATGTGTACTTTTTAGGCAATTAATTTTATAGTTCTTACATACCTGACAGTCATATCATAAGAGGTGGAAGCAAGTTCACTTTGTTTATGAGGAGAGCACTACAAAGATATTAACTTTTCATTTAGCTTTTTAACCACACTGATTTCCCATTCCATCAAATATCTGTTTTCAATGGTGTGTTTCTTTCTTTTTCTTAAACAACTATTTTAAAGCACGTTCGTAAGACTCTAAATCTTTTACATACCTTCACTCTTTTAACAGCATATTGATGACCATTCAAAATATACCTTGGTTGTTGTGTGTTTCGAATATCCCACACCCTTTTAATACAGAAATCAATGAGGGTGAAATTATTCATACTAACCAGTATAACTAAAATTAACATTGACAGATTAAATAATCAATCAAATCAAATCA
Source organism: Corallium rubrum (assembly GCA_964035015.1). Lineage (NCBI taxonomy): Eukaryota > Metazoa > Cnidaria > Anthozoa > Scleralcyonacea > Coralliidae > Corallium > Corallium rubrum. Next base: position 906,947 of record OZ036009.1, read on the forward strand.
AATCTTTATTTCACACTATTTTGTTATAGTAAAAGAAAGTTTTTAAAATATAATAAAAAGTATCTATTTCAAAATTACATGTTTGATATTTGAATAATGTGTGTGCGGTGGTTAAAGGAGCAGAAGCTTTCGTGTTAACCACCGCCACAGGAAAATTACGCGTAAGACAATATACATGTAATAGATAATAATAGATCTTGCATAAAGTTATTAAAATTTTAAGTTATAGAGAAGTAATTTGAGTTTATAATATGACAGGTTTGACTATTCAACAGAATATTATTGTTGAGATTTGAAAATATGTAATTTACATTGCTTTTTAAATTGTAAGGGACTCACAGTCTTAAGTTCAATAGGAACTGTTTCCCAAATAATTCTTACCTTATTTGATTGTTGGTGGAGCCAGAAACAAGGATATGCTAAACGAAATATGCATTGTATTGGTAGTTTTAGTAATTGAAAGTTAATGTTCATTGAATAATAATCATATTGTCAAACTAAGTCATTGACAATTTGTACAATTCTACCTGATCATATTTGGACCAGTCACATGTCAACACTTCCCCGCCATGCCCTGTAATGACTTGTACAGGTCCTGGGGAACTTGTGTTCCAAATCCTGACTGTTTGATCACCTGTGGAGAAAATAACATGATGGTACATTGTGTTTTTTCTGGCTATGATCGAGAGTTTTCTTTTTCTTCTCTCACACCAGCTGTCACATTTTTTTTTCATGAAAAATTATAAAGTACTGGACATCACAACCCTCTCTAAGTCAACATAACAAAAATTAGATTTTCTTTAACATAGTAAATATTGTATATAGTACCTGAAGCAGAGGCAAATGTGTCTGGGATGTGTGGTGACCATTTTGAGCTGTATATGACATTTTCATGACCAGTAAAGGTGGTGATTGAATGATTCAAGCTATCTGGATCCCACTAAGTATAGATAAAAAACATTTTTTTATTCACCATATTGTTCTACTTTCTTGGTGGCATCTCCATTTCTTGGTAAAAATGTTGAAAAGTTAACAGCATACCAATTTGATGGTCTTATCCCATGAACCACTCAGAATTTGGTTGCTACCACGTATCGTACTCCAATCAACACTGTACACCTTTAGAGAAATCATAAAAGGACAAGACTAAAAATTAGAGCTGTGCGAGCAATTTTGAATGATTTTTTAAAATATGTTTCTAACCTCATTCAAGTGCTCTTTGTATACTTTCACAGGAACCTTGTGAAAGAAATTAAAAAATTAATCAATAAATAGGAAGGGAGGACTACTAAAATTACTGATCTAGTACCATCTACTTAAAAATAATTTTTAATACCTTTGATTGTTGGTTGAAGATATCCCATAGCTGAATACTTCCATCTCCACTGGCACTTGCAACGATATTTGGTGTTGTTTCACTCCAAGAACAGTCAAACAATCCTTCCTGCCAGTCCAACCTAGGTAATATATACACTGTAAATTTTGCACTTAATGTCTGATCTTGACTTATGGTTTTCCTAGTTTTTTTTATCTTGGGCTGTTTATTTGAATTATAAGTAACTCACTTATTGAATAGTTGAATGCCACCTTCTTGTTGCTGCTGTTGACAAACATCAAGGATAAACAGTGCTCCATGACCTGTCAAAAACCAAAGAATGTTGAATGGTAGTAAAGGTCTTGATGGTAGTGAAGATTAGCCAAAGATATACTCTCATGATCAGTGAAGGTAGTGAATAGCACATGTACATCCTGGGGAATCTGGTATACAGTGGAAATTCTCAAAACTGACCATATATATAACTAGCTTTAACCACAGAGATATAGAAGTAGGGGAACACATGCCTCCCTAAAATGTGTAGGGGTCCCAAGCTAAGTGGTGTACCATGACTATTCACAGTACTGGTGGTGGTGGTAGGGGAAGTGGAGGTGGTGGTGTTTATGTGTGTGTGTGTGTGTGGGGGGGGGGGGGAGTAGTTTTTTTTGCATAGACTTTTCAAGAGAACAGTGAGTGCATCATGGGTAATGATGAGAAATTTGACTGCTTTGGGAAAAAGGTTCACCCATCAACTATGACATCACCTGCTATCCCATAATGCTGTGAGCATGCGCATGCCAGTCGTTCTGCTTGGTAAGGAGAAAATTGTAAACTGTAACCATGGAAACCACGTGTAACAAACAAGCGTGACATCAAAAATAGCACTTGTTTCAATGGTATCAGAAATAGAACTTTTTAAGACTTTAATTTAGCCTTTTATTCCTCCAACATTGTAATGTTATATTCCCTTTATCATTCTAAATAACTTGTTCTTTTCTCATCAGTTACCAAGTGCTGTTCTTGCAAGATTTTAAAATACTAGTATTTCCTGTGAATGCTGAACTTGCGCATGCCGCCATCTTGTTTCCGTATAATTTTTCGCGCTTGTTTTCTCCCGTCTTTTCTGACCTTATCATATGACCCCTTCCCAAGATGGCTTTCCCCATTTGCTGCATTCAAAAGATTGCACTTTACGAAACGAAATCGGTATGTATTTGCTTGTTATGGACATAAATTATAATAACTACATATTCTAAAATATTGGTTAATTCATTTTATAGCGTTATTATCTTGTGGGGACAAATATTTCGGAGACAAAGTACCGTGTTTTGAAAATTGACAGAACAGTGCCTTATGAACTAGTAATCATTGATGATAAGGTAATTGAATAAGCAAACTAAACTAAAAGGAAATTTGCTTATTGTAGTCAAAACAATACTCTAAATGCAGACATTTTGACTTGGGAAATATGTGTACTCCCTAGTCCCTACCCCCCCTGCAAGTCATGCATGGTGACCCCCCCCGAATTTTGTTTCATTTTGAGGTTGTTCATATGGAAGAAAAGTAAGCCGCAAATAATATAAGCTATGATTTAAATAAGTTCTGAACAAGTTTTGTAAAATGGTCAATTAATTGACATTGTGTAGCTTATATCCAACCTTGCATCCAGTCAACCTTGTACTCAGGGTCTTATCTCCTCTCACCACCCCACCAAAAGGGGAGAAAAGACCCTGGGACATAAAAAAGACATAAATTTGACTGCAGCCTACACACATAAAGACGCACAAGCTGTTACATGCCTGCAAGCAAGTTGTTACAAGGCTGTTCAACAGGCTGTCACTGTCATGTGTTCGCACTGGCTGTCCCAGTCTGTTAACATGTCTGTAACAGGTTGTTGGCAACTTGTAACAAGGCTGATGACTCCAGCAGACTGATGACAAGTTGTTCCAACAACCTGTTACCGCTCTGCACTCAACAAGTCGTTAACAGGTTGATGCTAACAAGGTTGTAGCAGCTTCTTGAATGAACAGCATTGTTACAACTTGTTCCCAGCCTTGTTATAAGCCTGTTGCGAACACATCCTGTTGATAAGCTGAGATTTTTACGTGTATAGTTTAGCTTCTTCCCCTACATGTACATTCTGTACCAGTCCTGTCTGTGCTCCATATGGTCAGTCCCAAGGGTGGTGGAGCAGGGGGACTATAGCCCCCCCCCCAATATTTCTGATTAAGGGGCTCATCCTTCAATATCTCTTAAGTTAGGGCTAAAAATTGCCTAAATGTTCTTGGGAAGGGAATCAAAGTAGACCATATAAAAGATATTCCACCATCACTGGTGAATCCACGACTGTGACTCAGGCATAAAAAAACATGATATACATATCCTACTTCAGTGGCTACACTATAATATGCTGTATTTGTTAAGGTTGAATATGATCAAATACAAATAAAACAATTATTAGCAATGATACATGATGGAAATCGACCTAAAAATCCTAAAGCTTATGATAAAGATTCTACTGGCTTGCACCAAACTGTTTCAGCTTTTGGCATTGTAGGTAGGGACTAGATATATATTTACATGTACTGTAATTTATTTATTATATTACATTAGTACTGTATGTTATTTTACACATTGATCACTAAGTCTGTACTGTACTATACTGTAAGTGTACTGTACTGTACTGTACTGTACTGTACTGTACTGTACTGTACTGTACTGTACTGTACTGTACATGTATATAATTAATTGTTTTAAACATATTAAAAACATTATTATTAAAAACATTGAGTTTTACAGTATTACTGTACCATTATTTATTTAGGTTTTATTAGGTTTTTGGAAGGGTACTATATTATTTTGATTTCTGAAAGGAAAAAGTAAGATTTATTTTATATTATTAATTATATGTTCTATTCTTTTTAAACATTTGCAAGTCTTACTGTATATATATCCTAATAATTGACTTCTGTATTAAATAACCCAAGACCTTCCCATAATTATGCTGAATAAAATCATCTGGTGTTAGCCAAAATAAAATTCTTAAAGTGGCCAATGGACTATAAAGGGTTAAAGAGATTGGACCTCTCCCTGTGCTGAATAAAATCGTCTGGCGTTAGCCAGATAAAGTACTAAAGACTCGTTGTCAGGCTTCAAAGTGTTAAAGAGATAGGTTTTAATACTTTGAGGCCTGGACCTTTTCCCTGTGCTGAATAAAATCATCTGGCGTTAGCCAAAATAAAATTCTTAAAGTGGCCAATGGACTATAAAGGGTTAACTACATGTACTGTAAAGTCCTAATCAAATGACAACACGAGTCGTCGCAAGTTGGCAGTCACAAATTTCTTTGGTGGTCGTTCGAACACCAAATTAACAAAATAAAGGTTTCATGAGTGTTTTAAACAAGTTTTAACTTTGTCACGGTACATAATATTTTTGGGAAATTATTCAGAGCAGCTGGCTCAGACAGCATGACTGCCAACTTGTGATGACTTGTGTTCTTGTTTGATTAGGTCTTAACTCTAGAGGAATTATTCTCAAGGGAAATATCTAGACTATTTATTGATATTTTAAGGGTAGCTCAGATCGGTGGCCACACCATTTATAAGATCATGGATACATGTATGGTACATATTCCAAATGAAACTGTGCGGTCAAAATACCATCATGACAGTGAATCCAAGTAAGCAGAACAATGGTGGAGACATTCCTTCATAACATTAATTGTTGATAATTCAAGAATGTACAGTATAATACAATAACATAATAATTAATTTCTTGATTTTTTGTGTTTAGGTATTTAAAATCTTTTCAGAATGTTGACTTATCCAGTAATTTTTACTTTAGGTATGCATTTGAATTTTACTGTACTTTGTATTTATTTGTAAAATTCTGAGCTTTTGTGATACCGCCATACCGGTATTTGCCCAGCTCAGGCAGGAGTGTGTTGATATTAATTTTTAAAAGCAAAGCTTGCAACGTGTTAAGGCGCATTCTGTTTCTTTATTTTAGTTACACGTATGATTTAACTCAAAACTTGCAGTACAATATGTCTTTAATTGATCGTTCATTTTCTAAACGTCAAAAATGTGAATGTAAATGTCACTTGGACATTAAAGAAGAAAACAAAATTCATGACAGTTCCAAAAATTGTGCAACAGTGCCTTCTGAGATGAACTTTAAACCTGACGATAATTCAACCAGAAGATCTTGTGTAGAAAGTAATACCACTGGTAGTTCACATGGTGGAGGCAATAATACTGGGGAGAACAAGGGACCAAGTCATTGTGTAGAATGTTTGAAGAATCGTGCCCAACAGCATCATTTTGTTTCGAGTTGTGAAAAACCTTGCACCAAGTTTGTGTGGAATAAGCATATGCTGAAAGATGTCACTAATATTGTTCATTCTGATTGGTTGCTGTATATAACTCATGGTTTTATTGGTCAGTGTAGTATCCTTCCTTTGTTGATAGATGGATGACAGACAGACAGACAGACAGACAGACAGACAGACAGACAGACAGGCAGGCAGGCAGGCAGGCAGGCAGGCAGGCAGGCAGGCAGGCAGACAGACAGACAGACAGACAGACAGACAGACAGACAGACAGACAGGCGGACGGACGGACGGACGGACGGACGGACGGACGGACGGACGGACGGACGGACGGACGGACGGACGGACGGACGGACGGACGGACAGACAGACAGACAGACAGACAGACAGTATATCATGAGATGGAGTGAAGGGTGAACTAACAAACATATTAACAGACAAGCTAACCAACCATTGGACTGATTGACTGAAGATTGGAGCAACAGACGAACTTGTGAATATTATAAGTAATATTGGGCATTTCACTCGATTACATAGCGTGTACTAAGGATTTTGGGTGAAGCAAAATTCGAGTGTAGAATATATACATTTTAAGACCAAACCGGGACCAGTTGCGAATAATGCAACTACACAGGCCTTCCTGCAGGAATTGAACCCACGACCTTGCGATTCTAGTGCAATGCTCTGACCACTGAGCCACGGAGGGCGTTGCCGAGAGCTTGATCGCGAGTTCTGTATATATAATAAGGTGGTAATGCCAGGAGAGAATTGGGTATATTATAAATGATATTGAGCATTTCACTCGATTACATAGCGTATACTAAGGATTTTGGGTGAAGGAAAATGCGAGTGTAGAATATATACATTTTAAGACCAAACCCGGACCAGTTGCGAAAAATGCAACTACACAGGCCTTCCGGCAGGAATTGAACCCACGATGTTTAAAGAACAATTTTTTTCTTGTCTTTATGTTTTCATTAACGATACTATACCAGATATTAGTGTATATGGTCGGCCATTATATTTGACTCTAATAGCAAGAAGATCCAATGAATATGCTGGAACAAGGTTCCTAAAGAGAGGTTTAAATGACATGGTACGATGGAGTACTATATATTGTATTTGTAACAATGTTCTTAACATTGCTTTGCCTTGAAAACTGTGATTAGATATAGCTTATATTTGCTAGGGTTTTGTGGCTAATGATGTGGAAACAGAGCAGATTGTTCATGATGCTTCGACATTATCATTTCAAAGTGGTAGTTATACTTCGTTTGTCCAACTTCGGGGTTCAGTTCCTTTGTATTGGTCTCAGGTTTGTATGCTGTGTATTTAGGTTTTGGAGATGTGGACTACAGGTGTAAAATGGTGTGCTGAGGTGTTTGGTGTTGTGTGCTGTACTCATGTGGTGTACTGTGGTGTGGTGTGGTGTGGTGTGGTGTGGTGTGGTGTAATATGATGTAGTGTGTTGTGAGGTATAATTACGTATTATCAAAATTATTGTTGTGCATTTTTAGGATTTGCAACATGGTGTTGTTCCCAAGCCTCAAATTCAAGGTATATGTCTTTTCAATATCTTTTCTTTCCTCTCTCCTTCCGTACTTTCCTTCTTTGTTCCCTCTTTTCATTTCTTCTTTCCTTCCTAATCGTTTTCTCCTCTCTTTCTTTCCTTTCTTTCTTTCCTTTCTTCTTTCCTTTCTTTACATCTTTCATAATTTTTCGTTCCAGTGGATAGATCAGATCCGTATTGCACTGCTGCTTCAGAGCATTTTAACAGTGCTATGCGAAGATTTGGTTCTCCAATTATTGTCTTTAATTTAGTTAAGGTTAGCCCATTAGAAACCTATGTATATTGTATCATTTGACTTATTACAATGTATTGAATGAATATATTATAAAATGTACTGTGCCTTACATCGTATATATATTTTCAAAATGTTTTTCCCCAGAGAAAAGAAAGAAAAACTCATGAACAAATATTGGGTAAAGAGTTTTCCATGATTGTCAACTATCTGAACCAATTTCTGCCACCACAGTTCAACATCAAATATATATGGTTTGATATGGCGAGATATTCCAAAAAGTATGTGTGTTGTATTAATATACAGGACAGTATCTGTAGTTTGTACTTGTGTTAAATATAACTTTATATTCTAAACTTCTACCGAGAGCCTGACTGCCAAAAAATCTACGTATAATATACTGTATTATATATACATTTTAAGACCAAACCGGGACCAGTTGCGAAAAATGCAACTACACAGGCCTTCCGGCAGGAATTGAACCCACGATCTTGCGATTCTAGTGCAATGCTCTGACCGCTGAGCCACGGAAGGCGTTGCCGAGAGCTTGATCGCGAGTTCTGTATATAATAAGGTGGTAATGCCAGGAGAGAATTGGGTATATTATAAGTAATATTGGGCATTTCACTCGATTACATAGAGCATTGCACTAGAATCGCAAGATCGTGGGTTCAGAGCATTGCACTAGAATCGCAAGGTCGTGGGTTCAATTCCTGCCGGAAGGCCTGTGTAGTTGCATTTTTCGCAACTGATCCCGGTTTGGTCTTAAAATGTATATATTCTACACTCGAATTTTCCTTCAGCCAAAATCCTTAGAACATGCTATGTAATCGAGTGAAATGCCCAATATTACTTCTAATATACTGTAGTCCTTTAAGTTATTGAGTACAGTTTGTTTCTACCTGTAGTAAAGACATGAAGGTTGTGGAGAAATTGGAACAATATGCCGAACAGGTGAGTAGTCTTAAAGTGTGAAGAAACTGAAGCATTTGCTCTGATTAATCCTTTCCCTACTCTTGACAAGTAAAATCGTCTGGCGTTAGGCAGAGTAAAATAAAGGACTGGGTGGCTAATCATCCTTACTTGCAGCCAGCGGCTGAATTGCGAAGGACGCAGATCAACGTGGCCGTGTCGAGGCATATCAAAGGCGCTCGGAGCTGCCGTCAATGACGCAGTTCAGACCACGGATCATAGCTAAGATGTTAGCTGTTGATTTTACGGAGAGAGGAAAATCGCAGAACCCTGCGAAAAACCCTCGAAGCACAGGAGAGACCAACTACGTTAATACTGCCGAAACAGAACGTAAGTGGTCTAACGTTTCGAGCGAAGGCCCTTCGTCAGAGAGAAACGTGACAAAGGGCCTTCGCTCAAACGTTAGACCACTCACATTCTCTGTTTCGGCAGTATTAACTTACTATACCATATTTCGATTGTTGTTTCAACACTGCCTACGCAGCACACTACTTTATGGAGACCAACTAAACTCTACTCACATGAAATTCAAGTTCGAGAACGGGGCTATTCCCAGACGGTCACCCATCCAAGTACTAACCCCGTCCAACTGGGCTTAACTACAGCGGTGAGAGGCAGCGCCCTAACAGTACACGCCACTCGTTTTCTCGCGTACTATAGAGTAACCAGAGCAGTGTTAATGATGTATCATTCACTCTAACATGCGTATTAAAGTGTCACTAAGATGAAAAATCGTCAGTCTTTTTTTGATCTAATCATGAAGTACATTTAAAATGAGGAGGAACGGCGTTTGTGGTTTGTAAATATCTCATCTCGTTCAAGAGATATTCACGTTTTTAAAATTTGCAAATTATATGGCTGATGACGTCATTTTCTCCAAACGAGCGAAATGAAAATCGTAAAATTAGGAATATCTCTAGAAATAAAAAATAAAAAGTGCTCAAATTTTGCATGCTTATAGTATTAAATAAAATACGTTTCACTGTGGAACTTTAGTTGATTTCGTGGAAACTGCTGGTTCCTGGCCCCCTCCAATGATAAAATTAAAGTTTCTTATTTATCAGCAATCAAGTAGCGTTTACTCCAGCGAATAAATGTGACGATTAGGGCTTATGTAGGCATTGTAATTCAAACGTTTAAATCTTTCTATTTTTAAACAATGAAGCAAAAATGATGATTCCCTTTTCAAGGTTTAGAGTAACCTGAGAGCATGCGCTTACCATGGCAATCACAAAAGTTCCACAGAGAAGTGTATTTTATTAGATACTTACAAGGTTTAAGCACACTCTATTGTTTATTTCCGGAGATATTCCTTATTTTACGATTTTCATTTCGCTCGTTTGGAGAAAATGACGTCATCAGCCATAAATTTGCATATTTCCAAAACGTGAATATCTCCTGAACGAGATGAGATATTGACAAACCACAAACGCCGTTCACCCTCATTTTAAATGTACTTTATGATAAGATAAAAAAAAGACTGATGATTTTTTCATCATAGTGACACTTTAAACTTCTTGACTTGCTTTTAGATCATTGAATCTACTGGATTCTTTCATAGCGGTCCTGATCTCTACGCTAACGAAATACGACCAGATGAAAGGTTTGACAGTTTTCAATACTGACTTCTACCCCAACTGACGTACTTCGTTCTCTATTTTTACTTCTTAGTTTGCTTGAGATTTGACTGAGATTTTTGTTCTTACCATGTATTTCATCTTGCCTTAGTTGGACTAAAGTTGGTGGTTACCGTAATAACGACACGTTTGGACGAGAGCAGGTAATCAACGAAAAATGTTTCACCAAACACTGACGTTTTCGGTGAACGTCTTTCATTTCTAAATTTCACTCTTAACAAGCTCTTCATCAGATTATCTAGGGTAGCGACTCTGCCATGGTCAATCCTATACATCCATGTAAGTAAATAGACGAATAACCTCCCACAGGAAACGACAAATCGGCGCAGATAGGCTAGCTTGTTTTAAATTGTTTCAGTATATTTTCTTTTTAAGACTGGAGTTCTCCGAGTCAACTGCGTTGATTGTTTGGACCGCACCAACATTGCTCAGTTTGTTGTTGGAAAGCATGTGCTTGGTTTGCAGGTATGTGTATAAAAATAGGTCCGCAAAGCGTTCATGTCGCTATTGCTTATTGCCACATCGCATGTCTCATTGAAAGTTAACAATAATTTATTTTTTTTTCTTTTCTAGCTTTATGCTTTGGGTGTAATTGATAAACCTGTTGTTAATTTTGACTGTGATTCAGTTAGGTGAGATCAATTGTTTTATAACATATAACTAAGTATAGAAAGGAAGGAGGGAAGGAAAGGAAGGAGGGAGGGAGGGAGGGAGGGAGGGAGGGAGGGAGGGAGGGAGGGAGGGAGGGAGGAAGGAAGGAAGGAAGGAGGGAGCGAGGGAGGGAGGGAAGGAAGGAGGGAAGGAAGGAAGGAAGGAAGGAAGGAAGGAAGGAAGGTAGGAAGGAAGGAAGGAAGGAAGGAAGGAAGGAAGGAAGGAAGGAAGGAGTGAGTAGAGTATTGATCCCAATTGACAGGTTCAAGACTTGCAAGTTCTCTCAAACTTTCTCTGTGTTTTGCACCAGCCTCTTTAGCGTGGAATAGAGACCATTTTCCTTCAGACGATTAAGTAGCGTATATCTTTTTGTGTATACTATGTTTACTTATGTTGATTTGAAGGCTTTTAGAAGATCTTTATGAAGATCATGGAGATACATTAGCTGTCCAGTATGGAGGGTCTCAACTTGTTCACAGGTAAGACCCACTGATCTGTATTTAGGGAGCACGGGTGGCCTGTGCTGTTAGCGCGCTGCCTCTCACCAAAAAGTTAAACCCGGTTAGACGGGGTTAGACTTGGATGAGTGACCGCTTGGGAATGACCCCGTTGTCGAGCTTGGAACTAATGTGAGCGGAGTTGTAGTTGATCCCTCCTGTGCTTCGAGGGTTTTTCGCCGGGTTCTCCGGTTTTCCTCCCTTCGTAAAATCAACACCTAACATCTTAGCTGTGATCCGTGGTCCAAACTGTGTCGTTGGTGGCTGCCTGGAGCGCCTTTGATATGCCTTGACACGGCCACGTTGATCTCCGTCCTTCGCAATTCAGCCGATGATTAGCCATCCAGTCCTTTATCCTTTATCTGTCTATAACTGGATTGTGGGTCCAGATGGTTCATGGTTTGGTGTGCTCCGTGGAGTTATGGATACACGCGGAAGGAGAGCACGAAAAAGGCGCATCTCTAAATTTTTGAATAATGACAACTGGACCAATGGGGATACTCTTGCTCGGCATTAAAAGAAAACACTTCAAATATGATTGATAGGTTTATCCAGTATGAATAAAGTTATAAGTAATATTGGGCATTTCACTCGATTACATAGCGTGTTCTAAGGATTTTGGGTGAAGGAAAATTCGAGTGTCGAGGAAAATTCGTCTTTAAATGTATATACTCTACACTCGAATTTTCCTTCACCCAAAATCCTTAGAACACGCTATGTAATCGAGTGAAATGCCCAATATTACTTATAATATACCCAATTCTCTCCTGGCATTACCACCTTATTATATATACAGAACTCGCGATCAAGCTCTCGGCAACGCCCTCCGTGGCTCAGTGGTCAGAGCATTGCACTAGAATCGCAAGGTCGTGAGTTCAATTCCTGCCGGAAGGCCTGTGTAGTTGCATTTTTCGCAACTGGTCCCGGTTTGGTCTTTAAATGTATATATTCTACACTCGAATTTTCCTTCACCCAAAATCCTATGAATAAAGTTATTTGTACTAACTAGTAACACTGAACCAATGAGGGGTGGTCCTTACTGGACTTTTTGGGAAAGCACTTTAGATATGATGATAATGACTCCAGTATGAATAATTTTTGTATTCATTTCTTTTCTAGGATTCGAACTTATTTGAAGACTGCGCCATGGACGTCTCATTCACGTGATATTTATCAAACGCTTTGTCGATATTACAGTGGAGCATTTACTGGTAAGTAATAAACATTGTTATATAGCTAGAGTTTCACTAGATGCAACGATGACTGTCATTGGTTAGTTTGTGGTCACATGACCTTAGCTAAATTTCAATGTCTACCGAGCGGGCAATAATTGAGAACTTATTGCCTGCTCGGTCAATAAGTTTTCAATTGTTGCCCGCTAGAACTTTGAACTCTTCACGGCATCCTATAAACAAAAGCTTGTTTGGAACGAAAAAAAGAATATTTGTATGTCTTTAAAGCATGTCTGAAGATTAACTGGAGAAATGTATTGCTGTTCTTTTGTTCTGAGACTTATATTTGTTTGGTTGAAGTGAAATTACGGAGCCAGGCGAAATGTTTTGGGAAGTCTAATAGCGTTTGTCTTTGGTGTACTTTCCCTTGATAAACGTCGAAATTATTCAGCGAAACTCAAGCTATACAGGGTGTATCAAAAAAAAGGCTACCCTTAGAAAATATAATTAACATTCTTTTCAAATAACCTATTGTATATTGACAGCCCTGGACACCTCTGAAGTCACGGATGCGTAAAAAACAAATGGTCGTATACACCTGGGAAATTACGATAACTTCTAAACGTATGAAGGAGCATAACTGAAATAAAAATGTTAATTATATTCATATCAGTTCGATTAAAAATGGTTCAACTGACCACAGAGCAACGCGTATGTGTCCAGGGCTGTCAATATACAATAGGTTATTTGAAAAGAATGTTAATTATATTTTCTAAGGGTAGCCTTTTTTTTGATACACCCTGTATAACAAAACACTTAATGTCTGATCCCTCGGGAAACAGTTAGTTTTGTTTTCCCTCGAGTCTCGATGTTTCCCTCGACTTCGTCTCGGGAAATATCAAGACTCTCGGGAAAACAAAACTAACTGTTTCCCTCGGGAGCAGACATTAACTGTATATTATTTCATTCCATTTCTATTTCCATTTTATTTTATTTTATTTTATTTCATTGTACCTTTGAAGGTCCAAGAATGAGTACTAAAAATGATCTTAAAAAACGTAAATTGATTGAAAGATATTTTGATAAAATTTGTAATTTTGTTTATGTTTTTAGATTCTGAGAAACAGCAAGCAATTAATTTATTTCTCGGAAAATTTATTCCTGGAGAAAATTGCCTTCCATTGTGGGATCATCCGACTGATTATTACTTCCATCATGTACCAAGTCAGACAGGCACAGCAACTCAGACAAGTAAAAGGTATTTATCAATTATCATCTAACTTTATATCTACGACGCCGAGTATTTTTTAAATAGGACACAACTTACATACAGTAAGTCGAGTCTTACTTGGCTTCGTATAAATAGTTTTAATGTCTTCTTTTTCTAGTTATACAAAATGGTTTGACGATGAAGTGATAGCCTCGTTACCTTTACCTTGCCAAGAAGGTGAGAATTCTTATCTTAAACTCGAAGTTTTTTTTCTTTATAAGTGACCATTTTTTGTTTACATCTGACTTTTTTTTTCTTTCAGTTTCCAATCGTAACAATCTTTCCAAGCCATTCAAGTGTCTAGAGAATATAGAAATTTCGAATCACGAAGAGTCGGTTGATCTATTTCGGGACTTTTATCGTCCTGACGAGTTTTCTGAAATTGATCGTTTGTTTTCTTTCAACCTGCCGTCATCATACAGGTAAGAAACTTGCTGAGTTGAGTGGTGGGGTGTGGAGTTGGGTGTGGTGTGGTGTGGTGTGGTGTGGAGAACAGCGCTGCCAAACGTTTGAGCATGCGTGAATTCGCTAAAGTAAACATTGCAAGAGAAGTGGGAACTAGCCGTGGCGACAACAACCAGACAGTGAAGACTAAGTAAGACTCGACTATTCATTTGTGTTTTAAAAAAGGGTTAAAAAAAATTACGAGAGGGTAAATTCAGAATATGTTACAATATTGACAAGGAAGCCATGTACAAATTACCTACCTTATCTTTTTGGTAGTATACTTATAATTTTAACTTTTGTGTCGGACTCTCGGACCAGTCCAAATATTTCAGTGTTTTCCCGCTCTTTTTTTGAGGACGATCTTGGACGTCGCGCATGCGCTAAACGTTTGGCAGTGGTGTTGGTGTGGAGTGTTGTGTGGGGTGGAGTGGAGAGTTTAGAGTGGAGAGTTTAGAGTGGAGAGTTTAGAGTGGAGAGTTTAGAGTGGAGTGTGAAGTGGAGTGTGGGATGGAGTGTTGGCTGGAGTGGAGAGTGGAGTGGAGAGAAGAGTGGAGTGTGGAGTGGTGTGGGGAGTGGAGTGTGAAGTAGAAAGTGGAGTGGAGTGTGATGTGGTGTGGAGAGTGTGGGGTGGAGTGGAGAGCGCAATGCAGTGGAGTGGAGTGGAGTAGAGTGTGGAGTGGAGAGTAGAGTGGAGTGTGTAATTACTCTTAGAAAATTATTCTAAAATAATATTCTATGGCTCTTTAGGGAATTTAAGCCTGCCACTTTGACTGAACCCAGTCCTTTTGTGGTGCGTGTGGCCGGAGGAGGTTCGGCAACGAATGAACGACGACTTTCTACGAAAACGACTTTACGACGAGCGACGAATCTTGGAAATGAAGAACCAAGTTCAGATTCAGACTCGAGTTCTGTTTCAGATAGTGATGTTTTGTCATGTTGCGGAAATGAATCCTGCTCTACGATTGGTCATCTGACATTTCAGGTGGATATCATTACGTCATCTTCTGCTAGGCTAAGGCAATGAACTCAGTTCTCATAACTGGAACCACGATCAGAAATGGCGGCTGTCGAGGCTCGCGAAATACGAGCTGACCCGTATTAGCTGCGCATGCGTAGAACGAATATCTTGCGTGTAAACGTCATCAATACATGGCCGACAGGAGCGAGGACACCCCAAGCTCAAAGTCAAACATCTCCCCTCAGAATCGTCGCTCGACCATAATTCTTCCACGAGCGCATAGCACGAAGGTTGGGCTTGCCATAGAATACGGTTTGTTGACAACTCGTGGAATTTTCGCGATGTACGAACCCATTACCCTTCTCAAATTCATCAGTTTCAAACGGTTTCAAATCTCCTCAGAACTCACTTGAGCCAGCACGCACGTGGACTGCGAACTGTCCCATGAAAGTGGCCGATTTTCCACGTGATTTCGGATCGTGGCTAGCTCTGGGGCAGAATGTGAAGTCAGCTATATTACGTCGCTTTCAGTCCCCCTACAAACTGTTCTGTACGCGGTCAAAAAGTAGCGCACAGCGTAGGGGACTGAATCTGACGTGATATACGAAAATCCTGACTTCACTTTTGAAGAGCGTGGTAATGATTGAAGTTCGAGTTCCCGATCTGAAGAATGCAGTTCGCTAGACTAGACTAGACTAGACTAGACTAGACTAGACTAGACTAGACTAGACTAGACTAGACGACTAGACTAGACTAGACTAGACTAGACTAGACTAGACTAGACTAGACTAGACTAGGCTAGGCTAGACTAGGCTAGGCTAGGCTAGGCTAGGCTAGGCTAGGCTAGACTAGGCTAGGCTAGACTAGGCTAGGCTAGGCTAGGCTAGGCTAGGGGTGGTTGGGGAATACCGCTCTTAGACGTTTGCGCATGCGTGCGTTCGTAGCGAAAAAGTTCATTTGTAGTCTTGCCAACAACAAATAACCAGAGAAGAGCAATAATTTCAATATTCATCGAAATCATAAGTAGGGCGGATGCTTAAGTTTGAAACTTGTTGTGGCCGGATAGGTGGATGACTATATCAGTAGGTGTGTGTGTGTGGGTGGGGGGGTGGGGGGTGGGGGTGGGGGGTGCTACTGTGTTTGTGTAGGTTAAGCCCTAATCAAAGAAGAATGCAAGTCATCGCAAGTTGGCAGTCACAAATATCTTTGGCGGTCGTTCGAACACCCAAATTAACAAAATAAAGGTTTCGTGAGTGTTTTAAAAAGTTTTAACTTTGTCACGGTGCATGATATTTTCGGGAAATTATTCAGAGCGGCTGGCTGAGATAGCGTGACTGCCAACTTGCGATGACTTGCGTTCTCGTTCGATTAGGGTTTTATAAAAGTTGCTTTGTTTGCAGCTAGATAGATATCCATGAAATAAAATGACAGTCTAGCCATTTTTTTATCTAGGATGTTTTTTCTAGTATGAAAGATTATTATGGAGTCACTATTCAAAAACCCAGCAAACATTCACTTTTTGTGTACGAAAGGTACAGTTTAGAACATTGACGTTGTTCTTCTAGAGTCCCGAATGATATAGAATATAGATGCTCTTATAATCTTTTATGTACATTTAAATTAATAGAGAGCTTAAGCATACAGGCGTTTTAGAGCCACGGACGGCGATTGAATTCAATAGCATTTTTCATTCAAAACAATGATAATGAGCAATTTAAAATTCCAAGAGCAAAGAGAACGCCGTCGTCGTTCTACACAAGACGTCATTAAGAGTATTTTCACGTTCTTGAGACGACGGGAACTTCTAGAACGTTGAGGCCTGTCATCGTTGTTTAACCACAATGAGACATGCTTTTAAAGTAGACTGAAACTTGTATTTTGAGGGGGATAATTTTTTACATTACAATATAAAATAAAGGATCTGTATTTTTATATAAAGATGAAATTTAAGCTTATAAGCTAATAGTTTAGATATGTGATTATTCATAGCCTTTGTTTTGGGAAAAAAAGTCTTTTCAAAGAATACGCGGTTCAGTAGTTCTGTATTGTATTCCTGTTCTTCCGGTCACCGTTCGTGTCTCAAAAACACCTAATATGCTTAAGCTCTCTAATATCTTGAGGCACGACCTTGTGTTTATAATATTCAAGTTTATTTTGTTTCAACTGTAGTTTTGTTACTGTGGGCTACAATGCCACTCCTTCTGAACCAAGAATTGTTCAATGGAGTGTGGAGAAAAGGTATACAACTAGCTAGAAGAATATTGTCATGACAACAGAATTAATGTTCGCGCTGGTGTATCCATTAGTATCAGATTAAGATCTTATTTCTTGTGACGAGTAAAATCATTTGGCGTTGTTAAAAACCCTATACCGCTTTAAAATAAGTAAATCATACTAAAAAAAGTCTCTCAAAGTCCCTTTGAAGCATAGTCAATCGAGGTATGGTCTGGAGACTCAGCTAAAGTCTTTTGTTTATCTTTTTGTTCGCCTTTATGCATTTTTGTGCACGGTGCACGGTCACTGAACACATTGTATTTTAGTATAGTATAAATACACAGGTGATTATAGAAAATCACGCGCGCTGATTGGTCGAACTACTTCGGATTAATTCTCGATAATCACCTACAGCGTTTATTCAAAATGGCCGCCAGCCAAAATTGTCAATGCGACAGACAAGGAAATTAACAATTTTAATGAAAATGCTCTTCCTAAAAGTACGAAAATATGTATTTATACTAAAACAATTATTCGCCTCAGGCTCAGTGAATATCGGTGAATAATAACCTCGACTTCGTCTCGGGTATTATACACCAATATTCACCTCACCTTCGGCGAATAATTGTTAAATAATGAACGAATTGTGCAATAGCAACGTTTCAATTCAATTCAATTCAATTCAATTCAATCACTCAACCGTGCTATTTAAAAATTAATAAACCTAAAACAAAGGATGTGCACGGTGTAAGGTACGGTTCAACATAAAATCCCAGCTCATTATAGACGCTTTGAAGTTCGCCGAGTTTCCAGACCATTTCTCGATTGACTATGTTCGAAGCCAGCACGCCATTGTACACACACATCGCCCCCACTTTTTGATTGTATAATTTCATTTTGATTTTGTGTGTGTTTTTTCCACAGGGATGAGAATGCTATTAAACAGTTGAGTGAAACAATATTAAGACCAAGAATGAAAACATTATTATCATCTTTATTGTATACGGAATATGTAAGTAACGGCACGACTGGTCATTATGCTGTAAGTTCTCACAGTCTGTCTGCCTACAAAACATACGCTAAATGGTTGTCTTCCTAGTGGGCTCGCTCCAAGAGAGATTTTTTGCTTGCACAGGTGATGCAACCTTTTTGAAAACTTGCCGCGTCGCACGAGCAAAGAAAATACGTATAGAGCCACTTAGAGCAAAGTGAAAGGGTGAGTAATTAAAGTGCACATGAAACGAAAATTAAGTTTGTCTTATTTGAAAGAACACTTAAAATGATAGAGTAACATCTTTTGCAGTTTTTCGTTTCCTTGCTTCGTTGAGATATTTCCAGACCATCTCTCGATTGACTATAGTGTCATGCACGACATGTGAAAAACTCGCAAAAAAGTTGAAATGAAATCAAATTACGAGTTGAATTTTTGGTGACAAAACAAACCTTTTGTTAAGTAACCTGTAACTTCTTTTCATGCACGAGAAACAAGACGTTAGTATTTCTAGCCAAAAAAAACAACTTTATCATTTCTAGCCAATAAGAAACAATTAGGCTTTATCATTTCTAGCCAATAAGAAACAAGACTTTATTATTTCTAGCCAATACGAAACAATACTTTATGATTTCTAGCCAATAAGAAACAAGACTTTATGATTTCTAGCCAATAAGAAACAATTAGGCTTTATCATTTCTAGCCAATAAGAAACGAGTATGAGCCCAGTTTTAAGTCTTCGATGTATCTCTAAGTTCATTAGCAAATAATTTATCGCCAAATTTTCACACCAGTTCACGCCACACGCTTTCAATGCACCGTCTCTGGCGTCAAGTATCTTTGGCAATGAGTATTTAATATATGCAAGCAAAAAAATCACTTGTGGAAGCCTGCGAGTTAAGTCTGTATATACTCAAGCAAAAACTACACTTAGACAATCTGATAAAACTATATATTTAGATAAATGAACAATTATAGACAAGACTATTTATTTAATACCACAATTTGCATTACAATATCATTACTAGAGATGAACAAAAAACTAAATATTATTTTGAAATTTAAAATAAGGACAAGCTAACTATACAATGCAGAAAACCGAATAATGCATGTTGTCGATCAAAATGATAAATGTAAAAATATACATTATTTCTTTCTTTATTAATTGTTTTAAATAATTGACTTCAAAAGTGGAGGCCTTCTAGTAGTGATTTTTTAGTCATCAAGTGCGAAAAAGGGGGGAAATTGTTTTTGCTGTCGTAGCGAGGGACGGGGGTAAAATACATACGGAGAAGAAGAATTTCTGTTGCTCTGTTTATAGAGTGTATTAATTTAATAATTTTATAGCAAGTAAAGTGTTACCAAGTAATTTAAAAAAAACCCAACTTGTCTGGGTGTACCAGGTTTGAGCTTTGTTGAACTGATCTTATACTAAAATTCTTTTTCAAAACACTGTTTCAAAGCAAACAGCAAAGGATGTGTGTTTGTTTGTTTTATTTTCGAAACGCAAAAGTAAAGAAGAAAAGCATATTGTCCAAACAGATCATTTTCAGAGGCACCACGCATTTTGAAAAGAACAGGGGGGCACTCGTCAAAGAGCATTCGTATAGTCTTCCAGTAACCTTTGCCGAGATAAATAGTTATATTGTATTTAAACAACTATATGGTTGCTGTAGTTGGATGCTTTATAAAATAACTGCATGTTTGCTGTCCCCATATAAGTACTTTGTATTCTATTGTGGCTGACGCTAGATTTTATTTAACTCTGGGGAAAGCTCTGGACAGGAAAAAGTTTAGAAGTTTCTCTAAGACTAAGTATATATTTACGTCTTATATTATAAGCGTCAACATAGAAATTAAATCATATATTTCACCTTCACACGTGTGTTTATATGCGATAAAACCCATTGTTGGTAGTAGTTAACTTTTTTAAAAAAAACTTGAAATTTGTGTACCTCCTCTACTACCCGTAGCAAAATGGGAAGTTATGCCACCGGCCACAGTTCAAGATCTTTAATTGATGTTCAGTGACTGGGCTTACTTTCTTGACGCTGCATGTTCACGTCCAGAGCAGAATGACTAACTCGTTTGTTGTAATTCCGTAGTGGAATAGCACAACCCTTTGTCATTTGGTTCTTTCTCAGAAGATTCTCTGAGTCTAAAGGACGAAACTCGAAAGCTAACTTAGGAAATGTTTCAAAACAACAATAGTTCTCTCCGAAAACTATCTGTCGCAATTTTCTTGTTTTTACACATTCTGTACGTATGTACCTTGCCATAGGAGTCTTTAAATTTATAAAAATAATTCAAGTTAGGAAAGGTTTCAAAACAATACAAGTTGTCTCCGAAAATTGTGTCAAATTTTTTTGTCTTTATACACGTTGTATACATATGTACATTGTCATGGGAGTGTTTAAATTTATAAAAACATTGTATTGATATTGGAAGTCTATTGAATGTTCCGAAACAAGGAATTGATACATCTGTTTCTGAAAGAACTTCCTAATTAGAACACGCTAAATAAACACAGTGGGATGTTCCATATCCGTGTCCTGGGATATAAATAGAAAAACATGTCAAGAAAAGTAAACGTTTTTACACAGCAGTGTCACTGGTTGTGTTTTTAAGCACTTGAATATATTAAAAAAACCGATTAACGTAGTATATTTATGGCTGGCGCGTAGAATCTCATTCTTTAGTTCAACAAGAAGACGAGAAGAGGCTGTAGTGTTTATTCCGAGAGTTTGAACGAAGACGTGGCTATGTTTGGTTGTTTCGTTTTAATAGCGTTGTTTGTGCAATATTGTGCTTCAAAACCTGTGGAATACCAAGGTTATCCTGAAGGTACTTGTGATTTGTTTTTGTTTTTTACAATGATTAAGGCTACGTCCACATGTATCCGGATTTTTTTGAAAACGCAACTTTTTGGTTATACGGATTGGTCTTCACACGTAAACTATGAAGCGGGTATCAAAAACGGAACTTTTCCGAACTCCAAAGTGCAACTTTTTCAAAAAGCCGTTTTCCTGTTCTCGCGTGGACGCGGATTTTTTTTTGAAAACGGGTAAAAAAGTTGCGTTTTCAAACGAAAACGGTTACGGTCTAAGGTCTAACATTTTCGAACTAAACCAAATATGATTGTAGTGTGCTTTGGGCCTGTTTGGGGTTGTTTTTTTCACAGATGTTGTGCTCTATACTGCTCTCGTAGTGTTTTATCAAGATTTCCAAGCACCGAGACTTTTGCTGTAAACCGAGGCGAAGCCGATGTTTTTGAACAAATTTCGAGGTAATAATTATAAGTTGTTTGCTGTTCAAGCTGTATTAGTTAGTAATACTCAGAAAAACTCTGAGCTCTAAGCGGGACTCGAACCCACAACCTTCTGAATGCTAGCCAGACGCTTGTGTTCGAGTCCCACTTAGTTAGAGCTCAGAGCTTTTCTGAGTATTACTAACTAACACAGCTTGAACAGCAAACTTACAACTGACAATTATTACTAACATCAAGCTGCAATTTCTGAAACTAACAAATTTCGAGGTGTTTGGAATCCTGATGAAACACTCTTCCGAGTGTATGATATAGCTTCTCAAACGAATCAGTATTTTAAGAGAAAATCGAGGCGAAAGTTGACTTAATTTATGTAATTTCTTCCTCCGATATCGAAACCTCCGTTTCGGGACTGATTTCCTTTGTTTTCGGTTCATGAATTTTTAATAAATTTGAGAAGAAATATTAGGACAACCTTATCTTTTTCCTCTGTCTAACCAGATAATATTCTTAAGTTGTCAAGGGGAGACGTTTCACAGCAAGCTATGCGTGAAAGGTTTTTTAGAGTAAGTTGGACAAAAAGTTGAACAGCTTTGCCTTTTGATCAAGGTGTTCTTGCACGCTGTTGGTAGATTTCGAAACTGACTGTTTAATAGTGATCAGATATGGCTGACAACTGTCTTGATCGTAAATATGTTCACCAGTGTGAAGTAACCACATTCAGCCTTCGATCTGATCTCCTCAGGCGTCTTGTTGATTAATTTTCTTTTGTCGTTTCTAGAGAACAGAAACTTGAATGACCCGCTCTTATTCGAAGGTGACATGCGCATTACACCTTACCAAAAGCAACTGGCTTTGTCTGGAGGTGATGTTTCCATGGCAACAGGGAAGAAGCGAGGAGCTAGTAGGCTTCCCATCTGGCACAATGGCATCATCCCTTATACCATTCACCCTGCACTAAATGGTTCGTTGTTACATCTTTTTTTGAAACCCCGTGAAATATGTTATGAAACCTCAACCACTATTTTAATAACCCCCTTTTTCTAACTTGTAACGTTGGTTTTTGTCATTGTTCTTTAATTTGGTTTTCATGCATTTTTTTCTAGCTTATAAAGACGGCATTGAACACGCTATGCGGATATGGGAAAATAATACCTGTATTCATTTTGTCCCTCGGACTAACCAGGCTACGTTTTTAGACATTAATGCTAAACCTGGGTTAGTAGCAGAAGTAAAATAAACTGGTGATGCTTGTGAGAGTGGTGGTGGGAGGTTGGTGACGAGGTCGGAAGGTAGTGAGGTGGGCGACGGGGAGGTGGGAGGGTGGTGAGGTGGGTGACGGGGAGGTGGGAGGGTGGTGAGGTGGGTGACGGGGAGGTGGGGGTGTCGTGAGGTGGGTGACGGGGATGTGGGATGACGGGGAGGTGGGAGGGTGGTGAGGTGGGTGACGGGGATGTGGAAGGGTGGTGAGGTGGGTGACGGGGAGGTGGGAGGGTGGTGAGGTGGGTGACGGGGAGGTGGGAGGGTGGTGAGGTGGGTGACGGGGAGGTGGGTGACGGGGAGGTGGGAGGGTGGTGAGGTGGGTGACGGGGAGGTGGGAGGGTGGTGAGGTGGGTGATGGTGAGGTGGGTGACGGGGAGGTGGGAGGTTGGTGAGGTGGGTGACCGGGAGGTGGGAGGGTGGTGAGGTGGGTGACGGGGAGGTGGGAGGGTGGTGAGGTGGGTGACCGGGAGGTGGGAAGGTGGTGAGGTGGGTGACGGGGAGGTGGGAGGGTGGTGAAGTGGGTAATGGTGAGGTGGGTGACGGGGAGGTGGGAGGGTGGTGAAGTGGGTAATGGTGAGGTGGGTGATGGGGAGGTGGGAGGGTAGTGAGGGACATGGGTGGGTGATGAGAAAGTAGGGGTGGTAGGGATAGCGAGGAGGTGCATGGGTAGGTGATGAAGAAGGTGGAAATGAAAGAAAGTGGAATGGTCAGGAGGAGATAGATGGTGGTGTGATGGTGGTTGGGTGGGTGAGGAAGGTGCAATGAAAGTGGGAGGGTAGTGAGAAGGTGGTTGGGTATAGTCAATGGGGTGGTGCGGAGGTGGGTGCATAGTCAGGGGGGTGGGAGGGTGGTTGGGTGACGAGGAAGGTGCAATAAAAGTGGGAGGGGGGAAGGTAGGATGGTGATGAGGAAGTGGGGGGGGGGGGGGAAGGGTGATGAGAAATGTGGGTGGTAGGGAAGGTGGTGAGGATGTCAGTGTGGTTGGTGGGGAGGATGAATATCAACTAACAGTGATGTATGTATCAAACCACTTTTCTTGATCCTGTCTTGTCTGTCTCTTGTACGAAGGCCTAGAAATATTCTTTCTGCAATAAACAGAAGTTGCAGTGAACTGGTTATTTTCTTTTTTTTGTACAGCTGCTCAAGCAGCATTGGTTTCATGCCGCCGCCATTTCCGCGTGAAATGACATTAGGACCTGGGTGCTACAAGCAAAGAATCTATCTTCACGAACTGGGTACGTTGCAAAATGCAATTAAAAAAAAATAACGAAATTCTTGGACACAATCCGGTGGTGAAGGTTTACAGAAGAAAATTTCTTCCTTCGTATACACATATAAATCATTTGTCATAGTTAATTTCATTTGCTTGTGAGCCATTCGACGGAACTAATTAATTTCGTATTTTCTTTTATAGGACACGCAATGGGATTTTTCCACGAACAATCACGACCTGATCGTGATAATTATGTTGAGATAAAAACTAGTAATATTAAAATTGGTAGTGTGAATATTGACTTATTTATTAATTTTGTATGTTTCCTCACAAAACATATAAGCTATAGTGATTATTGTTTTAGCATTATTTTAATTGAACGACATCAGTAATTATCGAATGACATTTAGCATAGTTTCGTGGGGGGTTGCTATGCTCTACACACGTAAAAATCTCACAGCTTGTCAACAGGATGTGTTCGCAACAGGCTTGTAGCAAGGCTGGGAACAAGTTGTAACAATGCTGTTCATTCAAGAAGCTGCTACAACCTTGTTAGCATCAATCTGTTAACAACTTGTTGAGTGCAGAGCGGTAACAGGTTGTTGGAACAACTTGTTATCAGTCTGTTGGAGTCATCAGCCTTGTTACAAGTTGTCAACAACCTGTTACAGACATGTTAACAGACTGGGACAGCCAGTGCGAACACATGACGGTGACAGCCTGTTGAACAGCCTTGTAACAACTTGCTTGCAGGTCTGTAACAGCTTGCGCGTTTTTACGTGTGTATATAAGAAACCTTAACAAAGTACGATGGCAACTTCAACGACGACGTCTTCTAAACAAACAATTGTTGTAGAACAACGAGAATGAATAATTTTTAGTCCCCAGAGTAATCTCAATGCCGTCCTTGTTCTTTATACCACGCCACCTAGAGCATTTTCACGTCTTCAGGACGACGTCAGCGGCCAACAGATGAGAACTGTTGCTTGAGATTGACTTCAATACGGACACTACACTCGTTTTAGTAGTACTGGGGCGTTTTGGAAGTCATTAAACTACACACGTAAAAACGCACAAGCTGTTACATCCCTGCAAGCAAGTTGTTACAAGGCTGTTCAACAGGCTGTCACCGTGATGTGTTCGCACTGGCTGTCCCAGTCTGTTAACATGTCTGTAACAGGTTGTTGACAACTTGTAACAAGGCTGATGACTCCAACAGGCTGATGACAAGTTGTTCCAACAACCTGTTACCGCTCTGCACTCAACAAGTTGTTAACAGGTTGTTGCTAACAAGGTTGTAGCAGCGTCTTGAGTGAACAGCATTGTTACAACCTGTTAACAGCCTTGCTACAAGCCTGTTGCGAACACATCCTGTTGACAAGCTGTGAGATTTTTACGTGTGTAGTTTCAAATATCAAATATAATAGTCACTGTCCCTGGGGCCTAGGTAGAAATCGACTCAATTAGTAAGTGATATAAACAATATTGTAATTACATTTTATTGCCTATTTTTAGGTTTCGCTAATAATTTTTTCAAGTATTCAAACATGGCGATTCAGTCGTTTGGAAGCCCATATGATTATTCGAGTATCATGCATTACGGCCCTTATGAATTCACCAAGGCCGAAGGGCTGCCGACTATTGTGTCGAAAAACCCAAATGTAAGCTTTGAGTTTCTTTGAACTGTAGAAATTTTTTGTAGAAACATGCACCCAATCTAGTTGTTGAGGTTTCATCCTGTTGGCTCAAGTCTTTATCAGAGCAATATATGAACATGCTGTTGATACTACTGTACTGTACTGTACTGTACTGTACTGTACTGTACTGTACTGTACTGTACTGTACTGTACTGTACTGTACTGTACTGTACTGTACTGTACTGTACTGTACTGTACTGTACTGTACTGTACTGTACTGTACTGTACTGTACTGTACCATGTACTGTACCCTGTACTGTACCGTACTGTACCCTGTACTGTACCGTACTGTACCGTACTGTACCGTACTGTACTGTACTGTACTGTACTGTACTGTACTGTACTGTACTGTACTGTACTGTACTGTACTGTACTGTACTGTACTGTACCCTGTACTGTACCCTGTACTGTACCCTGTACTGTACCCTGTACTGTACCCTGTACTGTACCCTGTACTGTACCGTACTGTACCGTACTGTACCGTACTGTACTGTACTGTACTGTACTGTACTGTACTGTACTGTACTGTACTGTACTGTACTGTACTGTACTGTACTGTACTGTACTGTACTGTACCCTGTACTGTACCCTGTACTGTACCCCGTACTGTACCCCGTACTGTACCGTACTGTACCGTACTGTACTGTACTGTACTGTACCGTACCGTACCGTACCGTACCGTACCGTACCGTACTGTACCGTACTGTACTGTACTGTACTGTACTGTACTGTACTGTACTGTACCCTGTACTGTACCCTGTACTGTACCCTGTACTGTACTGTACTGTACTGTACTGTACTGTACTGTACTGTACTGTACTGTACTGTACTGTACTGTACTGTACTGTACTGTACTGTACTGTACTGTACTGTACTGTACCCTGTACTGTACCCTGTACTGTACCCTGTACTGTACCCTGTACTGTATCCTGTTACTGTATCCTGTACTGTACTGTACTGTACTGTACTGTACTGTACTGTACTGTACTGTACTGTACTGTACTGTACTGTACTGTACCGCACTGTATCCTGTTACTGTATCCTGTACTGTACTGTACTGTACTGTACTGTACTGTACTGTACTGTACTGTACTGTACTGTGCCGTAGGTATACGAGATTTAGGATATTGAATAAGTTTATATTGTCATTCGCGCGCTTAAATTGTGGCAGAATCAGAAGCAAATTTAGTTGTTCAGTCTGGTCTGTGAAAATAAGATGAGTTTATTTTTATGAAGGTTGTTCTCAAGTTAAATGAAGTTCTCAGTGCTTCCGACGTGGAACAAGCCGACGAGCTCTATGGTTGTTGAACATGTAAGTTATCAGAAAATATAGGACGGACTTATAGAATATCTCATAACTCATTGCTGCCTAGGATGTCTGTGGGTTCTGCCTTTGACGAATAAAATCCTCTGCCTTTGTTGGCCGGTCCAGGCAGGCAGGAATGGGTTGATATGTCGTTAACACTTTGAGGCCTGGACCTCTCCCTGTGCTGAATAAAGTCGTCTGACGTTAGCCAGAATAAAATACTAAAGACTCGTCTTTAGGGTTCAAAGTGTTACCCCTTTATAGCCCAAGACCTTCCCATATGCTGAAGAAATCGTCTGGCGTTAGCCAGAATAAAATTCTTAAAGTGGCCAATGGACTATAAAGGGTTAAAAAGATTGGACCTCTCTCTGTGCTGAATAAAATCGTCTGGCGTTAGCCAGATAAAGTACTAAAAACTCGTCTTCAGGCTTCAAAGTGTTAAAGAGATAGGTTTTAACACTTTGAGGCCTGGACCTTTTCCCTGTGCTGAATAAAATCGTCCGGCGTTAGCCAGAATAAAATACTAAAGACTCGTCTTCGGGCTTCAAAGTGTCAACATGCAAAGGTGATCTTGTAGCCAGGGTCTTTTAATCCGCTTTCCAGCCAAGGAGCAGGGCGCAGAATGAAGGCCCTGGGTGCGAGGTTTGACTTGCAGTTTTCTGAGTAAAATAGCTTGAAGGAACACAGCTGCCAAACGTTTTGCGCATGTGCGACGTCCGAGCTCGTCCTCGGAAAAA
Source organism: Corallium rubrum (assembly GCA_964035015.1). NCBI lineage: Eukaryota > Metazoa > Cnidaria > Anthozoa > Scleralcyonacea > Coralliidae > Corallium > Corallium rubrum. The sequence goes on from OZ036009.1 coordinate 934,687, forward strand.
GAGCGGGAAAACACTGAAATATTTGGACTGGTCCGAGAGTCCGACACAAAAGTTAAAATTATAAGCATACTACCAAAAAGATAAGGTAGGTAATTTGTGCGTGGCTTCCTTGTCATATTCTTCGTAATTTTCTTTATCCTTTTTTAAAAACACAAATGAATAGTCGAGTCTTGCTTAGTCTTCACTGTCTGGTTGTTGTCGCCACGGCTAGTTCCCACTTCTCTTGCAATGTTTACTCAGCGAATTCACGCATGCGCAAACGTTTGGCAGCGGTGTTGCTTGAAGAACGTTTACAATGAATTGTTTCTTCTTTTTTGCTAATATCGTGCCAGAAATATATAAACGCTTCTTTTTACCTTATTTTTTCAGCTCTTCCAGTTTAACTAAATTATTTGAATATGGTCAAGCGCGTATTAATCAGTGGTATGATGGTCCAAGTTACTTAGCACACAACTGGGCTAATAATAGATGACATAGTTTATTATTAGATGATTGTTATTGAATATATGATAATGTCATGATTATCATCATTAAACAAAGATAATTAATTAAACAACTTTTGTGGGTTTCATTTATTTTTATAATATATAAAGCACCAAAAATAATTTAAGTTATCGTAATCTTAACTGCACATCAAATGACGCGTTCTGTGTCGGGATAAAATTTATTTTTAACCATAACATCAGGCTATAAGGATAGACCACTTTCATAACGGCCTTCACTTTAAATATTCTTTTATGTGCATCTAAATGAGCTTTCCTGGCCTCGTTATCAAGCAAAGATTCTTTTGAATTGCAGACACACAAACGAGGCGAGAAAGGCTTATTAAGATGCACATAAAAGAATATTCAAATTAGTTACTATTATGAAAGTGGTCTATAACGAATTCGAAAATGTAAGTGAAAATGCAAGTGAATCATAACCAGACTGTAAAGTTCGTATATTCCCAGCGCAATTTTTCGCAAATTTGGCGAAATCCGCACATTTTGCCAAAAATTGACTGAAAACATGTCTTTTTCGCCATTTTCTTGCACATTTTACGCAATTTTGGCGATCCTGTCCGCGCAAAAACGGCAATGACGATCGAAGATTCTCCGCACAGTTTTTAACTTTGCAACATTTTGCTAATGGCTTTGCACAAGTCAATTTTTAATGCAAATTCGTCATTAAATTTGCCAACTTTGACGCCGTTGCAAATTTATTGTAAAACTGAACGTTGCGAGCGTCTTCTATAAAAGCACAATTTTTAGGATGTTTTGCTTGACAAACTTAGTAAATTATCAGAATCTGATTAGGCTGAGCGCGTTCTTTTGAGATAAAAACGCCAACTTTACAGTCGGGAATCATAATAATCCGCGTCATTTTAGTGCGCAGTTCAGATTACGGACTGCGCTATAATTTTAACCCTTCACCGAGCAGATTACTAGGTCTCCACGGCTCCCCTTAAGTAAAATCGTCTGGCGTTAAATAGAGTAAAAGCTGTCAAATGACAACCATGCCCGGACATCAAAAACAAGAATAATATCAAAAATACTAAAAATCATCACCTTAAAACAATTGTTTCGACAATTAAAGATGAATTGGGGGGAAAACTTTAGTGCTAATTTTTCCCGATTAATGTTCTTTAAAAACTAAACTAGGAAGTCTCCAAACTTAACGGTTCATCAGGATTGTCCGCCATCATTTGCGGTCCGGCTTCCCTTCGAAATGGTTCCTCGTACACCCGTGCCTGCGTTGCCTGATCGTTGTTTTGTGCGCCTGATTTTCCAGGCACTCTGTAGCTCTCATATTCCGGGGGAGGTGGGTCCAGCTCACGATGAAGAGACTGATATTGTTTGTCACTTGAACCATTCTGGGGAAAAAAGAGTTCAAAAGTTTGAAAAATTAGCATTTTTACTGCTTGGTTAGCTGTTTTAAAGCCCACAAAGGAAGCAGGATGTGTAATAAAGAAATGGTAGGTTGTTTAGTTGGAAAAAAATAAACGAAAAATATTAAAGCCGTATTCAGTGTAGCACGTATGTGAATTGTAAAATTGATAAAAAATATTCGTGAACTGTTCTTTGTGTACGATAAGAGTCTGAGATGTAGAGATAAACTTAAAGTTGTAAAGAAACTGAAAGTTACTTTCCTAAACTATTTTAAAAATATTGAACTACGAAGATACTAGATATTTTTGTAAAACTTAGACCGTAAACGTCCCATGATAACCCCCCTGGAAATAAGCCCTTCCAAATACTTCAATGTTAAAATTCTTCTGATTATAAAGTCCACCCCCACATAAAATATATATGCAAAATAATCAACTTTGAAATGCAAAATTTCCCTGCAAATTAAACATAAGCCTTCTTTGAAAATTGGCTTTCCTAAACATACAGTATAAAGTCTTTTAAAAAATATAGGTGCAGTGATTATTGGGGAGGTCAGGCAAAAGGTGGGGGATTTGAATTTTTTAAAAAGAAGTGTTCAAAAGTGTGACCCTGAGGCAGAGAATTTTGATCAAATGTAGGCAAATTGCCCCTCTGCCCAGAAACGTTTGAAAATTTCCTTTCGAATCTTTTAAATGCCCCCACCCCAGGGTTGCGATTCAAGAGAAAATGCCGCAGGGTGGGGATACAGACATTTACCAAATCCCCCACCTTTACCCAGCCTGATTCATGCATAAGTTTACAGTATATTAAAAATGGGTTCATCAGTGGTTTGGTGTGCTCCATCGAGTTATGGGTCAGGGTGCACACATGGAGTTCAGAGAGCATGAAAAAAGCACAAGAGTTGGTTGAGGTGATAGCTGATTTCCAAACTTCCAAAGAGCATCCA